>CM021101.1:553057195-553088036 GCA_007115665.2 Sequoiadendron giganteum | reverse complement strand
GAGAGAGGGGGTGGGAGGGATAGAAGGAGGGATATACCTAAGAGAGATGTGGAGAGAGAGGGGGTTGAACCTAAAGCCTAAGCCATAAACCATAAAGCCTAAACCCTAAATACTAAACCCTAAACCCTAAACCCTAAACCCTAAACCATAAACCCTAAACCAAAGAGAGAGAGAGTGTGTGAGAGAGAGAAACACAAATGGAAGGAGGAAGGTTGGGAGATTAAGAGAGAGGGAGAGGGAGAGGAGATAAGAGGGAATGAGGGAGGAGGAATGAGAGATGGAGAGAAGAGATGGAGAGAGAAGTATATAGGGAAGGAGAGAGAGAGAGAGATATAAGAGGGAGGGAGAGAGATAAAAGTAGAGAGGGGAGGAGGGAGCGATAGAGGGAGAGAGAAGTGTGATAAATATAATGAGAGAGAGAGGAGGGAGGGTGAGAGATAGACAGAGAGGGATAGGTTAGAAAGAGAGAAGTAGAGATGGAATGTGGCTGGGATGAAGGAATAGAGAGAGAGGAGGGAAGGAGAGAGAGGTAGAGAGGGATAGGTTAGATAGATTGAAGTAGAGAGGGAAGGTGGGTGGGAGAAAGGAAGAGAGAGGGGGAGATAGAGAAAATAAGAGGAAAGGAGGGGTGGAAAGGAGGAAAGGAGGGAGGGATGGAGGGGGAGAGAGAGGCTAGATAGATAAAAGTATAGAGGGAAGGAGAGAGTATGTGAGAGAGGTCTAGAGCATAAGGGATAAAAAATGAGTGGAGCTAGAGAGAGCAAGATGATACAACTTGTTGATTACTAAAATTTGACATGCTGATTACTAAAATTTGACTAAGTCTGAAATTTTTAGATATTCCAAAAACTAGAATTTGCATTGTAACTCCTAGAGATCTGAAACCACTCTCAAACATCTTGCCTATATACATGAAATATAACTTAAAGTATAAGAAAGTAAACATCCATATGATAATTTCAACTTATACTTAAATGTTTATTTCATGTATATAGTTTTCCTAAAAGATAACAAGAAGAAAAAAATTTCAATGTAGACCAAAACACGAGCACGTTATAACACGCTTGGATTTTGGAAAAAAAAAATTATTTCAAAAAATGCACAATTTTTGAACTCAAAATGCGCATATTTTGAAATGTAAACCATAATGCGAGCGCATTGTAACGCGCTCATGTTATGGCTTGGTAATGACCAATCCTAGGCTCGGTCATTACCAAGACATAATGCGAGTGCATTTTACTACAATGCACTCGTAGTTTCGCTATTTTGAGATGAAAAAGTAAATTGTCCATAAAATTGCTACCCATTTCCATGCACTTTCCCATCTGCTAGCATGCAAATTCTCTTGAATTAAAAAGGAACTGAATATGCACTTGAGGTGTACTTCTATCAGTTCAATTTTTGCGGTAACCCATTTTTGTTACTTCATTTTTGTAGGCAGTGAGCCACCCCTTTGTAATAACTTATAACTAGTTATACTATATTGTAAGTTAATCCTCACCGTGGTTTTTCCCACTCTGGATTTTCCACATAGAAATTCTTGTGTTTCCTGTGCTCTATGCTTCATGTTTTGTTGATGATTATTCTTATCTTAATTATCATATGCTTTGGATTGAATGGATGGTATTTGTTCAATAAGTTTAAGAATATACTGATTCACTCCCCCTCTTAGTATATTTGATGTTTAACAATTAGTACCAGAGCTTGGTTCCTCTAGAGAAGTATAACAACTTGAAAGAGATCTTGGAGATTGAACAAATGGAGGATAATGCAAAACTCCAGACTACTCTTGATGATCTTGAAAAATATAAAAAAGAGAATAAAGATCTGAAAGAGAATCTTGATGAAGCAAATGAATGTGTCAGGAAATTTTAGGAACAATTAAAGAAATTCAAAGAGAGACATAGAGAAGTCAGTGACCAATTAAAACAAGCAAATGAAGACATTATCGGACTGAAGCTGCAAGTGAAGAAAATAAGAGGATTGAAAAATGCTCGAATACAAAGATAAATAACAAGTCTGATGAATATTCCAGGCTTGAACAAGAAGTAGTGAATCTGAGAGAAAAACATGAAAAATAAAAAGTATGTGAGAATAGTTTCAAGAAAAGGTCCACCAGGCTTGATGAATTGATTATAGGACATAAACCCTCTAAAGGAAAAGGAGGATTGGGATTAGAAATAGGTGAAAGCTCAAAAGTAGTAAACAATCAAATGATTCAATATAAAGGGAAGTAGAAAAGAAATTCAGGAAGAAAACCACTTGTTAGACAACCAAATACACAAAGGTACCCATCTTTCAATGGTACTTGTTTTTCTTGCAATAGGTTTGCGCATAAGGCAACTGAATGTAGAAGCAGGATGAATCAATTTTTTGGTTCTTTCCCTAGATAATGCTATGTCTGTAATAAGTTTGGACATAGAGCTAGTGAATGCAAAACTTAGATGATGAACTAGTTTTGTGTAAACATAAAAATGGTTTGGAGCACAATTAATTAAATATTTGATATTTAATTAATAAATCCTAATTCTTCTACTAATATAAATAATTTGATAAATTTATTTATATAGTTCATCCCTTAATTCTTCTATTTCAAAAATCATTTTCCCTCTTAAATTAATTAAATGCACAAATTAAATAATTTGTCATTTATTTAATTTCCCTCCTTCATTTAAATTTGAATTTTGAATTCAAATTTGTCACATTTCTTCATAATCTCATAACTACCTCCAAATCATCCTCCACCTCATCACATGCCACATAGTTTCATTTATTCTTAATTTTTAAATTTGGAATATTCACTCCAACCTCTCAACCTCCTAACCTCTTTGGGAACACATGGATCTCTCTTCTAATTGATTCTCTTTGACACTTGGATGATTTTTCTTTATAAATAGAGCAACCTCCATGAATTCCTTTAACCTCTTTGTGCTCTACCATTGATCCCCTAGGATCATGATCCAGCCCATCCATCCTTGTCACCTCATCCTAGGCTTGGAAAAATCTATTAAAATGAGCTCATCCTACAACTTTTCAAGAGGCAATTGAGATAAACTTATGTTGGAGAAATTGAGAGCAATTGAGAGAAATTGAGAGTTTGCATTTTCATATAGCATAGTTATCATGGAACTTTTACCTTGGATCATTTTAGTATCACATTAGATTTAATTATTTTTCATAGTATTACATTAGAATTGCATCATTAATCCTAGTATCATCACACATAGTAGAATTTTTCTCTTCCATTCAACTTTTAAACTTCAAAAATAAAAAAATATAGTGATTTAGGCATGTAGTTTGCATTGCACAAAATCTTATCATTTCTTAGGTTGTCATCTTTGTAGATTCATGTGCAACACTTAATTAGATCTGAGAGCATGATTTCAGAGGTCCTTAATACTAGAGAACCATGGAATGATTTGAAAGGATAGTAGTAGCAATTTGGTTTTGTTATTTCAATTCATTTTAGGTAAGAAATTTCATGGATATGTGTTGCATTTTAAATTTTTATTCCATTATTCACTATTTTTCACATACAAGTTTAATGGAGGAAGGATGAATCAATCCTTTGTTGGCTATTGCTATACATGCAATAAATATGGGCACAAAGAGAATCAATGTTGAACAAGGTTTAATGGAAGTCAATCAAGTCAAATTAATGTCGTCTATTATAATTGCAACAAACCAAGACATATTTCAAAGGTATGCAAAAGAAAAAAGGGAAAATAGTATGTTCTGGAAAAGAAGAATGAACCTAAGAAGAAGGTTGACAAAGAAGAATTTAAGCAGGAAATGAGTAAGATATGGAAAAAGAAAGAAGAGTCAGGGAATAATGATGTGTGTGTACCCTCATCTGATGCAGATGATTGCTCTAGTAACTAGACCCAACATGGTATTAGGGGGAAATTTAGTAGAAAATATTTTGAACCCCCTATTTTTGAGTGTGTTAACCCATAACATGAAGAAAGATATCAGGGTTTCTCAACATAGTTAAGAAAATTTAGCTGCTTTTTCAAATTCCAAGTGTATTAAATACGAATTAGGGCATCACATTAATCTATAAAGAAAAATAATGAAGGAATTTCGATCATCTGTGCATTCAAAATAAGTGAAGAGCGACTTGGAGTGATTTAGAGTGAATTGAGGTGTGATTGGTGCAAACCCTAGTTTCGGCTATTTGCAAAGAAAAAGGTATTTTTCATTCTATGCTTCTGTGAGCTTGTGGAAATTATTTCTTGAATCTTTTTGAGTTTGGAATATAAATTTTTTTAAATCCTATAGTTGTACAAACAATAGAAATACCTAGGACCTCCTATAGGAAATATTTGATGAAGGTTTTTGAAGATGACCCTTTGGGAGCTTTCTCTTCAATTCTTAATGGAATCACAGGCCAATAGAGGATAAAAGGATGTACATTAGGGTTAAGTTAGAAGAATTAAATCATATCAAATTGATTTATATATGGATGAATGAACTCACCGATGATGAATTCTTGGTAAAACTTGAATACTCAAATCTTGTGACGAAGAATTTGGACTATTGGAACAGTTTTCCAAATTTTAGTTCTATAGTGGATGACCCATATATAAAGTCGATTCTCAAAAAAATGCATGATTAGTTCTTATGGAATAATGAATCACACTTGATAAACAAGGAAGCAATCAAATATTTCATCAGACTCTATGACACCGACTCAGTCCCTATGTTAAAGGCAATGAAAAATGAAATGGTATCAAAAGTCATTGGTGCTACTTATGACAAGAGGGCTCTAGCAAACAAACCTATTACAAATCCAGTTGTTAAATGCATCCATAATGATTGGCCACAAAATATTCTTCACCAACAGAGAGAATTATGTGTCTATCATAGCTATCTATACTACTTATGATATGTTTGTAAATGGTATGAATTATGATTTATGTGAGTTTCTCAGGCAACAATTACTTAACAACCTAAGAATGTTAATAAAGTGTCTTGCTTAGGGTGTGGTGGACAGTACTTTTGTTTCCTTTCTCTAGTTGTATACCTCTTGGTCCTGTCACTTTTTTGCATAAATGAAGCCAAATTCTAACCCAAAGGATGATGGGAAACTGCTCTAATACCATTGTAATGAGCCTTGCTTAAACTGGTCACAATTTGCCCCAAATTGCAACTTTGTAATTTCGTCAAACACTTGATATGCAAAGTTGTGTTTTTCTAGGTTGAGTGTTTCAGTCTGACATAAATGTTTTTAAATGATGTACAATGCATATAATACTTGCAAATGACTTCTATGATGATTAGGCAAGGTCCTAGATGCAATGTAGATTTCTTTTTGTATTTTTTAAATGCAATAGATGAGTTTTCATATGCTAATTGTGTTGCTAAAGCATATAGATATAATGTAAAATAGTTGGCATACATCCTCCTACTTTAAAATGGACAATAACCCAATAGAGAACTCCTAAATTCAGATATATTATTGAAAATGCAACCTTCTACAATGACGATGAGATAAAATGGCCAAGACTCTTGGCTTACATACATATGATAAAAATGCTTGGATCTAATATAAACTTTCACCTACAATAGTGCCTATTACAATGCAACTAAATAGAATGAAATAAGACAAAGGAAACTATAACTTGATGGCACCTTGAATCCCTCATGAAGAAGCAAGAAATATTCTTGGGAGATGAAGATAATATGACATCAAAATGATTTTCTGAAGCAAACACCCATGTTCCGGTCATATGTCCAAAAATAAAATAATTTCCAGTGCTTGAAGTTGTCTTAAGCATCTAACATGGTCACCCTTGTCCCTAGACTTGAGCTTCCTAGTCTCCAAGAGATTTCGAAGGCATATATGGCCTCCATGAACAAAAAATTAGTTCTCTAATGGTTTCTCCTGTGACTGTAATTTTGTTTCAGATTTTGCCAATGCCCACTTTCAGACCTTCTACTCCTTCCCAAATGCCTCCAATGCACTCTATAAATGAAACACTACCTCTACCAATGATCTCCTAATTTATATTCAAGATGTCCTTAGCAAACTTGGCTCCTCGTCACCATGAAAGCACAAATAGAAAGGCCGAGATACCTTCCTCCAATAATGCAACCCTTCAAGAGATATTTCACTCCCTCAGTTATGCAAATTGATGGGAGTGATCATTCCCAAAGATCAATTCATTATCTCTAGACCACTTGGCTCCAAAAATTCTCAAGAAGAAATCACCAATCATGAACATCAAATCTGGATACTCAAGAATGAAACTTCAATGAAAATAATATTATATTTTGAATTCTAGAAGATTCCACTATATTTTATTATTTGCACTTTATAAAATATGAAAATATAATATAATTAATAAAGTGCATCTCAACATCAAATTATAACATAAGGTTTCCATAAATAGAAATAATAATAATGATATCAATGGAAAACCTCAATTTAATCAAATACTGAGCCAAATAATCACCAATTGTCCGCCAAAAACTCTTTCACCATGCCTTATTAGCCTAGGGGAGCCACTAATAGGCTAATCCTACTTATATGTACATGTCAACTAGAAGGGGACATTACAGTCCGCCCCTCTTGAAATTGCTTGTCCCCAAGCAATCTCAACTCAGGAAGTTGTAAGATCTCCTCGCTATCCCATGTCACATCCTCAACTGGTAAGTCTCTCCATTTGATCAAGTATGCCCTGATGACTCATTTCCATGAGGTCCTCTCATGAACATCCAAAACAACCTCTGGCACCAAAATTCATTTCCCCTCATCATCCAATGGGGGAAAATTCGTGGAGGGAACTACACGATGTCCTAACGCCTTCTTGAGGCATGACACATGGAACACATTATGCACTTTACAGTTAGCTGGAAAATCTAGCTCATAAGCCACCTCTCCCACTCTCCTAATAATCCTAAACAAACCATAGTAACGTGGCTTAAGTTTCTCTACACCACTCCTCTTAAAAGAGGATTGTCTATATGTATACAACATTAAGTACAACATATCACCAAACTCAAAGGAGTGCTCAGCCCTCTTCTGATCTACATATTATTTTTGTTAGTTTTGTACCCTCTTATATTTTCCCATAGAGCTCTCATAATACCCTGGTTATCTTGTAAGAGATCACCAACACTAGGCACATGGTTGTCACCTAACAAAATATCTAGAAAGATAGGTGCATCATATCCGTAAAAGGCCATGAATGGTGTCATCTAAATGGAGAGATGGGAAGTGGTACTATAACAATACTCACAAAGGTATAACCACTTAACCTAACCCTTCTGTTATCCTATGATGTAATTCTTGAGGTACCCTTCCACCCACTTATTCACTATCTTTGTCTGGCCATTGATCTGTGTGTGGTAACTAGTACTCGGAGTGAGCTCTATCCCACATAGCCTAAAAAGATCCTACCAAAAATGACTCATGAATCGACTATCACTGATGATGCTCTAAGGCAAACCATGCAATAATAATACCTCATGGAAGAATAACTCTGCAACCTAAACAATTGAACATGTAGATGTGATAAAAAATAAATGTGCATACTTAGTCAAACAATCCACAACCACATAAATGTCATCTTTCCCCTGGGCTTTCGAAAAGCCAGTGATGAAGTCCATTGACAAACACTCCCACTTCCTATAAGGAATCGGAAGTGGCTGAAGTAAGCCCGTAGGGTGTGTGTGCTCCTATTTATTTTGCTAGAAAATAGGACATTCTCTGACATATTGTAGAGCATCTGATTTAAGGCCTTTCCAGGTGAATCTCTCCCGTATCTGTTTGTATGTTTTGAAGTATCTGCGATGTCCTACCATAGGTGCATCAAAAAAGCCCCTTAAGATTGTGTTCTTCATCTCTGACCCTGGAATCAAGTAAATCCTCCCCTTCTAAATGATGAGATCATTTACAACTCTGTATCTGTCATCTTGGACTGATCCCTCAACAAACATTGTAGCCCAACTGTCCCTAGCATACTCTACCACTATCAGGTGCCTCCAATCCTCCGCAATCCCATCCATGGAACTCAAGTCTGGGAAACGTGATAACGCATCAACGAAAAAAATGTGTTCCTTTGACAAAGGAAATGTTGAAGTCATATGATTGTATCTTGCTCATCCACTTTTGCTGAAAATCATTAAGGTCACATTGCCCAAGAAAGTGTCTCAAGCTGTTGTGGTCCGTCTTCACTACAAATTTTTTGTCCACCAAATATTGTTTGAATTTGGCCAATGCATGCATAATGGCCAACATCTCCTTATCATATATGATGTATCCTCTCTCTAGACCAAGAAGCTTCTGACTCTTGAAAGCAATCAAATGTTTTTCTTGCATGAGGACGGCACTTATCCCCTCGCCTGAAGCATCACACTGTAGCTCGTAGGGCTTAGAAAAATCTGGAAAATCAAGCAATGGGCAAGTAGTCATGATCCATTTTAACATCTCAAAGCAATCTTGTACCTCTGGAGTCCAGATCAATTCCCCTTTCTTTGTCAAGTTTGTGAGCGTAGTTGTATGGCATGAATAACCATTCAAAAATTTGTGATAAAAAGTACACAACCCCAAAAATCCTCTAAGTTGAGTGGGAATCTTTGATGTAGGCCATTCAACAATAGCCTTAATATTCTCTAGATCCATACACACCCGTTCTGCACTGATGATGTGACCAAGATGTAATAACTCTGTCCTCCCCAAATTACACTTGGATTCCTTGGCTTACAAGGACTCCTCTACAAGAATTCCCAATACTATATCAAGATGTGCAATGTGATCATCCCATGTTTTACTAGACACCAAGATATCATCAAATAATACCAGCATATACCTCCTCAACTGTGAATGAAAAACTCTTTTCATTGTGGACTGAAATGTTGCTCGGGCATTGGTTAGCCAAAATGGCATAACCACAAACTCAAAATGCTCGTAATGACACTTGAATGTGGTCTCCTCAATTTCTTGTTCCCTAACACGAATCTGATGATATCATGACCTCAAATCAATCTTAGAGAAGAAACAGGCGCCATGTAACTCATCTATTAACTCATCAATTCTAGGGATGGGATACCTATTTTCAATTGTTATCTTGTTCAAGAGTCTATAATAAATACACATCTGTAACGTACCATCCTTTTTCTTAACCAACACTATTGATGATGCAAAGGGATACTTGGTCGGATGTGCCTCCTGGCCAGAAAATCCTTAATCATCTTCTCAATCTCATCCTTGAGTCACTTGGGGTGTCTATAAGGAGTAACTATCACGAGCTTGGCTCCCTCCTCCAACTCAATAATATGTTCAATCCCTCTATCTGGAGGTCTTCTTGGAGGTATTTCACTGAATAACTTCGTGTACTTAATCCTTAACTCCTAGATGTCTGGATGATATTATAGCTTCTGCTGCTCTCCTTGTGTAGGCATCAATACACATTCTAATATCCACTCCACCATGTCATGTCTCACAAGCCTCTCCATCATCCTATATGAAATCATCCTAAAAATAGAGTCGTAAATAGCCTTAAGAACATGATTCTTCCCATGTACCTGGAAGGACATCTCCATCTCTCTCAGATCAAGAGCTAATTTCCCAATATCATGTAGCCATCTCATGCCAAGCACCATGTCAATATCTCCCATATTTATCACATAGAATTCCATCTTGAACTCATAGTTGTTCAAGCACATGGGAAAATATGGAATTATCCTATCACACTTGAGGGTATAACCACTTGCAACCTTACTTCTTATCCCTTGAAATTCCTCAGTCCTGATACCACGCCTTTCAACCAATCGAGCATCAATGAAGTTATGTATCGCTCCTATGTCAAGAAGAGTGATCATGTTTTTCCCTGCTAGAACTCCACACATCTTTAATTATCCCTCCTGTTGGATGCTAGTAATGTGTGCATAATGTTTCCTTGTTGATTCTTTAGGTTATTCTTCACTTTCATTCTTTTCTGCCTCATGCTCATTCCCTGAATCTTTAGAACCAGATTGCTGATCTAATTTGTCTTACTCTGAATCCTCATAATAGGCCCACATTACTCTATTAGATTTTCCCTTAGGTCTTAAGGAACAATCCTAGTTTGCATCATATGGCCCATTACAGTAGAAAGATAACCTCTTTTTGCACAAATCATTGAGTGTATTTTCATCTTGAGCTACTGTTGATTTGCCCTTAAAATCTGCTTTGTTCTTCTTCTGGGAGAAAGATTTGTTGTCTCAATATGAAGAAGATCCCTTGGATGAGTACTTACTTTGTGGGGCTGCAATTTCCATGCTCGTAGCCTTCTTCATTGCTTCCTAAAGTGTGAGAGGATCAAAGGCTTTAATCCATCCTCTCATAGGCTCATTTAAACCGTCAATGAATAAGACCACTAGTCGCCTCTCTGAGATGTTAGAAACCATCATTGATAGTTTCTAGAAGTCTCCAATGTAGCTCTCCAAACTTCCAACTTTCTTGAGCTGGGCCAAGTCTCTTAATTATGATTCAAGATTCTTCCTATCAAAACATTCAACCAATCTATCCACAAACTCCTGATAGGATGTGATTTGACTATGCTACAATGTAACTAACCCATGACACCACCAATTTTGTGTTGTGCCATCCAAATGCAAAGCGGCATATTTTATGGCCTCCTCTTCTATCATGGGTCGAAGAGCGAAGAAGGTGTCTAATTTATGAATCCATGACTATGTTGTAGTCTTTCCACTACCATCAAACATGGGTAATGTAATCTTATTAGTTGCTTGTTTGAGATCCTTGTTTTTATTCTGAGGTCTCCTCTCCTATCGAGACCTATAGTAGTCCATTATTGTTTGCACAAATCAATCAAAATGCATGATCTCTCATGCCTTTGGCGTCAATAGCCACCATTCATCATGAGAATCCATTAAAGCATCAACAAAAATGGGTTCCTCCACCTCTTCAACATTCTCTTCTACTGCTCATTCTTCCCTCAAGAAAGTGGGTCGCGTTGGCCTATCAGTAGTGTGAGAAGATGCTCTTTGTAGTATCCTTGAACCTGCTATACTCCTCTCATCATCTTGATCCTTGTTACTTCTTACTCTATTTTCCACAATAAATATTTTTCTGAATTTGTTGTTGCGAAGTGGTTGTGAATCCTTCAAATGCTTGGGCCATTATTTCAAAGAGTTCTTCACCCCTATCCATATTTATCCTTTCATTCCTAAGAAGGCTACCTTCTCTCCTTTCCTCCATAGTACCACCAATCTCTTGATGTCTTTCTACAACAGTTATTGATAAAGTGTCTTGCTTAGGGTGTGGTGGCCAATAATTTTGTTTCCTTTCTTCTCTAGTTGTATACCTCTTGGGCTTGTCACTTTGTTGGATAGACGAAGCCAAATTCTAACCCAAAGGATGGCAGAAAACCACTTTGATACCACTGTAATGAGCCTTTCTCAAACTGATCACAATTTGCCCCAAATTTCAGCCTTGTAATTTCATTAAACATTGATATGCAAAGTTTTGTTTTGTTGGGTTGAGTGTTTCAGTTTGATATATTTTTTTTAAAATGACGTAC
Source organism: Sequoiadendron giganteum (assembly GCA_007115665.2). Classification (NCBI taxonomy): domain Eukaryota; kingdom Viridiplantae; phylum Streptophyta; class Pinopsida; order Cupressales; family Cupressaceae; genus Sequoiadendron; species Sequoiadendron giganteum. The sequence continues at coordinate 553,076,505 of CM021101.1, read as the reverse complement.
AATGCATATAATACTTGTAAATGGTTTCTATGATGATTAGGCAAGGTCCTAGATGCAATGAAGATTTATTTTTGTATTTTTTAAATGCAATAGATGAGTTTTCATATGCTAAATGTGCTGCTACAACCTATAGACATTATGTCATATAGTTGGCATACATCCTCTTACTTTGAAATGGACAACAACCCAATAGAGAACTCATAACTTTAGATATATTATTGACAATACAACCTTCTACAATGACAATGAGATAAAATGGCCAAGACTCTTGGCTTACATACATATGATAAAAATGCTTGGATCTGATATAAACTTTCACCTACTTTAGAGATCCAAATTTGATCACTTCCACATGATCAAAATCATCTATTATATTCATCTATTTCATTAATAGTGATTAAAGAATTTATTTAATCATTATTTAATTTTTTTCCTAAGGTTCCTAAAGTATCTAATTAAATAAATTAAATACTTTACCTTACCCCCTTGTCTTCTCTAAATTAAATAAACATGACAAATTATTTAATTTAGTCATTTAACCTATTTGGATTAAAACCAATTTTTAATTCCTCTTTTCTCTCTCCTTGTCACATTCTCCATAATCATCTTTTAATCCAGATTAAATTAATTAATTCATGATTAGGATGTGCACCACTTAATCAAGATTAAGAGTCACATCCTTCATAATCTCCCACTTGTCCCTAATCTCTCATTAATTATCTTAATCATGTGTTTGCACAACCTTAATCAAAATCATTGGCCACATTTGGCTTAACTTTTCTGGTCAACCTTCCCACTTACCCTTTTTAGCCTAGACTCTCTTCCCCATGTGAATTTTTAATTCACTTTTGTCTTTCCAAGGTCTTCCCTATCCCCATGCAAATTTGACTTGTCATTTTACATGTGTCCAAGGCTTCTAGAACCTTGGACTTATCACATCATCCACATGTGACAAGTCTCTAGCTTTTTGGAGACCCTCTCTTATCCACTAAATTCTTCCAATTATTATGAATTTTTAATTCACTTTTATTCCTTCAAGAAATCTTCTCATCCCCCAAGATCTACCTCATATACTTCCCTTCCACCTCATTTCCACATCACTCCACCCTAAGACATCTCACATTCCACATATCAAGATGTGAGGGCTTGTGAGTCCTCAACTCACCATCGCCCTTCATTTTGATCTTGTTGGATCAATCCCAACTGTTGAATTCTCTAGAGGATTCCAATTATCCTATAAATACACCTTCATTTCCCTCATTTTGGGGATCAAGTCTTTTGCAACAAAACTCTTGCAAATTTGTCATTCAAGCTCTCATCTATCATAACACTTACATCATCAATTTATCTTGCATCCATTCAACTTCATTGCCATCCAAGGAGTACACAAGACTTCCAAAATCAAGGGCCAACCAATGAAGCAACAACATGAAGGTATAAGAAGCATTCCATTTATTTTTAGCTTGCTTTCATATTGTCCATTTTCTTAGGCTAATTATTGAAGTGCCTTTTTATCTTGTTACTTTTTCTCATTGCACTATTAGTTTTTATCTAGCATCTCAGATTAGGAGTAACATTTTATTAGGATCACATTTTTGGCATGCCCGGTGGGACCCACAAAGGGGTCTTTTTCTTTTACGTTCTTTTTTGTTTACCTTGTTTGTAGATTTAGATCACAGAGGGGCGAACTTGCCCTCCCAGATGCTGCAGAGGGGTGGACACGCCCTTGCTGTTCACTATTTTTGATTGTTTTTTTCCAGAAGTGCGGACACGCTCTTCCTGTTCACTGTTTTTTACTATTTTTCTGTAGAAGTGTAGACATGCCCTTTTTGTTCACTGTTTTTTACTATTTTTTCTGCAGAAGTACGGATATGCCCTTGTTGTTCACTGCTTTTGACTTTTTTTTACAAAAGTGCGGACACGCCCTTGCTATTCACTATTTTTGACTATTTTTCTGCAGAGGGATAGACATGCCCTTGTTGTTCACCATTTTTGACTATTTTTCTGTAGAAGTGCGGACATGCCCTTGTTGTTCACCATTTTTGAATGTTTTTCTACAGAAGTGCGGACACGCCCTTGCTATTCACCATTTCTGACTGTTTTCTACAAAAGTGCAGATACGCCCTCCTAGTTCATCGTTTTCTAACTTTTTTTTGTAGAGGGGCATATTTTCCCACTCGGTTCAGCATTTTTCACTGTAGAGGGGCGGATTTTCCCTTAACAGCACGTTCGAGAAGGTAAAATGGTGGTATTTTAGCTTCATTTTCATCTCTTTCTTTTGCTATTTTGTGCTCTAATCCTCTAATCCTATTTGTTGGTCAGTGAAGTCAGATTTTTTGCTGATATCTTGCATATATTGCTACAAATCACAAAGGGCAAAAGATAAACAACTAACATTTGCTTGCAGGGCCTTTGTTTTATTCTTTGAAAATATTTCCTTACTGTTTTATCTATTTACTTAGCATAAATAGGGGAAAGTAATATTGGCTGCTTGTTGTGTTTGTTTTATTTTTATTACCCTAAAGGGGCATTAATTTGTTTTCATCCTCTCCCTTTGCACTTTTGTGCAGATTCAAAGGGGGTAGCTGGAAACGATTAGTATTTTCTTCTTAGAGGGACCTGCTTGGGGATTTCATCACCCCAAGGGACAATCCCAACCATGTGTACTGACGGGGTATATAAAGGGGGGAGAGCTAAAGTTGTACCTTAATCCAGTTGCATCGTAATTGGTGAAACATTGAAGCTAGGGTGATACCTAGATAGACATGAAGAGTTGGTCCGAGCCTTTCAGTATCTCGTTGGGGTTCCCGACTCATGTTTGTGATAGACTGGTGTTCACGGTTTGTGCCTCATGTACTGAGTGTATATCGAGGACTCCTTAGAAACTTTGTTCATCCTAGAGTAAGACCTTTGCTAGCCATACCCCTTAACACTAATCATAGGATTGTGCTTGTTCAAAGTGTCTTTCTATGAAGAACCAGTAAAATTTGATAAGTCAAACTGTCATTGAATCATTTTAAGTCCTTGCCAAAATCCCTCATCCAAACCAAGTTGCATTTTCCACTACAGAGGGGCGAACTTGCCCCACTGATTCAGCATTTTCCACTGTAGAGGGGCGAACTTGCCCCCCTATTTCAACATTTTCTATAGAGGGGCGAACTTGCCCCCCTGTTTGAGAATTTTCTGCAGAAGGGTGAACTTGCCCCCCTGTTTCAACACTTTCTGCAAAGGGGCAAACTTGCCCCCCCTGTTTCAGCATTTTCAGCAGAGGGGCGAATTTGCCCCCCTATTTCAGCATTCTCCAGTACAGAGGGGCGAACTTGCCCCTCTATTTCAGTATTTTTTCTACAGAAGTGCGGATACGCCCCTACTATTCAACGTTTCTGACAGTTTTACTGTAGAAGTGCGGATACGCCCCGTTGAACGGACAGTTTCATCCATTTGACCATTCTAATCCTCCGCTCGAACTCCCAAAGCCTCCATTTGACCATTTGATAATTCTAAACACTCATTTGACCAATCCAAACCTCCATTTAGCCATTCTAAGCCCACGTTTAACATTTCCAAAACGTCCATTTACCACACTCATATTGATCATTCCACTATTTGGGATACCCATCTTATCATGAGATCTAAACATCTTCAACAACACATCTTCCATTTTCCTTAATCATCATCTCGTAACACAAAATCCCTTAAACCTTATTTTAGGAGTTATTTTTTAGAATTGACCAAGGTGTTAAGTTGATCACTATCCTACATAATCAATCCTTGTCTTCAACCTAATCAATCCACTTGTATCTTGAGGTGGAGTTGTGTTTTAAGTCAACACCATTGGCCCAAATCAATCCCCCTCCATCTCAAGGTGGATTTGGTGTCGTGATCACCAATTTAGCTAGCTCAAATCAATCAACCAACGTCATAAGTCACTTAGGGTGATTTCCAAATCAGGTTTTAGGATCCCCTCCAATCAAATCCAATCATCAATCCAAATCATCATTTGATCCAATCAAATCCAATCCTCATCTAAATCATCAAGTTGATACATCATCAATTGATCCAACAAAATCAATCCAAATCCAAATCATCCAATTGATACATCATCAATTGATCCAATCAAATCAATCCAGATCCAAATCATCCAATTGATATATCATCAATTGATCCAGTCAAATCAATCCAAATCTAAATCATCCAATTGATACATCATCAATTGATCCAATCCAATCTTTATCCAAATCATCAAATTTATACATCATCAATTCATCCATCAATCAAATCTTTATCCAAGTCATCAAATTGATACATCATCAATTGATCCATCAACCAATCCTTATCCAATCATCAAATTAATTGATACGTTATCAATTGATCCATCAATCCCAATCTGAGCTTTCATCCAATTCCCATATGAGCTTCCAATACACCCAAGTTTTCTATCCATCATCTATTCTTTCCTTCTAATCTATATCCATCATGAATCTTTATCCCCCTCTCACACAACCAATAATAGTAAAGGGGAATCCTAACTTCGTTGATGATGATAAAAAAAATATTGTTGATCATGAAGATTGTTATATAGATCCCCTTGACGCTATCATTGCTAGCAAGATCTCTCTAATCACCTCACAAAATCCCACTACTTCTTCGAACTATTCCACCATGCCTTCATCCATATCTAATGATGGTTCTTATGCTACCCTTGACAAGGGATATCCAGCATCCTCACCATCGACATATTCATCATGTCCTCCCTCTCAACCTCTATCCTATCCAACATCCACTTCCTCTTATCCTCATCATCATCAACAATCCCAATACCTCTACCTTAATCCCAAATCCCAATCTTCTCATCCTAATCCAACACTCACACATTCCTATCACAATCCCCCATCCCAATATTCCTCCTATCCTAATCCACCATCTCAATCCTCTCATCTTTATCTACCATCCATATCCTCCTACGCCAACCCACCATACATGTCTTCCTATGGTGGTCCACCACCTCAATCTTCCTGTTCTAATCCAACATCCACACATTCCTATCACAATCCCCCATCCCAATATCTTCACATTAATTCCACATCTCCCCATTCTAATCCTTCATCTACATCTTCCTACTATCATTCACCATCTCAATCTTCCCAATCTAATCCAACATCCACATCTTCCTACATCACCCTCCCTTTTCCTACATTATATCTTAATCCTCCATCTCCTCCAACCACTCCTAGTCCCCCATCTAGTCCCATCCACTCATCTAATCATAATCCTCCATTTCCTCCTAGTTCTACATCTAATCCTCATCGAAAAATCCACTCATATAATCCTCCAATTCTTAATCCTAATCCTACATCCAATCCCATACCCACATCTAATCCTAATCCTCCATCTCCTCCATGTCCTACATCCAATCTCATCCACTCCTCTAATCATAATCCTCCATCTCCTCCTAGTCCTCCATCCAATCCCCTCCCCACATCCAATCCTAATCCAAAAATCCCTAATCCTAATCCTCCAACTCCTCTTAGTCTTCCATCCAATCCCATCCATACATCTAATCCTAATCCTCCATCTCCTCCTAGTCCTCCATCCAATCACATCCCCACGTCTAATCCTAATCCTAATCCTCCATCCATTCCCATCACTCTACCTAATCCTACATCCCTTCCAAATGTCGCCCAAGGATTCATGGAAGAAGAGACACCATGCCCTCCCACTCTATCATGTACTATCACTAAAGATGAGGCCCTCCTCCATCCTAGACCTATCCCACCCATCACCATTCCTAACATTGTCCAAATGGCTGAGCCGGTCAAACCCATCGAATCCATCAAATCCCCATCTTCTACTCCTAGATTGACCCAATCCATTGAAGACATCCAATTCCCTCCTCCCACTCCTAATATTCACAAACTTCAATCCCATGACCTTCATTAATCCTCCATCCTCCTATCTCCCCCAATTGAGGAGTCCCTCCAACAATCTTCCATCATCATACATCCCACACAAGATGATTCATGCCAAGATACAAGCATATCCCCTCCTCCAAATCAAGATCACTCCATCCCATCTACTCCATCTCAAGAACATAGTCTTCCATCCATTTCATCTCATGATCCATATCCTCAACCAAGTCATGATCCTATCCTCCCATCCACCCCATCTCAAGATCACACTATCTCCTCCACTCCATCCCATGATCCCATTTGCCTTCAAGATCCAATCACTCCATCTCATGAGCCCTTATCATCCACTACCATACATATAGATCCCATTGTACTCCCCAATTCCTCTCATGATCCCTTATCACTCACTCCTCCTGATGTTGCTATCCCCTCATCTCCATCGCATGATCCTTCATCGCCATCTAGTCTTACCATCCCAATGCCACTTTTGTATCACCTTGGTAACATTACATGCGTCCATGGTGGTCTTCTTGTAGAAGCAAAACAACATCTATGCACCACCTTTCCTCCTCCACCTGCTAACACACTCACATCATGTTTCCAAAATAATAAGCATCCTACCTTAGATCATATGCTTGAGAACATGAACTATCAAGGAAAAGGTTTAGGCCTTCATGAGCAAGGTATTTTAGAAACCATTCAAGTCCAAGAACATCTAGGCACACATGGTCTTGGATATGTCTCCCAAAACTCATACTCTAAAGATGTTGGTACAACCTTCGTACATCCTAAACGATCCTCTTCTAAAGGCACAAGAGGTACTTCCCATTGTTCTACCAAGTCATATGCCACCATCCCCCCTCCTCCATCATATTACCTCAAAAAAACCATCCATCTTCCTCCCTCATCCTCTCAATCCATTTTGGGTCCTTATGTCCCTCCATCCATCGTTGCTCATCCTCCATCTACTATGGTTTCTTATATCCCTCCATCAAAACCCACACATCCTCCATATACACAGTCTATTTTGGGTCCTTATATCAGAAAATCACCTCCTCCATCTTATCCTATTCATCCTTCCATTCATCCACCCCCTCTCCCTCGAACACAACATAAAAATCCTACCTTCATAACTCCTAATCAGGATCAACAAAGGCACATACCTACACATTCTCCATCTACACGCAATCCCTATAACCCTACCTCCATCACTCCACATCATTCATCTCCTCATACCCATCATCCCATTGCTACTAAAAGCACTTTGGATGCCAAAGCAACAATACATAAATCCAAACATCCACATGAATCTAAAGTTCCTCATGTCCCCTTCAAAAGACATGTTGAAGAACAGAAAAATCACATCTGAAATCCCAATCAATCCAAAAGGCCACAAAGGCCCACCAAAGCGACACTCAAAACCATGTGGATCCCAAAGAAAAAAGGTACCATACCTTCAAATGAAACGTCCATAACGATATCCAAAGTTGCTATTCCCTCACAAAATCATTTACATCCTCCATCTCCTAAATCTGTTTTGGGTCCCTACATCCCAAAATTCACTATCCCAATCCCTCCATTATCGTCACACTCTCCACCCATTCATCCACCTATCTTTTCACATCCACCATCACATGTGCCAATGTCGGTCCTGAAAACCTTCTCCCATCACACATCCACTCCATCGTTCCATCCATACACTTTCCAACATCCCATCCACTATCCCCTCTATCTCCCCCATCAAATCCCTTTAATCCATCCTCTTACATAATCCATCCATTCTAATAAGGTTGTACCAACATCCGAATAGTTGGTTCAAACATGGGCTCTTATTACCTCATATGGAACTTGATGCGTGAGTCCTTCACCCCTATCCTTATCAACTGTCCTCTAAAATCCACATATCTATATCCCTATCTTTATCCATCTTCGTCTACATCCTAGTCCAAAAAATCAGCAAAAATATCAAAAAAAGAGAAAAAAATCAGCAAAAAAATCAAAAAAAAGAGAAAAAATCAGAAAAATACAAAAAAAAAGAAGGAGAAAATCATTCGTCCAATGGTGAAAACTTGGCAAACAAGTACCTTGGATTAGTACCATGATGAAACCTGGCAATACCCCATCTAGTTTCCTTCCATGATTGGGGGCAACATCCACTTATGCATTCCTTTCCTCCATCTCCTACATCTACCTATCTTCCACATCTTACCCACCATCTTTCGCATCCTATCCAATCCCTCCATCTTCCTTGTGATCTTGATAAAGATAGGGGAAAACCTATATACATGCGTTGGACATCTCTTGGCATATATTCCCCTCATCCATACACTATCATATTCCTTCCACACATCTTTCTATCCCTCTTGCCTCATCATGCATGACACATCTAGAGTGGGGGCATGTCGTTCTTTGCAATGAAATCCTTGGAGACATCATCCATCCATCCCTCCAAGTAACCATCTCTCCATCCTGCCCATCCTTACCTCCCCATCCATTTATCCATCCAATCATCCCTTCCATCTACCAAATCCTTATCTTCCTATACTCCCATCCTACTACAATCCATATCCATTTGCTCCTTTATTTCCCCATCCTTCTATCTTCCTTCCCTCTTGCCTCATTACACATGACACATCTAGAGTGGGGGAATCTCCTCCTTTGTGTCTTGGTCCTTGACACATCGTCCATCCATTACTCCAGGTAATCCTCTCCATCTCCCCATCTTTCCCATCCTTACCTCCCCATCCATTTATCCATCCAATAATCTCTACCATCTCCCAATCCTTATCTTCCTATACTCTCATCCACTAGTCCTTTTCCATCTTCTAATCCTTATCCTCCCATCCATTTATCATAATCCATTCCATCCCTCCAATTTTTTATCCCTCTATCCACCTATCCTCACATCTTTCCATCTCCCCATCTTTATCCATCCATCCATTTCCCTCTATCTCATCATCCCTTGTCATTGGTATCTAGCTATCGACTACCCCCATGAAATCCAATGCGATGCTATCTCACTATCATCATTCCTATCTATTTCTCACATCTTTACAATCTCACCTCAATCTTCATCTCATCTATCCACGTATCCTAGCATCTTCTTATCCATCCATCCATTTCTCTCTATTATCCCTTGTCATTAGTATCTAGCTCTAGGCTACCCACATGCAACCCAATGCCATTCACATCATAATTCATCCCTCCTATCTATTTACCACCTCTTTCTCACATCTTCATCGCTCATCTATCCATCATCTCACCTTTCCAATTCATATTCTAATGATCTGATTACCTATCCCATCCTTGAGTTTCACATCCTACATATCTTACACATATCAACCATTGTCCTATCCAATCCTGCAAGTCTATCTTGTCTCATCATATCGACTCCATCCATTTTTTCATTTATCCTGGTCATCTCATCATCCATTATTTGTCATCAGTCTCTGGTCAAACTACGTTGCCCCTGCGCTTTCACGTAGGCAAGGTCAATCATTTGATTCGCCCCCGGGGTTTTGTCTTTTGTTTGTCTTGTCCTCTTCCATTGACTGTCTTTGGCCCTATTTCAGACTACATTTCCCCTGCACTTTCACGTAGGCACGGTCAATCATTTGGTCCGCCCCCTGGGATTTTTTTCCATCTGGTCTTTGTCATCCATCGAGGTCTTCATTTTCCTCTTTTTGCTTTTACCATGGTCTTTTCCTGAACTACGAGGGCTCTGCACTTTCACATAGGCAAGGTTGATCTTTGATCAACCCTCGAGCCCCTAGGTCTTTAGGTTGAGTCTTATGTCATTTCATCTTGTTATGTTGTCATGTATGTCCCTATCCAAGCTGGTGCTTATAAAACAAAGTCATTTATATCACGAGATCCAATCGGTTTCCGGTATCCTGCATCATGTTGATCAACCCTTATATCCTCCATCTTCAGTCTCAACAGGATGTATCCTTCCTAACAGACCTCATCAACCCCATCCATCATCTTGATCCTATGGAAAAAGACATCTGAAATTGATTGTGATCTTTTGATGCTTTTGGCATTTGTTTATAATTTTAGCTCCTTATCATCACTTTTCATGGTCGCCTTGATCCCTCATATCACGGTGTGCTTTGACTAGTCAACATAGGGGCATATCTTGCTCATTTCTTTGTTTTTGTCTTCTTGGTTGTCCCACGTAGTACCCACCAAGATCCGTGAGGTCTTGTGTTATGTTGGGGCATCCTTTTGTGCTTGTGGTTATTCCAATACCTGGCCCGACCAAAGTCATCATGAATTTGGGGTGTTGGGATAGCCTTCTTGTTTGTTGTGTTTGTTTTATGCATTAGACACTAATTCCTCTTGGTTTACATACCCTGACGCCTAGTTTCTTATGCTATAGAAAAAATCAGTGCTCCAATGATGGCAAATTGCATTAGGATTGCATTTCATTTTCCATTCCGTCATCTTGCATGAATCCCTCATCCTCTCATCCATCAACATCCCTCACCAATCCATAATCCTTCATCAATATCCCTCCCCTATCCATCTAGTCTCTAATCATCATCTCTTCAATCTTCTTAGAATACTATCAATTGGTTATTCTAAGCATCTTGTCCCCCATCATTTCATTTAACCATCTTGCCTCCCCATTCGATCTTCACACTCTTGGTCTTTTTCCTAGCCTTGCATGTCTGAAAACATATGTAAACTAGGGCATATCCACAATTCTGTAGTAATTGGAGGATGTATCTACACTTCTGTAGCAATTGGAGGGCGTATCCACACTTCTGCAGCACTCAGGAGGGTGGATCCACACTTCTGTAGCACTCAAGAGGGCGTATCCACACTTTTGCAGCAATTGGAGGGTGTATCCACACTTTTGGAGCACTCAAGAGGGCGTATCTGCACTTCTACAGCAATTGGAGGGCGTATCTGCACTTCTACAACACTCAAGAGGGTGTATCCGCACTTCTACAGCAATTGGAGGGTGTATCCGAACTTCTGTAGCTTGACTGGGGGCAACATCATCTATGTCGTTGACTCCACTTTTGCTCACCTTTACCTCCCATCATTTCTTATCATCGTCATTTTCATATCCCCTTTCCTCATCTCATCTTTCATCATTTCCTCCATCTCTTCCTCCTTCATCACTCCCCTCCACCCCTTTTTTTTTCGGGTTGACACGGACTTGCCCCCACGGCGGGGTGGATCCGCCCCTACAACGGGGCGGACTCACCCCCAGCCAGCGGTGGCTCCGCACGCCGTCGCCATGGGGTAGACTCACCTTGAGGTGGGGCGGACTTGCCCCCTCTCGGGGTAGATCCACCCTCTTGGGGCAGACCCGCCCCTTTTCGGGGTGGATCCGCCCTCCAGGGGCAGACCCACCCTTTCCCAGGGCGGACCGGCCCTCTCGGGGTGGACCCGCCCCTTCTACATATGTAGATGTGATAAAAAATCAATGTGCATACTTAGTCAAACAATCCACAACCACATAAATGTCATCTTTCCCTTGGGCTTTCAAAAAGCCAGTGATGAAGTCCATCGACAAACACTCCCACTTCCTATAAGGAATCGGAAGTGGCTAAAGTAAGCCCACAAGTTGTGTGTGCTCCTAATTATTTTGCTGGAAAATAGGACATTCTCTGACATACTATAGAGCATCTAATTTAAGGCCTTTCCAGGTGAATCTCTCCCATATCTGTTTGTATGTTTTGAAGTATCTGTGATGTCCTATCATAGGTGCATCACAAAAGGCCCTTAAGATTGTGTTCTTCATCTCTGACTCTGGAATCAAGTAAATCCTCCCCTTCTAAATGATGAGATCATTTACAAATCTGTATCTGTCATCTTGGACTGATTCCTCACCAAACCCTATAGCCCAACTATCCCTAGCATACTCTACCACTATCAGGTGCCTCCAATCCTCCACAATCCCATCCATGGACCTCAACTGTGGGCGACGTGATAACGCATCAATGAAAAAAAATTGTGTTCCTTTGACAAAGGAAATTTTGAAGTCATATGATTGTATCTTGCTCACCCACTTCTACTGAAAATCATTAAGGTCATGTTTCCCAAGAAAGTGTCTCAAGCTGTTGTGGTCCGTCTTCACTACAAATTTTTTGTCCACCAAATATTGTTTGAATTTGGCCAATGCATGCATAATGGCCAACATCTCCTTATCATATATGATGTATCCTCTCTCTGGACCATGAAGCTTCCAACTCTCGAAAGCAATCAAATTTTTTTCTTGCATATGGACCACACTTATCCCCTCACCTGAAGCATCACACTGTAGCTCGAAGGGCTTAGAAAAATCTGGAAAAGAAAGCAATGGGCAAGTAGTCATGATCCATTTGAACATCTAAAAGCAATCTTGTACCTCTGGAGTCCAAATGAATGCCCCTTTCTTTGTCAAGTTTGTGAGCAGAGCTGCATGGCATGAATAATCATTCAAATATTTGTGATAAAAAGCACACAATCCCCAAAAATCCACTAAGCTAAGTGGGTCTCTTTGATGTAGGCCATTCAACAATAGCCTTAATCTTCTCTAGATCCATACACACCGCTTATGCACTGATGATGTGACCAAGATGTAATAACTCTGTCATCCCCAAATCACACTTGGATTCCTTGGCTTACAAGGACTTCTCTCAAAGAATTCCCAATACTATATCAAGATGCGCAATGTGATCATCCCATGTTTTACTATACACCAAGATATCATCAAATAATACCAGCACATACCTCCTCAACTGTGAATGAAAAACTCTTTTCATTGTGGACTAAAATGTTGCTTGGGCATTGGTTAGCCCAAATGGCATAACCACAAAATCAAAATTCCTGCAATGACACTTGAATGTGGTCTTCTCAATTTCCTATTCCCTAACATGAATATGATGATATCATGACCTCAAATCAATCTTAGAGAAGAAACGAGTGCCATGTAACTCATCTATTAACTCATCAATTCTAGGGATGGGATACTTATTTTTAATTGTTCTCTTGTTCAAGAGTCTATAATAAATACACATCTATAATGTACCATCCTTTTTCTTAACCAACACTATTGATGATGCAAAGGGATACTTGGTCGGATGTGCCTCATGGACAACAAATCCTTAATCATCTTCTCAATCTCATCCTTGAGTCACTTGGGGTGTCTATAAGGAGTAACTATCACGAGCTTGGCTCCCTCCTCCAGCTCAATAATATGTTCAATCCCTCTATCTAGAGGTCTTCTTGGAGGTATTTCACTGAATAACTTTGTATGCTTAATCCTTAACTCCTAGATGTCTGGATGATATTATAGCTTCTGCTGCTCTCCTTGTGTAGGCATCAATACACATTCTACTATCCACTCCACCATGTCATGTCTCACAAGCCTCTTCATCATCCTGAATGAAATCATCCTAAAACTGGAGTTGTAAATAGCCTTAAGAACATGAGTCTTCCCATGTACCTGGAAGGACATCTCCATCTCTCTCAGATCAAGAGTGAATTTCCAATATCATGTAGCCATCTCATGCCAAGAACCATGTCAGTATCTCCCATATTTACCACATAGAATTCCGTCTTGAACTCATAGTTTTTCAAGAACATGGGAAAATATGGAATTATCCTATCACACTTGAGGGTATAACCACCTGCAACCTTACCTCTTATCCCCTGAAATTCCTCAGTCCTGATACCACACCTTTCAACCAATCGAGCATCAATGAAGTTATGTGTTGCTCCTATTTCAAGAAGAGTGATGAAATTTTTCCCTTCTAGAAGTCCACACATCCTAAATTATCCCTCCTATTGGATGCTAGTAATGTGTGCATAATGTTTCCTTGTTGATTCTTCATGTTATTCTTCACTTTCATTCGTTTCTTCCTCATGCTCATTCCCTGAATCTTTATAACCAGATTGCTGATCTAATTTTTCTTACTCAGAATCCTCATAATAGGCCCACATTACTCTATTAGATTTTGCCTTAGGTTTTAAGGAACAATTTTAGTTTGCATCATATGGCCCATTATAGTAGAAAAACAACCTCTTTTTGCACAAATCATTGAGTGTATTTTGATCTAGAGCTACTATTGATTTGCCCTTAAAATCTGGTTTGTTCTTCTTCTGGGAGAAATATTTGTTGTCTCAATATGAAGAAGATCCATTGGATGAGTACTTACTTTGTGGGGCTGCAAGTTCCATGCTCGTAGCCTTCTTCATTGCTTCCTAAAGTGTGAGAGGATCAAAGGCTTTAATCCATCCTCTCATAGGCTCCATTAAACCCTTAATGAATAAGACCACTAGTTGCCTCTCTGAGATGTTAGGAACCATTGTTGATAGTTTCTAGAAGTCTCCAATGTAGCTCTCCAAACTTCCAACTTTCTTGAGTTGGGCCAAGTCTCTTAATTATGATTCAGGATCCTTCCTATCAAAACGTTCAACCAATCTATCCACAAACTCCTGATAGGATGTGATTTGACTATGCTACAATGTAACTAACCCATCACACCACCATTTTTGTGTTGTGCCATCCAAATGCAAAGCGGCATATTTTATGGCCTCCTCTTCTATCATGGGTCGAAGAGCGAAGAAGGTGTCTAATTTATGAATCCATGACTGTGTTGTAGTCTTTCCACTACCATCAAACATGGGTAATGTAATCTTATTAGTTGCTTGTTTGAGATCCTTGTTTTTATTCTGAGGTCTCCTCTCCTATCGAGACCTATAGTAGTCCATTATTTTTTGCACAAATCAATCAAAATGCATGATCTCTCATGCCTTTGGCGTCAATAGCCGCCATTCATCATGAGAATCCATGAAAGCATCAACAAAAATGGGTTCCTCCACCTCTTCAACATTCTCTTCTACTGCTCATTCTTCCCTCAAGAAAGTGGGTCGCATTGGCCTATCAGTAGTGTGAGAAGATGCTCTTTGTAGTATCCTTGAACGTGCTATACTCCTCTCATCATCTTGATCCCTGTTACTTCTTACTCTATTTTCCACAATAACTATTTTGCTGAATTTGTTGTTGCGAAGTGGCTGTGAATCCTTCAAATGCTTGGGCCATTATTTCAAAGAGTTCTTCACCCCTATCCATATTTATCCTTTCATTCCTAAGAGGGCTACCTTCTCTCCTTTCCTCCATAGTACCACCAATCTCTTGATGTCTTTCTGCAAAAACTGTTCATAAAGTGTCTTGCTTAGGGTGTGGTGGCCAATACTTTTGTTTCCTTTCTTCTCTAGTTGTATACCTCTTGGTCTTGTCACTTTTCTAGATAAATGAATCCAAATTCTAACCCAAAGGATGGCAGGAAACCACTCTAATACCACTGTAATGAGCCTTTCTCAAACTGATCACAATTTTCCCTAACTTTCAGCCTTGTAATTTCGTCAAACACTTCATATGCAAAGTTGTGTTTTGTTGGGTTGAGTGTTTCAGTTTTATATAATTTTTTTTAAATAACGTACAATGCGTATAATACTTGCAAATGGCTTCTATGATGATTAGGCAAGGTCCTAGATGCAATGAAGATTTATTTTTGTATTTTTTAAATGCAATATATGTGTTTTCATATGCTAAATGTGCTGCTACAACCTATAGACATTATGTCAAATAGTTGGCATACATCCTCTTACTTTCAAATGGACAATAACCCAATAGAGAACTCCCAACTTTAGATATATTATTGACAATGCAACCTTCTACAATGACAATGAGATAAAATGGCCAAGACTCTTGGCTTACATACATATGATAAAAATGCTTGGATCAAATATAAACTTTCACCTACTGTAGACATCCAAATTTGATCACTTCCACATGATCAAAATCGTCTATTATATTCATCTATTTCATTAATAGTGATTAAATAATTTATTTAATCATTGTTTAAATTTTTGCCTAAGGTTTCCTAAAGTATCTAATTAAATAAATTAAATACTCTACCTTACCCCCTTGTCTTCGCTAAATTAAATAAACATGACAAATTATTTAATTTAGTCATTTAACCTATTTGGATTAAAACCAATTTTTAATTCCTCTTTTCTCTCTCCTTGTCACATTCTCCATAATCCTCTTTTAATCCAGATTAAATTAATTAATCTGTGATTAGGATGTGCACCACTTAATCAAGATTAAGTGTCACATCCTCCATAATCTCCCACTTGCCTCTAATCTCTCATTAATTATCATAATCCTGT
Organism: Sequoiadendron giganteum; assembly: GCA_007115665.2. Lineage (NCBI taxonomy): Eukaryota > Viridiplantae > Streptophyta > Pinopsida > Cupressales > Cupressaceae > Sequoiadendron > Sequoiadendron giganteum. The sequence goes on along the minus strand of CM021101.1, from coordinate 553,060,420 downwards.
GTTTGTACAACCTTAATCAAAATCATTAGCCACATTTGGCTTACCTTTTCTGGTCAACCTTCCCACTTACCCTTTTTAGCCTGGACTCCCTTCCCCATGTGAATTTTTAATTCACATTTATTTAACCAAGGTTCCTCTCTTCCCCATGTGAATTTTTAATTCACATTTTATTCTTCCAAGGTTTACCCTATCCCCATTGAAATGTGACTTGTCATTTTACATGTGCCCAAGGCTTCTAGAACTTTGGACTTGTCACATCTCTCACGTGTGGCAAATCTCCAGATTTTTGGGGACCCTCTCTTATCCACTAGATTCTTTCAATCATTGTGAAATTTTAATTCACTTTTATTCCTCCAAGAAATCTTCTCATTCCCCAAGATCCACCTCATGTACTTCCCTTCCACCTCATTTCCACATCACTCCACCCTAAGACATCTCACATTCCACAAGTCAAGATGTGAGGGCTTGTGAGTCCTCAACTCACCATAGCCCTTCATTTTGATCTTGTTGGATCAATCCCAACTGTTGAATTCTCTAGAGAATTCCAATTATCTTATAAATACCCCCTCATTTCCCTCATTTTGGGGATCAAGTCTTTTGCAACAAAACTCTTGCAAATTTGTCATTCAAGCTCTCATCTATCATAGCACTTACATCATCAATTCATCTTGAATCCATTCAACTTCATTGCCATCCAAGGAGCACACAAGACTTCAAAAATCAAGGGCCAACCAAGGAAGCAACAACATGAAGGTATATGAAGCATTCCATTTGTTTTTATCTTTCTTTCATATTGTCCATTTTCTTAGGCTAATCGTTGAAGTGCCCTTTTATCTTGTTACTTCTTCTCATTGCACTATTAGTTTTTATCTAGCATCTCAAATTAGGAGTAACATTTTATTAGGATCACACCTACAATAGTGCCTATTACAATGCAACTAAATAGCATGAAATAACACAAAGGAACCTGTAGCTTGATGACACCTTGAATCCCTGATGAAGAAGCAAGAAATATTCTTCTGAGATGAGGATCATATGACATCGAAATGATTTTTTGAAGCAACCACCCCTATTCTGGTCAGATCTCCAAAAATAAAATAATTTCCAATTCTTGAAACTATCCTAAGCATCTAACATGGTCACCCTTGTCCCTAGAATTGAGCACCCCAATCTCCAAGAAAATTCGATGGCATATGTGGCCTTCATGAACAAAAACGTAGTTCTCTAATGATTGCTCCTATGACTGTAATTTTGTTTCTGACTTTTCCAGTGCCCACTTTCAGACCTTCTACTCCTTCCAAAATGCCTCCAATGCACTCTATCAATGCAACATTACCTCTACTAATGATCTCCTAATTGATATGCAAGATTTCCTTAGAAAACTTGGCTCCTAGCCAACATGAAAGAACAAATAGAAAGGATGAGATACCTTCCTCCAATAATGCAACCCTTCAAGAGATATTTCACTCCTCAGTTATGCAAATCGATGGGAGTTATCATTCCCAAAGATCAATTGATTATCTATAGACCACTTGGCTCCACAAATTCTCAAGAATAAATCACAAATGATGAACATCAAATATGGAACCTCAATGTCTTTTTATGCCCTTCCTCTAGAGGTCGAGCCAATTAAAATAATATTATATTTTGACTTCTAGAAGATTCCACTATATTTTATTATTTGCACTTTATAAAATATGAAAATATAATATAATTAATAAAGTGCATCTCAATATCAAATTATAACATAAGGTTTCCATAAATAGAAATAATAATAATGATATCAATGGAAAATCTCAATATAATCAAATACTGAGCCAAATAATCACCAAGTATTTTTCGAATGACTCTCTCACCATGCCTTATTATAATAGGCTAAACCTGCTAATAGATCAATGCCAACTAGAAGGGGACATTACAAACTACTATCTAAGTGGATCATATTCCAACCGATAATTACTCTGGAACTCCTACAACTTCCAATGAATCAAGGTTATGTAGACTTGAACAAGATTTATTTGGTACATAAATTGGTGTTAGGTGATGTATTTCATGCATCCAGTAGGAGAGAAATATTAGAAATGCATTAGAAAGGGTGATGCATGTAGTTTTTGGTCTAGTTATGGGTAGAATCTATAGTTTATTTGGTGAAGTTACTATGGACTTTGATATTACATGCTAATAATTTTATATAGTTTCGTTCAAAACATAAGAAATTTGGGTTTAATTCCATTTCTGCCAGTTTAATGATATTAATATATTATGTGGACTATCTATATTAATATTTCATGTGGTTAATGAATGTTCTTTAAGGTGGTTATAGCTATGCAATTATTATGCGTACTGAAATTGCCATAGAAACATGATTGATAATGTTAAGTTGAGAAATACAGCCACCAACTAGTCATGCAGAGGAATCACACAAAGGTCAACTAAGGATGATGATGGGAGATTCCCATGTCAGTCACATGTAACTACCTTATGTTGATCTTTAATGAAATTTAGCAATATGGGCGTTACTATAGTGGTCAAGTCCACGTTTGGATATGCATGTCCTAACGGATTCCCTTGCATGTGTAACCACCCTTCCACTCTTTTCTCTGCTTTCCCTAAATGGTGTCCTCTCAGTTAGTGGGATTTGACTAACCTATTTAGTTGATAAATAAGGTTCAGATCCTCCTTCTTTAGGGGTTAGTCACCAAGATATTGTATAATCTAATAATAATACCAAACATAATCTTTTGTATTTCACTTTCCAATGAATAAAATGAGATTCTAAGTTGAGTATCTGAGTTTGCACTAGTTTTAGAGGATACTCATCCAACGGGAGCCACTTAGTGAGTAATCCATTCCTTTAGTTTAGTTAGATTAGTATTAGCTTATGTTTAGTACTTAGTTAAGAATCTAGCTCTGACTATTCTTGCAGCCACTAGAATTTCATTTTGTGACTATTCCTGCAGCTAAAGTAAGTAGAGTAGTTTCCTGTTTGTTGATCAAATTTTCATTTTTGTCATACATGTTCAGTTTAAGTTTAATTGTTGAGTAATGGTCAACATTTACTTTGTTTCTTTCCATGCAATTTACTTTCAGTATTAAGTCTCTTAGTTGTAGAATGAAGATGAATACTTTGAGTTCCTAGTGCACATACTGTGCTGACCCATTTCAAGTTCACATCCCTAGGTTGACAATTTAAATGAACCTTCATGATGGTTAAAATTGCTATTC
>CM021101.1:553003551-553051522 GCA_007115665.2 Sequoiadendron giganteum | reverse complement strand
TTTTGATAAGATTGAGAACCCACAACACCAATGATATGTGAAGTGAAATAGGAGGCATACCTAACCTAATATGGCTGATTGGGAGGTGCAAAGTTGAAATTATCATGGTATGGGAGAGTGTACATGTGGTTTTATCTAAGACTTGAAATTTTTAAGCATGAGAATGATAAGAAACAATTTGAAATGATTTATAAAATGAGAGAAGAGGACTACCCAACCAAATATTTTGGGTACATACCAACAAATTCACCCAAAAAATATTGCAAAGTCGCCACTGGGTGCTTGTAGAACTACCTCCAAATATTGAAGTGTTGAAGAAGGTGCCACTTCCTCGATGAAATGAAGTCAAAATAAAATTACTTTAACAATAGATATGAATGGAGTCAGCATGGTGTTTGAAGATATGCCTGAAAAGGCAAGGTGTGTTGAATAAAACACCAAATTCTTCAACAAAGAGAAAGTAGTCCCATCGATCATGCCAACAACTATTGTCACATGAAATTGCACTCTATTGAATACAAAATTTATCATTCCAATAACACAATGGAAACAACCTAAAGGTGTGGAACCTTTGTGCATATGAGGTTGAATTTTTAGAGAAGGCCTAACTCCTCTTTTGATCCAAGTGTAATGTGTTGGTCCAACCCAACACATGAAATCCTACCACTATTCTACTCTAACAACTCACAAGAGAAAAGGGGAGAAAGAAAACATGAAAGAGAAATAGAGGTGGTAAACCAAGATGGAAATTTGTTTCTTCCTAGATGAGGTTACACAAAAAAATATTAAAGAAGAATTAGGGGAATCACACAAATCTCTATTTGGTCAATTCCTAAATGCAAGCATGGAGGATAGGGTTTGACAAGGCATTGAAAGGAAAATGATATTCTCAAGAAACAACTATAAATGATTTAACTCAAACATACATGCATGGAAAGAGAATTTTTTTTAGTTATTTACGTAATGAACTTACACAAACATAAACAAGTTGAGAGAGACAAAATTGATCGATTTCATTGATGTAGAGGAAACAAGCCAATCTTTACAATTGTAGAAAAAAAGGCAAGCTTTCCAAAGAAAAAACATGAATGAGCTAGAGGAAGATTACTTTAAATGAATATATTTCTTGAATTTATAGACCAAGCATAATTTAGAACCAAAAACCAAACCCTAGCCCTAACTAGGGTTAAAAATGAAGTTTGTATGTGAAAGAATGGATCCATCTAATGAAAATCATGATTAGGGCATGGATATGTTAGGAAACACAACAAACAAAAATAAATGAGCATGTGCGTGCATAACATTCACTTGTAATCTGAGTCAATTGAGCAATAAATGTTGTCCTTGAAGCCTTAGAGATCAAAACATTCCACTCAAAAAGGTAGCTCTAAAATTAATGACATTGCCAAAAACACACATGAAATCCACCAAAAGGTTAGGGTGGTGTGCCCGAAAGAAAACCTTTGCTTTGCATTAAATGTTTTGGAGGTTTGAAATTGAGCACCGATCAATCTTTGGGCCTACTTAATGATTTATTCTTCATTGGTATCAAACCATCAAGGATTGGGCTTTGGGAGTACTGCTTACTGCATACTAGAAGAAAAGAGGAGTAGTGAAGGTTGAAGGAGTGAATTGATAAGTCTAGAAGGATCACCCTTTTTGTGCTCTAGAGATCGAGAAGGAGTCTTATGCCTTATCACAAAGACAAAAAGTGTAAAATGGATCACTGAAGGCCAAATTTTGAAGGGAGCCATTGGGGTCGAAGAGAAGAGTTACCTCTTAACAAAGAAAGGTAAGACGTAAAGGATAAGGGTGAAGCCCAAAGTCCAAAACCTGACACTTATATATTTCAAGGAAGGAGTTAAAGCGAGAAGGAAGAAAGGAGGAAGATGAAAGTTCGATGCCCAAAATCCAAAGACAAGACTTTGAGGATTGGAGGTCAAGAGGAAGCTATATTTCCTACGATGAAAATATAGAAAGTGATAAGAGGGAAGATCAATCCCCAAAGTCCTAAAACACAACACTTAAGAAAATATTGAAAGATGTAATTGAGATTGGTCATGTGGTAAGGCTTGAGGCTTACTAGAAGGAAGCAATAAGGGTTAAAGGGTAAGGCTGATGACCGAAACCTGAAACACTTAGTAGAAAATGCAAGGAAAATAAGGAGTGGGAGCAATGAAGAAGGCATGTGAGTAGAGAGGTAAGTGAAAACCCAAAGTCTTGAAATTTCAAGACAACCAATTTTAGGATCCTTCAAGGATAAATCATGCAAGATGGCCCATGTAGGATCTCTCATATCAATTATCAATGATGTGTCATCATAGGGTGGCATGAAATTTCAACACTACCTATATTATAAGTAACAAATTAAGTTGTTTCCTCTATTTTGCAAGTTAATGCTTTATTTACTTTTCCATCCTTTACTATTTTCAATACAAGTGTAAACTACCTTCACTCATTAATATAGGTCATGTAGAGTCTATGAATGCATATACAATGCCAACATCATCAAAAGATTATGAAGCCTTGGTTGATAATTAAATTAAGCCTTTGTGAGGGTTCAATGAACTATTCAGTTAGGAACCTATACTCTGAATTGTGTGTCCACTCATAAACACCAAGTTGATTGAACATTAGAAAGGCCTTACCCATATGGAATTATTACCAAGGATGGTGCTACATTTAGGAGTCTCCAACAAAACTAAAGGATGATTAGCTAAGATGGTTTATGGGTTTGGGAAGAGATGTTGTTCAAAATTAGAATACCATGAAGATAAAGTTTCTAGAAAGGTACTAGGATTAATATAGAGGCATACATAGAAAGAGATATGTCATCTTCAGGGTATCACAAAAGGAAGATGAATACTTGGAAGAATACATGGAAAGGTTTTGGTTTTTCCTTAATAAAACTCGCCGAAACATACTCTCTAATGAGTCCTTATAGTTGATATTCATGAGAGGGATTAATGAGGATTGCATGGATGCACTTAACTTCATCATGCTAGGAGATATTTATTAGGAACCATTTGAGGAAATTTCAAAAGCATGCAAGAACTATTCAAGGTCTTTCACAAAGAAGGTTAGACGATATAGGACATCTTCCATTAGCAAAAAATCTAATGGAGTCTCTAGAGTTCAACTAAGAAATATTTTATCAAATATGAAGGGGGATATCATCAACCACTTGGCTACACAATTAGACACCCTCCATGTGAAAAAGAAGCAAGAAGAGGAAGGTGAATATGGATAAGTATTATGCATAGCTCAAAGGAAACTATGGTAGCCAAGAAAAGGTATGCCCTAAGATCCTTTGAATAATAACATATCATTTCCTAGTAACTATACAAGTTTTCCTAGTTGGAACCCTCTGTTAGTGTAATTAATTAATTAATTAATTATTACACTAGCATAAGTTAACTTATGTATTAATTAATCATATTAGTCCTAGGTTACTTTTAATCATTTAATAATGGTGTTGAGATAAGATTCCCTTCTAGAAGATGAGTTGTCTTTTCTAGAAGTTATCTCCATCTTGTTATCATTCCCTAGGTTAGGGTTTCATGTTGTCACATGAAGTGTGGTTTGTACACTTGGCAACATCTTATGCATTCTAGGTTTAGCTCTTGCCTATTTAATTGAGGCATATGTACTCTTTGTAATTAAGAATCTAGATAATCATAATAGAATCTCTATTCTGAATGTCATTATCATACTTTCTGTGTGGGTGAATATTTCTTCTTGGCAAAGGTCCTCCATTGAAGTCTGCAGCTTCATCAAGGCAACCTGTGTATCCAGCATTCCAACACCCTCAATGTTGGGCCAATATGCAAAACCAACAATGTCCAACGCCTCAATCCAATTGGAATCAACAACAAAAAATATGTGGTGACCAAAAAATTATCAAGGATCTAACTATAATTATCAATGGACACCCAAAAAAAACCAATGGAAACCTCAGTGGCAAAGAGGCCAATAATGGAGAAATAAAACAATAAATTATTAGCAGCCACAACAACTAGCCATTATGCGAAACCCAATAAATCTAGCATCACAACCACCCAAAGCACCTCAGTTTCCAAATCAACATGCACCTAACCCCAATAACAAGTATGTTAAATAGGCTTATTCTAACAAAGCTATTCAATACCCTATTTATGGGGTAGAGTTGAGTGATGTTTCCTTAGATTATGTAATATGTTGGCTAGGAATTTATCTCCTCACATCACTAAATTGATTGATAAGGAACCCCTAACAAATAACTTGGTATAAAGTTCAATCGATACTCCAAATACATCATAAATAAGTCACCTATCCCCTAGGTACTTTTCAAAGAGGGATTTTTACATACAAAAATAAATTAAAGCACATTTTTTATACTAATAAAAAATCCACTTAAAGTGAAAATCTATGCTTACACTCTAAGGAGACCCCTAGCTATATATTCTATGCAAAATAAAAGTTCTCTAAAATTAAATTCCCATATAATTTAACACTCATTTTTTATCACAAGGAGAAAACACATGAATACTTTCACCTTGGAAAAATCCCTTCAAAATAAAATATATAACCTTAAGAAAAACTAGGCTTACATAAGGGGTCAATCCACACTATGTTAATATTCTTGGCTCATTAGAATATACAATTAAATCTCATTTCTTCACATCATGAAGTAAGAAATTGGAGTTTTTGATGGTTTTCCCTTCCTCTCATTAATAATTACAATTACAAATTTATTTTAAACATAAATATGGTCATGATGTATATATCTAAAAAACATAATAAAAATTATATTATTTAACTTTAAAATAAATAAAACAAACCACTTACATAGAAATCACCTTTTAGTTATCATTAGTTTATATGCTAGTTATTTTGAAGAATTTTCGCTTAAGTAATGTTAGCATAGATCCATAACTTATAGTAATTTAAGTCTAAATAATTTCTAATTCCAAGAGTCATTTCAAAGATGCCATTGGTCATAATCCTATGCATGGACAATTCTAACATCTAGGAATATAACCATATTGATACAATTTTAACAATAGAATAGTATAAATCTCCAACTAATTAACTTATATATAATTATAAGTTAGATATATTTATCTCAAAACAAATTTATTCATTCATAAATTATTTATAAAAAATTTTTATCAAATTACATGGTCACAGTTTAAAACACTCATAATGCATGACAATTATTGTGAAATTTACCAAAAAAAAAGATTAAGTTAATGGTTAGTTCCTTATAATATTAGTCTTGCTCATGAAATTTTGTCCCCATGCTCCCCAATCATATTTGGTCATAGTTTTTTTAATTCTTATAAACTTGCACATTTGAGAAATACTTCCTCAATGTTGTTCCACATAAAATCAAATTTAATCAAAGTGTATTTTTGAGTAACAAGTCTTAAAGTAATTTTCATATTTACATCCATGTTAGGTGGTCAAGTAACATTCACAAAATAAAGTATAATATTAGAGAACTCCAAGGATCATTTTTCAAGATATAGGAAATGGATGCATTCTCATATTTTACAACATTTACCTCTACAACCTCAAAATTTAATTCAATGAACATCCTAGTAGGTAATTTATCTCTAATAAGATTTATAGTTCGGATCTCAAATTCAAAGTTTATGATCTAATTGATCCATCCATAATTTCTACCACATTCTTCTTGATGAGTGAAGATAACATTTTCTATTGAACTAGGTATACATGCTAATATTTTAGCACTAATAAGGTATGGACTGAAATTCATCATGGCCTTGACCAATGTATATGATTCCTTTCCTATGATTACATACTTCAATTCAACACTAATAAGATACTTATATCCATCATTATTATTCTATAATATAATTGATGACATCTAATTGAAATAAGTAAAATAAAATAGTTGAAAGGGATTAAAATAATTTGGGCTAGCCAATATTGGCACTTGTTTCAAACCCTCTTTGATTAATAAGTTTTTTTTTTACTCTATTGACTAGTGAGATGATAGGTCAATGTTAAGAGGAGTCCAAATATGGCTCATCTTTTGAAAGGAGAAAAATAATATCTTTCTCAAGGTTTTATTGTACCAAGTCTTAGCATGCAAGGTAACCTAGTGGTAGATGTAATGTTGTTTCACAAAGGGCATAATTGAATATATGAGCATTGTCTAATATATCTAGACAATATGCACAGTTAATATAAGGGATAATGGGACAATGTTTATTTTTGATATTAAAAGCAAGGGAAGGGTCCTTGAACCCAAGAGTTCTATAAAACAATAAAATACAAAATAGAGGTTTAGATACCTCAACCTTCTGAATAGCTAAAGGAGCCATGTAAACCTCAAAGAAACAAAAGCATAAATGAAGAGAAGTAAAGATAGAGGATTGGAATTCCAACACAAATAAAACAAAGAAGAAAAATGCAGACCACAAAAAAAATCCACTAATATTTGGGAGAACAGATTAGATCCCAATCATACTTCAGCCTATCCAATGCATCCTACCAATATTTCTCCTCCATATTAATAGTGGTGGTAGTAGCCTAAATTCTATCTTCTTGGTATTTCCCTTTCTTCTTCTTAGTTTTCCTTATCTTAGTTTTGCCAAAGACCACGTCAAATATGGCCATGTTCATGATCCCTTCAAAAATTGAAGTGATCTTACTAAAAACCTCTTCAAGTGTTGATATTTTATCCTTCAAATTGACATGATCTTCATCAGATTTGGTACTCAAAATTACACTTTATAGTTCCTTATTTTGATCATGTACGCTTTATAGAGGCTCAAATTAAGTTTCTATCACTTTGTTAGAATCCTCCATAAACTCATTAACATTAACCTTGTCTTCCTCTTTCTCTAAGTCAATGGTTTATGTATCCACATCTCTATCATCCTCAAAAAATTCCTCCTTCGGGCACTATACTCTTGAACTTCTTCCATATTTACTTCTTCACTCTCCTCTTCATGTTCACTATTATCCATTCTTTCCTCCTCATCATTAAGAAGAAACTCTTCATCAAAAGAGATCAAATCTATTTCCTTAAAATCCAACTTCTTTCCTTTGTTATCCTTTTCCTTGTTTTGACTAACACCCACTAGCTTGGTCAATCTCCTTTCTTCCAAACCACTATTGGGAATATTCTTAGGGCAAGGTTTAGGCTCATCACCAATTTTAATAGTGATAGAATCAAAGGGACCCATTTTGTTCTTTTTAATGTCAGGAGGGGGCGAGAGGGATTTACTTTTTGTAAGGGGTCATATTTTTAGAAACAACCATAAAGGAGGGATTAGTGGAGACAACAAAGGAAGGGACCACCTTTTTGGGTTTGGATTTTGAGCATGAGGCAGGTATGTGGGGATGACAAATTTTTATTCTCAGTGAGTTTAGTTTCCAAGGGATTAGTGGTGGGGGTAGGGTTAGGTCTGGGGGAGGTTTCAAGGTTAAATTTATATAGAGAAAGGATTAACTCTTAATAAAGAGGTTGAGAGGATCCTTTAGAAATGCAAGAAGTTAAATAGGATAATAGATAAAATGGAATATTAACCCATTCTTTTTGATGAAGGGGATTGAGAAAAGAGAAATGGTAGCCATTAATTGTCTTAAACCTTCCTTCAAGAGTAAAGGAATGCATAATGTGCAAACTTATCAAAGCAGAGGATGGGAAATTTTTTCCTATCGAAGCTATTTTTCCATTGAATAGATTTTTCACAACTTTTCAAAAAAAAATCCTTGAACTTTTGGTAATTTTCATTATCAATTTTAGCTACTTTAATATCCTTGCAATATAGCCCCATAGCTTTAGCAATCAAGTTGGTTGTAACTTAAAAGTTGATGCTACCAATTGTAACTTTTCCTTTATTATAGGAGTTATAAAATTTGTAGGTGAGAAGATCATCATGTCCTTGCATGGCTTGGAAGAAGGGAGTTAAGACAAAGTCCTCAAAGTTTTTCCATACCTCCATTTTTTTTTTAGAGGGATACAAGTGAGAGGTTTAGATATTTTCCCCGACCCTCCCATACTTCTAGAAGAATTTTCGCTTAGAAAACAAAAGATCATGTAGAGATCAATAATATTTAAGCACAGAGTGGGATAGAGGGTGTTTATGAGACATATGAGGTATTTTTCAAAAATTCTACCATTTAAAGAGGGAGAGATATGGCTCATGGCATACTTAGGGTAATTATGAAATTTTCCTACAAATCAATCCACTTGTCACAACTATTGTAGTTGTAAGAACAATTATCCATTGTAATAATCCTTTAGGGAGTAAAATGGGACTAAAAACATGTGTTACTAATTTGGGATCCTTTCATTTCTAGAAAAACACCTTTTCCATAAATACGATAAGATTTAGACAATAATGTGACAACCTATTTGTGTCCTTAAAGGAAACAAGTTGTAGGACAAAGTGTCTTTTCTTTTAAAACTAAAGATTCTAGATTTTTTGGTTAACTTTATTTCTATAATAGCTCCTCATCATCAAAGGTATCCTTTCCAAGCCAATAAATATTATGGTTCCAACCTATTATAAAAGGGAAAATGGTGATGATGAAGATTTTTAAATAAATGGTAGAAATGAAATTTATTTTCAACTTAGTAGGAAGATGTGACAACACCATATTTGTACTTTATAGGGTCTAATATGACATCGAGTCTTTCATTTGATTTTATTTTTTAAATTTTATTTAGGATATTGTTGAATCTCCAGCATGTCCAATCAAGGCATGAAATACCTTTGTTGGATTCCATGTCAATTGTAATATCAACTTCCCCTATAGGTGTGGAAAATATTACAATGAAGGAAGCTACCAATAATGTATTTTCACTCTTCCATCATATCTGCAATCATATAAGTCATAGTAGGCCCACCTTTCAATATGTTGATTATAAACATAAAATCCCTTACAATGGTGACTTTATCATAGCCTCTTTCTTTTATTCTCTTGACTCCCCATCACACCAATGTAGCTTATGTGTAATTAATAGACCACATGCCAAGGATTTTGGTATAACCAAGTTCTAAGAGAAAACATTTATGCTTTTTTATCACTCCTCCCATAGTGGCTTGGCCTAGGTTACCTTTATAAAATATCTCAAAGTTCATATTAATCCATCTATCCTCAAGGAGTATCCATTTGGTATCTCTCTTGCAAATAATTTTGGTCCAATTTATTCAATTTAGATCATGCTTTATGCCCCATAATTTTTTGATTCTAATTTCCCCATAATATAGGCACACTTTGCAAAAACCATATTTGGTCATATTTATATTTTCTTGTAGTTGTTACTTCATTGACATAAAAACCTCCATGATGTTTTTTTCTAGTCTCTAAAAATTATTATTTTTGTTCCTTCCATAGACTCCAAGAAATGAAGGGTATATTTTGTCTCCATAGATCAATTATGATGGGGTGAGAGAGGGCAGTTATTCCAAATATCAACTTGATCTTTCAGAGATGAAAACCCAATAGACCAATAGGAACTTGAAGATATTAGCCCAAACTTCAGACAAGAAGGAGCAATGAAGAGACAAATGATCTATGCTTTCAACTTATTCCAAGCACAATGAACATCTATTTATAAATTGGAACTCACATCTATTGAGGTTATCAATGGTAATAATCTTACTCTAGATTGCAATCCATCAAAAGTAGTTAATTTTAGGAATAAGTTTAGGATTCCAAACCTATGATAAATTGAAGTTATAATTAGGTAGGAGTGACTCTTCCAACATGATGTAAGTTGATCTGGCCATGAAAAGGCTAGAGAGATTTCACCCTATCCATTTATCTACATATTCTTGAACAAATAAAGTACAATTACTTAACTAGTTCCTTAGACTTTTCATGAACTCTTAATCCCTTTGTATAGTGTCATCACACAAGAGATTGCCTCCAAAAAAATGATATTATTATTTTGTCCATTTAGGAAAAGAATCACCCCATTCTATATAATTAAAGAGGAATTCACCATTGAATTGAATAAGAGTTTCTTTAAAATTATTGAATTGGGTGAAAAAGGAGAGAGCTTTCCCTTTGCTGTAATCCTCTGGAAAAACAATTTTTGAACCATTACCCACTCTTCTTCTGGTCACCTATTTGATTGTGTTTCTTATTTTAATCAAATTGTTCAAAACAATTGATCCATTCAAGAGATAATTATGTAGTGTAGAAAAATGTTGTCCTTGGCATTTTCACATTTGTTTGGCCCCTCCCTACTAAAATGGGGCTTCTTAATGCCTTAAATTGGCCTTATTTTGTATCCAAAAGCCTTAATTAATGCATCTTTCAGAGGATAATCTTGACATATATCAAGGGACCAATTATAAATTAATTATTTTGGATTATATGGCCCATATTTAGTGATTTGGGAATCATACACCACCTTGGGCATATGGGTCCCACATAGGTCTCAAGGCCTAGATCTGAATTTAACATAAAACTAAGCCATTATTGAAAAATGTGTCTCAAGCTTAGCCTAATGGGACTCATATACCACATCTGGTGTATGAGTCCCACTTAGCTTATACCTAATTTAAATTCAAATTCTTGGTAAGATTTTATCCTCCTTTTTCTGATGTTGGCTTATAGTGTAATTTCGGGAAATTCAGTATAAATAAGTATAAATACAAGGTTATTTCACACATTTTCTCCTAGAAACTTTAATGAGCACATGTGACCTAAGAATTCAATCATTTTAAAATTTTAGAGCATTCAAGAGTGATTATCAAGCATTTTGGAGCATTATTCAAGTATCAAGCATCATGTCAAAGTTATCATGCATCACATTTGTTGTTGAGCTAACATTTGTGATGTACGGTTTTATGATTCAAGTAAGAATTCAAGAAAGAGTCAAGATCTACATTGATGCTAATCATTTCATACATATTTACATCATCTTATTCAAGGGTTTGGTGAGTTGCAACATAGAATATTTTTTCATTCATCATTCCTCCTTTCTATTTCATTTCAGTTCAAGGTTTGATTACCAAAATGGGGTTTGACCATGTTAGAGTTATCATGCATTAGCTAGTAATTAATTAACCTTTAATTTATTATTAATCTAATTTATTCTCATACACTTAAGCTGAACTTAGGAGTGTTTTATGCTTTATTAGTTGACCTAATATTAGATTGTCATGTCTCATCTCATGTAATGTTGACACTTGTCATGATCTGATCCCTTTCTCATTTAGGGTTTTTCTCTTATAAGCACTCAACCCTCATTGTAATTAATCTCTCTAGCCTTCATATCTTCTGGAGAGTCTCTTGCTTCCACAAATTTTTCTTATTGAGGAATATTGCATATATTGTTTGTAGATCGCTTGTGTGGAAGGTGTATTTGTTTGTTGTTTGATCTTGTGGCTCATTGTTTTATGATTGTTTCATAATTATAACATGGTATCAAAGTGTGAATTCAGTGAAACCCTTCTTGATTCATGAGATTTTTTTCTTCATTGAGGGTTACAAGTGTCAAATTTGAATCCCCTTTGCGTTTTTGGCAAATTTTGGAGGTGGGTGTTTTCTGTTGCATTTTTGCATGAAATAGACCTTGCCATTAGATTTAGAGCCATCAAGAAAGTCAGATTTGGCTTTTGTTTCACTTGATTTAGTTTCCTAACACTAGATCTGCTAAGGTTTGAAGTGGTTGTTTTGTTTTCGGATTTGGAGGGTAGCTACATTTTTGGAGCATTTTGAGCCAAAACAAAAGTTTTCGTCGCATTCAGAAGGCCCAAAAACCTTAAGATCACCTATCAAATCATCAAAATTCATGTTGAGAGTTTCTGAGGAATTTTTTTTTAATAGGGAAGTCGTACAACCTCCCAACATGTAGATTGAGGTAAATTCTTTTATAAAAAATGTCATTTGATTTTTTTCCATAAAAATTTCAATTTTTTTTTAATTTATAAAATACCCTTTTTTGGGTTGCAAGGTTTTTTATTGTAAAAAAATATTTATTAAATTGTTTTGGGTACCTTTTTGGGTACCGAGGGTACCTTCCACCATTGTGGGTGATAGTTCCCTTAAGCCCCACCCCCTGCGTGGGTACCAAAGGGTATCACTACCAACAACCCCTTGGGCCTCGTGTAGGGTGGCACAGGTGGGCCAACAACCCACAATTTTTTTTTAATAATTTTTACTAAAACAAATAATTTTTTTTAAACAAAAAATATAATAGTTTTTATTGTATGTTTTTAATTTTTTTTTTAAATTCAATATCATTTTTTTGCAACATTATTTTTGCAAAATAAAATCTACCTACCTTGCACCTATATTTATTTTTATCAATGGTTCTAAACTTGGTTGACCTCTAGATTTGGAGATAGTTTTGCTAAATTTGGTAGAGGAGTTTTTCTTACACCACAACCCCTCTTTGATGGGTTCATCACTTTTACACCTCAACTTCTAGAGGCTATATCTCAATCATATGATGGGATTATTCAGTGCAATTTTTTCTTTGAAATGGGGTACAATTTTGTGCTCTTTGCAGTGGTGTAGGTGGTTTCTAGTTTTTCCAAAATTCAATTTTCTCAGTTCTTGTTTTGGAGACTTTGATTGGCCATATCTTCTGCATCCAGACACATTTTTGGGTGTCGTTTGCTTTGAAAGTGCATGTTTTTCATGTACTCCATCATGGTGCTACCACTTTCCTCTTTTTCTATAAGAGATTTGTATTTTCAACTTGTTGTCCTTTTTGGACATTATGGGCTCCCATTGTATGCATTTCTTATTATGTAGATGCACTGAGATAAAGTGTCATTCTAGTATATGATTGTTTGGGGATTTTTCACATCTTCTTGTGCCTTTTTTATTCACACTATGATATAAAAGTGCCATGGGGGGTTGATGTTTTCCTTTTTTTTGCCATCATACCTTTGTCAAATGAGTGTCCCTTCCACAAAAACACTAATCTCAGTGATTCTTGCCTCATGTGTGTGTGCATAGTTTTCACACCCTTTTATTTGTAGGTTGTTTCTTCTACATGCATTTCTTGTTTTCACATAGTTTCAGTGTTCCTATCACGACTCTCCCTTTTTTAGCATTTTGGGGGGTTTCTATTGCTGGTTCTAATGCTTCTTTGGTTTTGAGGTTTGGAGTAATCTACGTATCTAGTTCTTGTTCCTATGTACTTTCAGATGAAACATACATCAGAGGCTGGTTACATGGATTTTGGTGAGATGGATCATTTACCATATGGACACTCTTGCATTCCTATTTCTAGAGGTTCTTCATTTCAACACTCTATTAGTCATCTTTCAACAACAACCTACAATTTCATGCTTCTTGATGTTCTACATGTTCCTATTTTTTGGGACTTTTGTCTTGTTTGGAGGCTTCTTTAGTCCTTCCCTTGGCTTTCATCTCTTTCTGGAGTAGATTTTTTCCCATGAGGTTTTCTCTATTTCTTCGCATTATAGAGATCTTCTATTTGTACATGGGTACCTTACATGGCCTTGTTTATTGGGACCCATCATGCATTTTTTTCAGGGTTTTTAGCTACTCCCTAAGTTCATCTTAAGGGGGGTGTTAGAGTTATCATGCATTAGTTGATAATTAATTAATCTTTGATTGATTATTCGTCTAATTTATTCTCGTGCACTAAGGCTAAACTTAGGAGTGTTTTTATGCTGTATTAGTTGAGTTAATATTAAATTGTTATGTCTCATCTCATGTGATGTTGACACTTGTCATGATATGATCACTCTCTCATTTAGGGTTTTTCTCTTATAAGCACTCAACCTTGATTGTAATCAATCTCTTGATCTTTCATATCTTCTTGAGTTTCTTGCTTCTACATCTTTTTCTTGTTGAGGAATATTGCATACATTGTTTGCATATCTCTTACATGGAAGGTGTATTTGTTTGTTGTTTGATCCTATGGCTCATGGCTTTATGCTCGTTTCACAATTATAACAAACAACGTAAAACCCCTATCCACTAACAATTTTTTTTTCCCCATCTCTTTGATGTGTGATTTGTAGGTTTAGGTTGAAGATTCATTGAAGAGCAATATTGGAGAAAAATTGTCAAGTTGTCATCCACATTGCAAGATCATGAAAAGTTACTTACAAAGTAGAATTCAGTGATTCAGACCTAGAGATTTGGTAGGAAGGAAGCTATGCCAGATTATTAGAGGATATTAAAGTTTTAGAGCAACCCTAATACTAGGACTAAATCACCACTTCTGGCATATGAGTCCTAGTATACCTAAATTCAAATATTTTCTATTGATACTGATTCAATAGTTCCATATTCTAGTTTCTGTTAGAAACCCTAAAGTGGGACTAAATCGCTCAGCCTGGCGTATGAGTCATTTTCAACATTTTAGGTCTTCATTCAAGCCTCTTCAAATTTTAGGTGTACCTTTATACTTTCTTAGTATTTTATTTTTCATTTCAATTTCATAATCTACGTAATTGATTTAAGTTTTGCATATCATTAGGTTTCATCATTAAGCCTTCCATGTTACTAGTCTTTCCAAGCCCTAGCTTGGTGGTGAACCCCCATTTTAGTCTTATATCACACCTTATTACACCTTATTGCAAATCTCCTTCTCTCATTTCATCCTTGGATTGAGATATCTAGGGTTTCCTTGAATGAAACACATGTATAAAATTAGTTTCTCTATGTCCTAAAACACAAGATGATAATTCTGGACCTCTCATTTTGGTGAACCTAGCCTTTAGAACAAATTTATTTCTAATTTGGATTGCATCATAGTCATAGATCTATCTTGCATTATATTTTCATTAGGTCTTGCATTAGTTAATTTACATCTAGGGTTTCTAAATCTTACATTAGTGAAAGTGCATATAGGGTGCATTTTGCCTCTTGCATCATTGAAATTCACTTGAAATCTATAATTTCACTTAGTATAGACACTATTCAAGTCACAAAAAATAACAATCACTCAAAAAACATTGAAATTTATGTAAAACCCCTAATATGAGACTCATACTCCCCTCTAGGTGATTTAGTCCTAGTACAGGGAGTTTTTCTTGATTTCTGGGTATTCTATATTGACGTTTTATCAACATTTAAATCCCTAAAAAACCTTGATTGTGACTCATACACCCCTTTGAGTGATTTAGTCTTGTTTCAGATTTTAAACTATATTTTCTAGCATTAAATACTCTACTTTTGGGTTTTAATTGGCTAATATTACATTTTTTGTTTCAATTTGTAGAGTTTATATTTCAGTTTGTAGTGTTTTTGTTTCATTCATTTCATTACATCTAGCTTGATTTGATTCACTTTTGTCAATTAAATAGTTTCAAAATTACATTTACACCTTTCATTCTAGGATATTATATTGCATGACATCATGGATACGTGCTTTGGTAACCTTTGGATGTCCTTAAAATCATTAGTGGATGTGTCAAATTGTGCTTTTGGAAATGACCCTAATAAAATTAAACTCACTCATTCTCAACCAACTCCTAATGCATGTCCTCCTCGTGATGTTAACATCACTGGAGAAGATTATAATACATTAAAAACTTCATAAACAATTGCCTTAACAACCTCGAGACTAATGCATCCTTTTATCCTTCATTGAAACAACCAACACCTCCCATCATCCAACCACTTGAGATGTTTGGTCATTTACATCCTAAAAGTGAAACACAAGATGAGCCTAAGTTCCCTATAATAGGTGAACTTGGTTCCTCTAGTCAAGCAAACATTCAACCATTCTCTTTTAACAAAGTGAATAGCACTCCCATCAACCTAGAAGAGACATATGGAAAAGGATTCACGGTCTTAAGAAAACAAGGATATGATACAACAAGTGAGCATGAGATTAATCAGTTCTCAAAAAAAATACCAACTAAAGATACTAAAAGATTAGGATATCAAGATCCTCCTCCTGACATAAGTGTCCTTCCTAAGAACAACTAATTCCTTTTAATGATGATGAAGATGATGAAATGATCTCAATTCCTCCTACCCTAATTCTGCATAGAGAAGTTGGTTAATCTAGCAAGCAATGAAGGCACTATAAACTAAAGAAACTACAATTTCCTTGTCTACCTTCTACAACTAAAATAAATTTACATATACTTATAAATCAAGGACTTATTACATTACCACCCATGAGAGAAAAACAATTTCCAAATCATAAGAACACAAACACATCACATAGTACATATCATAGAATTTTTGGACATAGTACTGATGGGTGTCATGCTTTAAAACAAATATTTAAAAAAAATTATATAATACAAATAATCCCTTAAGGCATGTCCTTTTTCTCCTTGCCATGTAATAGTTGTAGGATTGAATAATATTTTCACTATTACATTCTTTACATTCATTGCAAACTATTTCAAAATGCAAGGAGCTCTTTCTCATCACCTACCTCAACTCATTCTTTTCTTGCACATAGTGGGGGAAATAATTAGATAGCCTTGTCCTAGTTCAACCCTTGTTATTATCCCTTTGTCTAGTCATCCACTTTTTGTATATGATGAACAAGATTGGGATGTAGACAACTTGTTATAGGTTGACTCGCATGTGACTTACTAGTCTTTTGCATTTTTTTTTCCATGTTTCTTTATGTGATTGTAGGTGTGTAATGTGATCCCCCCACACTTTTTTGTTTGATGTATCTCTCTCTTTTTGTGCACTCCTCTATACGTACCTACATTATTTTCTATGTTGTAAAAATTGATCTTTTCATTTGTCTTGTGCTTTCCTTTTGGGGATGACATGAGATGCCGAGACATTTATTTCTCTTCCATGTTGACTCAAAAATCTTTTCCTTTATCTTTTTCATTTGTCTTGTGTTTTCCTTTTGGGGATGACATAAGGTGTTGAGACATTTAGGTCGAGCTTCCATGTTGACTGGAAGTTTTATCTTTTTTTTTTATCTCTTTGTGTCATTATTCTTATTCCATGAGTATTTAGGGAATGATGACAGATACAAGCTCTCCAAAAAAAATTTAGCAAAAACATATTGACCATGAATCCATAGATCCATTATGCGATTTTTGGGATTTCATTTCGAGGACAAACCCTTTTAATGACGTATCATTATTTGGAAACATATGACTTGACACAGGGAATTCCAAATAAGCTCTCATGTCCTCTTTATTTAGCATTTATCATTTTCTACTTTAAAGTAATTTCTCACAACATGGTGTTTAACAATTTTTTTAAAGTGGGGGCATGCATTATCATTATTATTTTTCAAATCATGTTTCATGGTGTAGTCTTCTTACTTCATTCGATGCATCTTTCTCTTTGTGGTGCCATTGTGTGTGATTTCTATCAAGAGCGTAATCTATCTTAGCATATTATATTCCTCTTAGTGGCTTGATGCAACACAATGCATCCCCTAATTTGTGAATCTTCTATTCTTCAACTAGTCCTCTATTGGAGACATTAGGCATGTTATTCCCTAAGTTAAGAAATTAGATGAACTAAGACAAACTGGTTTGAACATACCTTACACTCTTTTGTATTTTCAATTATATGGCCACTTTTCATTACACACTTTGCTTGCCTATGGAGCCATCTTGTTTGTTTATGAGTTTCAAGCATACAAAGATTTGCTTACCTCATGAAGCTCAAAGTTCATTGTTGTGTGGCACCTTATCATTTAAGTTATTAGGAGGTATAGCTTTTCTATGGTTGTATATATGGGAGTCAACCTTAGGTGTGACTTTCCCATAACCACTTGCTTGTTTGTATGAGCACATACCGACTATGTGCATATATCTCTCACAAGGGGCTCAGCTAGTGGATGACCTGAGGTTCCACTAGCCCTTGTGAGCATGTATTTGGTTTACATGGTTTGCAATGTTCTACTTGTAATTTTTCTTGCACAAATAGGTTAGATCTGATCCACAGCGTGCGATACAAACAGTTGAAGCTTGATCCACCTCTCCTCTTTGTTTTTGTTTTTCTTTCTTCTTTGTTTCTTTCACAATATATGCTTGTGACTTGTTGTTTCTCTTTACATTATTTTCATGTGCATTATTTTTCTCTTGTGTTGGTTTTCTATAGGATTTTGATCCTAGGGGCTTAATCATCCCTCTTATTTGTTGTCGTCCTATCTTACTAGCATTGGTACGCTTGGACCCCTCTTGATGCGAGTTTTGTCTACTTTAGTGTGATTTTGAAGCAAGTTCATCCTCTCACTAAAGTGGGGGCTAAATGTAGTGTAGAAAAATGTTGTCCTTTAGATTTTCACATTTGTTTGGGCCCTCCCTACTAAAATTAGGCTTCTTTATGCCTTAAATTGGCCTTATTTTGCATCCATGAGCCTTAATTAATGCATCTTTCCAAGGATAATATTAACATATATCAAGAGGCCAATCAAAAATTAATTATTTTGGGTTGTATGGCCTATATTTGGTGATATGAGACTCATATGCCACCTTGGGCATATGGGTCCCACCTAGGTCTTGTGGCCTAGATCTGAATTTAACATAAAACTAAGCCTTTCTTGAAAAATGTGTCCCAAGCTTAGCCTAATGGGATTTATATGCCATAAATTGTGTATGATTCTTGCTTAGCTTCTAGACCTAATTTAAATTCAAATTATTGGTGGGATATTATCCTCCTAGATCTGATGTCAGCTTGTAGTGTTGTAAATTTGGGAAATCTGGCATAAACAAGTATAAATACAAGGTTATTTCACATATTTTCTCCTAGAAACTTTAATAAGCACATGTGACCTAAGAATTCAATCATTTTAACATTCAAGAGAATTCAAGGGTGATTATTAAGCATTTTGGAGCATTATTCAAGTATCAAGCATCATGTTAAAGTCATCATGCATCATGCGTGTTTTTGAGCTAACATTTGTGATGTAGTGCTTTATGATTCAAGCAAGCATTCAAATAAAGATCCATATCATTCAAGAAAGATTCAAGATATAGATTCATGCTATTCATTTCATACATATTTTTAGCATCTTATTCAAGGGTTTGATGAGTTACAACATAGCATATTTGTTCATTCATCATTCCTCCTTTCTATTTCATTTCATTTCAAAGTTTGATTACCAAAACGAGGTTTAACCAAGGAAAACACCTATCCACTAACAAAATAATTTTTTTCTCTCTCTTTGATGTGTTATTTACAGGTTTAGGTTGAAGATTCACTAAAGAGAAAGATTGGAGAAAATTTGTCAAAGTTGTCATCCACATTGCAAGATCAAAGAAAGTTACTTAGAAAAATTTAGTGATTCAGACTTGGATATTTGGAAACAAGGAAGATACAACAAATCATTGGAGGATAGCAGAGTTTTAGAGAAACCCTAATTCTAGGACTAAATTTCCACTTGTGGCGTGTGAGTCCCAATATACCTAAATTTAGATATTTTCTATTGATCCTGATTCAGCTATTCTAGATCCCAATTTCTATCATAAACCCTAAACTAGGACTCGAAATCACCTAGCATGGTGTATGAGTCCCAGTGAGCATTAAAAATTCAACAATTTTAATATTTTTGGTCTTCATTCACACCTCTTCAAATTCTAGGAGCACCTCTATACTTTCTCAATCTTTTATTTTGCATTTCAGTTTCATAATCTAGGCCATTTATTTAAGTTTTGTATATCATTAGGTTTTATCATTAAACCTTGCATGCTACTAGTATCTCCAAGCCATAGCTTGGTGGTGAATCCCCCTTTTAGTCTTTTATCACACCTTAGGACACCTTATTGTAGATCGATTTCTCTCATTTCATCCTTGGATTGAGATCTCTAGGGTTTCCTTGAATGAAACGTGTAGAAAATTAGTTGTTCTATGTTCTAAATCATAGGACAATTTTTTTTTCCATTTCAAATTGAAATAAAAGTTTCTTAGGTCCTCATTACCAAGGTGCTTAGCTTTCAATATGGTTGCCTTGTCTTTTTCATCTTGAAGAAAGTTTCACTCTATTTTTTTTAGAGATATTTCTTAAAAAGTTATATCCCTCTAATTCCTAGACCCCAAACCTTTTTAGGAATGCAAACCTTGTCCCAGCTAACCAGGGCAATTTTGGACTTATTTTCTATTTATGTCTAGAGAAAATTTCTTTATATTTTCTCAATTTTGTAGGTGCATGAAAGAATTTTTAACATAAATAGATAATATATTGGGATGTTTTGGAGGGAGGCCTTTAGAAGTTGAAGTTTTCTAGCTTGACTAAGGAGCTTTCCTTTCCACCTGTCAAGTTTATTTTGTATTCTTTTAATGATCCCATTCTAGTAGGAGTTTGGAAGTGTTTTTATATTAGAGGTAGCCCAATGCAAGAAGATGGGAGATAAGTATCTTAGAAACCAAGGATCCTTATAACCCTATCCTCAACCAAATGATCTAAATTGAATAAGTAAACCTTACTTTTGTGTAGTTAATGAACTGACCTAAGACACCAACATACCTTTCTAGAGTTTTCTTCTAATGGTTTTCTTTAACTATCAAGGATTTTCCAAAAAAGATAGTGTCATCAACACTTTTTTAATGAGAGGTTAAAGGTAAAGAAGAAGTCACTTTAACTCCTTTGAGAATTCCATGGTCAAATAATCTTTAAAAATTCCTCCCAAGAAATTCAACCACCATTATGAATAAATAGGGAGAGAGAGGGCCCCCTTATCGAAGACCTCTTCCACTATGAAAGGAGTCCCATTCACCAAAACAAATAATTTGGGAGTTGTGACATAGGATTTGATCAGATTCATAATCTTTCCTTTGAACCCAAACTTCTACAAGACAACTATAAGAAGCTTGCAAGAAACATTTTCATAAGCCTTGGATATGCCCAATTTGAGGGCAATGGTAGGGATTTTTTTGTATTCAATAGAATGAATGGGTATGTGCAGGATCATCATGGAAAAAACAAGCCCTTAAGTGGTGATGAAAATTCAAAAAATCAAAGTTAGACAACTTGACGTAAAATTTTGAATAAGTTATCTATATTATTTCAAAAATATGTAAGAATATAATTGTAGCAAATTGAATGTATTTTCTAAACTACTAGGTATATTTAAAAATAAAAAAATGTATTTCATGAAAATTTGAAATTTCAATGCAGTAGTACTTATTCGGGGAAAAAATAAGAAGTAGGTGTCTGTCTGACCACCTTCACCACAATAAAATGATAATATTATTTTATAAGATATTAGATATAAGTAGATGACTTATGTCCCAATGTGATGCATATTTTTTGTAATTTTTTCTAAATAAATAATTAATTATGAATTTTTTATTACAACTTTATAAAAACTCGTATGTCTGACCACCTTAACTTGGTCAAAAATTCACTATTTTTTTATTTTTTTTAATCCTATAGTATGTGAAGCATAGAATGTGATGCATGTTTTGAATTCAAAAAAATGTGATATCGTTTGAAAGCTATAAATGTTTTTCAATCAGCCCATTAATCAAGACTTTAGTCATAATTCAAATAGAAAATGAATAATAATTATTTATTAAAATCAAAGTAAAGCATAATATTGGTGGAAAGCTGAGAATATCCTTTAAAAAGCCTTTTTGTTTCATCAATTTTGGGTAAAAAAAAGTCATCAGCCCCATGGGCCATCATATCACTTACATATTACCACTTTTTGGCCCATCATGATCTTACACATACCCGAATATATTCATGAGGAATCAAAGATGCATCAATAATTTTTCTACTTGCAACAAAGCCTTTTTGATTAGGAAAAATAATTTTATGAAGAAGCCCCTTTAATTTTTAACTATAATTTTAGAGAAAATCTTGTAAACTATGTTACATAGACTGATGGGTCTGTCATCTTGTATAGTGAGAGAATTTCCTTTCTTAAGAATCAACGTAATGAAAGTTGAGTTTAGCTATTTTAGTAGCTTTCTAGATTTGAAGAAGTCTCTAGTAGCATTAAGGAGGTCTTGAGAAATCACTTACCAAAAGTCTTGAAAGAAGGTAGGAGGAAAATCATCAGGGCCTGGCACCTTGCAGGCACCAAATGCAAACACAACATTCATAATCTCTTAATAAAAAAAAGGTTTTTCCAAGACTTAAGGTCTTCATGATGATAATGTTTGATAAGGAAATAGAAGAGAAATAATATTAACTATCTAATGAAGTCTTCTTATTATGTAAATTTACCACAACATTTCTCCATATCAAGTTTCAAACTAATTTTCCTATTTTATTTCTTTCTAATTTCACATTAAAGTTTTTAATAAATTAAATTATTAGTTCAAATTGATAAACCCTAAGATTAAATTAATTCATTATTATATTTCCTAAGTAAATAGTAGCGATTTTTTAGTTTCATCACATTATAATTTGGTGAACTTGACATTGCTAAATATTGAAGGATTTTTCTTAGGGTTTTAAAACCTTCTAACTTAGAGTTTTTAGATATAATTTTTTATTGCATTATCCGATTTTCAAATCTCATTAATATTTGATTTTTCATTTATTTATTCATTATAGCTTCATCTTTCTTGATGGCTTTTGATTCATTGTGTGAACTTGTTTTCAAAGATCATACCCACCCTTTTTTGCTTCTAGGATTTCATTTTTAGATCTAGTTACTAATTATATTTTCTAATTTTTAAAATGAGAGATTTGTAGTGCTTTATCCTTTTATTTCTCCTATCCTTATTGCTTTATTTATGCCATGAACTTTTAACAATGCTAATATTTCTATGTTGTGGAGTGGTCATTCAAAAGGAGTTAGTATTGAAGCTCAATATAGTCTATATTTTTCAAATTCATTATATGGATAGAGTTTCAAGTCTACATGCTATTTTAGTTTTTGAATCATATCGATTAGGTTCACAAGCACAAAGATCAAGTTTGCAAGATTAGATTTAAACTAGAGAAGGGCATAGCCAATCAATAAATTCTAAGACATGTCTAATTAATCCTAAAAATGTAACATTTGTGAAAAATCTATTTCTAACATCTCCGACACCATTTTCTCATCTTCCACATTCAACTTTAAAACATTACATTTAAATTCATTTAATTTATATTTTTAATTTAACATTTATTATTCATAATCCCAATTGATTTATCTAGCTTGATCATCTATTTAATATTTTATTTTATTTATTAACTTAAATGATTTTATTTAAAATTGATGCATTCAAATTACTATAATTTTAAATTTTAAATTATTAATATATTATTATTTGTAAAATATATAAAAAATCCAACCAACTTTATTTATTTATTAATGAAAAAAACCCTTCAAACTTTCAAAATTTATGAATACCTTTTCAGCCAAGACTAACAATTAAGAAAATAACATGGAAGTTCTAAATAATTAACTTAGATAACATCAATTAAGAAAATAAAACCAATATTATGAGAGTTCTATCTAAAATACGCTTACATCAACTATGACAAAGCACATAGCATGAAAAGTTAGAAAAATGAAAACTTAGTTACCAATTAAGATCCATTTTAAACAGAATAGCCTTAAAAACAACATTGCTGAACAGCATGGATGACATAACCTATGTGAATACTGAAAGTATGGATAAAAGGATTGCTTTCTGCAGGACAACGAGCGAAATGAAACAAAACAATCGCTCCAGAAAGCAAGTTATTCGTTCGGTTGCCACTTCATGGCTGCGACAAATAGATTACAGTTATTCCATGAGGAGCCTCCATCGTTGACTGCATCCCTAGCAATTCTCTTCAATTTTCTCGCTTCTTCTCTGATCTCCAGGCCTTGTTTCGACTCCAGCAAAATCTTAACACCTTTCAGAAGCTCCCCCTTCTCTAGAATTCCTTGGCTATTCGTATTCAACGGCAGACCCAATTTCCAGACATCCACAACATACGTGCGGTTAAGAAACTGGTCTGCAAGAATAGGCCAACAAAGCATGGGCACGCCCATGGTGATGCTTTCCTGCACAGAGTTCCATCCACAGTGCGTCACAAAGCAGGCTATGGAAAGATGAGATAACACCTCTAACTGTGGCGCCCACGAAACTATGCAACCTCTATCTCTCACGCGCTCCAAGAAACTAGCAGGTAAAATAGATTTGCTTCCTTTTATCAGATCGGAGCGCACAACCCACAGAAATGGTCTCTGGGCGGCCTCCACTCCCAGAGCAAGCTCTTCCACTTGCTTTTGACTCAGAACTGCCAAACTTCCAAAAGATATGTAGATCACAGAGTGGGCACACTGTTTATCTAACCACTGTAAGCATTCTGTGTCATTTTTCCAGAAGCTTGGTAGGACCTTCGTGCTCGTCTTGCTTTGGAGAAACTCAGGAGGAATTAGAGGGCCTATTGGATACACGCCCACTTCTTTGGACAACGTTTCGACTACTGGAGCTTCGATCTCTAAGAAAGAATTGAAGAGAACCCATTTGTTGTGCTTGATTTCCTCTGCCATACGAATCCCTCTCCTAAACATGTATTCGCCTCCCCACGACCACGGAAGCTCTCCAGAACGCAGCGGCGGCATGGAGGGAAGATATTGTATAGTTTTATCTTCCTTTGGAATTCCTTCAAAAGAAAACCCACAAAGATGAAAAAGGTTTTTAAATGTCGTTTGCATCATGAAATAGAAACTAAAATCGATTGAAAGTGTTACCATCGGAAGGAAGTATGCCAAGCGACACCAGATTAGCATTGAAGTAGCGCAGGGCGAAGAGTGAAACGCGACTACTGTCAAAAAAGGCGAGGGAAACTTTGTGGAGCGTGGCTACCGGCTGTAAGCCAAAGCACATCCAGACGTCAGCAATTATACAGGTGAGCTTGTTTTCTTCTTCCCTGGCGTTTATTTCCTGAACGACTCTATCAATTACAGAAGGCCCCATGCCCTTTTCCAACGCCTCCATACCACTTGCGATGCCTTCGGGAGTATCCATAGTAGGGAATTCAAAGGGCACAGATATCATTCGGATGTTATCATACAAAGAATTTAGAGTGTTGGCTTTTAGCATGCGGTTATGATTGCAGTCCGAGTTGAGGAAAGTGACAAGGAATCCATTGGAAACGAGCTTCCAGGCGAGCTCCATCATGGGATTAATGTGACCCTGTGCAGGATAAGGAATGAGAAGCGTGTGAGGAAGCATAGCCGGGCTTAGCTCTATACCCTCCCAAGAGCAACACAGATCTACTAGGCCTATTGGGCCGGGCTTAAAGTGTCACACACTAAGCTTGACCGGTCAATGCTTTTTTCCCTTTTCCCCTTTCCGTTGGGGTTACTGTGTTTGTCCGGCAGTGGCTGTGCTATGGTAATCCGATGCCTCATGCATAGTCTTACGGATTTTGTCAGGGAAGTACTGTAACTCAGGTAGCGAATTCGAAGTCAGGGCTGTACTGTGCATAGCTAGCAAACTTACTCTGCAACAAACTTAAAAAGCCACCTGCTGTTATTAATTTCCAACGCGCATAAATTGAATTTCAAACCCGCCTAAATTTCCCGCGCTGTTTCAACGAAATTTAACTTTGAATAGTTTATTTCTGCTTTTCATTTTTCTTCAGTGATCTCCATTCTCTGTTTGGGTTGCGCAGCATGCAAAGACTTGCTCGAATGGCAAAAGCGCCCTCAAATGGCTTTTGAACAGAAATATAATAAATATGCCACAGATAACATTATGTCACGGCCTTCAATTTTTTCTTTTCATAGGGTTTTACTGACAAGGGTGTTGTAGAAAGTTTTGATGGTGGGTGCCTTTGCAGTGCTGCTGATGACAACAGTAATGCCAGAGGGAGCAGATGCACTGAACTATAATTTGGTGGTGTTAGCAGTCATTCTTTGTTTCTCCATTTTACAGATGAATGGACTGGCCAAGCCCGGAGTAGTTAGTTAGTTATCAGCCAAGCAATGCTTCTAAGCATATGTAGATTTCTTATTGCAGCCGTTGTTTTTTTAATTTTTTCATGATGCTGTTAAATAAAATAAATTGGTTGATTTTTCGAATCAGTCTAGGTTTTCCTTGGCTGCAATCTAGAAACAGTTCTTATGATTTTTTAAATTTGTCTTGGATTTTCTTCACTGTATTTTGAAGCATCGTATTCAAGCACATATTTTGTATATCGATCCAACCTATCTCATAAGATCTGTAAAACCCAACCTGTAATTTGTCCTATCAATGTTTCCTGGCACAAATGCTGGAGATTATTCCTTTTAATCGGATGTAAAAATAGAACCTTCAATATCTTAGGGTTTTTTAATACACTTTGTGTGGATTATTTGGATTTTAAAGATATGCTTTTAAATATTTTAATGGAAAAAGCTTAACAAAATGTGATTTTCTTAGGACAAAATAAAAATAAAATTGATTCGGGCATAATTTTTCTTTCACACCATTGTATCTTTATATCATTTTGTGTATTTTGATGTTTTTAATTTATTATAAAACAGTTAAAAAGTTCAATTTCTTTATTATCTAATTTTAAAATTTTGAAATATTATAATATATATTTAAATATATTATATTTAAATTGTAGATTTAAAAAATATAGATTAATCAAAGATGTATGTCTAATTCTAATTAATTTAAAAGAGTTTTTATTGAAATAAATGTCGGGATTCAAACAATTGACATTAAGAAAATAAAATTAAAATTGGATCAATATTTTTATGTGGGTTTTGACATTATGTCAAGTTTGATCTCTTTGTCCATTTAATACATTATGACAAAAGACTAGAAAAATGATTGATTACCAAAGAAAAGATTAGTACGTTGGGTGACACATATTGAAAGAATTGTGTTTTCTAAAATATAATCACACATGGCCTAGTCTTGGGACTGGGACACCCACTCAATCTAGTATAACAAGTGTGGTTTGTTTCTTTGTTCACCTATAGAAATAGCTTGCATACACTTGTACACAAGTTTGAAAATGGGTTGTGATATTGAAAAGAAACTTTGGATTCCTATAATAAAATAAAAGGAATAACATTATAGCTTGCTTGATAATAGTCATGCCTCATTGATGTACAAAGATTAAAAAATAATAAGAAATTATGCAAATATTGATGCACCTATATTTTAAATGTTCTAACTATGATTGTATGCTAAGAATAATTGATTATCCTTAACAAGATCCATTGATGTCCTTCAATACAAATCATAGACACAAGTTGGGATGTTGTCATGGAGATTAATGGAATAACAATCACATTTTTAGAAAGCTTTATTAGTTGGTGAAATTTAAATTGGCATGAGTAGGCCACAACATGACCTAATCCAAGGAACAAGATGGTGGGTATGTTATAGTCTAAGAAGGTAGAAACCATTTAAATATGGATTGGTCTAGATTGAGATTATTTGTAAAGTAGATATAGATGATGGTTCAATAATGTTTGTCAAATGACCCAAGTTGAGTGTTAAGATTGCACATTTATGAAATTCATGAAAAGTGGAGTAAAACAAACAGGTTAAATTTAGAGATATGCACCTTTAATTATTAAATTTCCCTCTTTTCATGCATGCACAAATATATATATGAGAGGGTATCCCAAATTAAAAATAGTAATAATAATCAATGATGGAAATTATATAATTATCTAGATTGTAAGCCATCTAGATTAATTGTACTTTTTTAGTCCATTTTGTGTAATTGACACTCATTGGGGAAATAATACTATTAAAGGAAAAGTATCATACTATCTAAATGAGTTACTACACATATAATGAAGAATATGATGGCTAATAATTGTCCCCCCTAAAACTAGGCAGATTGTAAAGAAGTGCCTACAAATTGAGGAAGACATTTATTCTTTCTCTCTAGTCAGAGACATTTGGTGACATATTTTGCTTCACATGAGGTCTCCTTTTCTTTTCTTTTCTTTTCTCTATTTTAAAAATAAAATCCTACTTTTAAATTGTTAAATCATTTGAAAAATAAATATAGATAATTGCGGTTGAAATTAATTTCATTCGTCTTGCATCCTTCTCAATTTTCAACCATTGATTTCAAAAAGTAGGTTGTCCATTTCATTTAGGGAATGCATTTGTTATAATAATAAATAATAAATTAACATAATATTATTAATTTATTAATATGTGTTAGTTATTACTTAGGTGAAGTACTTTCACTAGAAATATTGTCTATATATAATTCAAAGAATGTAAAGGGAGTTGAAGATAAATGACTAAATTTGTGTATTGGAGTCGTGTGCTCTTTGATTGTTTCCCAATTTCAATGCATTGGGGATAACATTATGGATCTCTTTCATACAATTTTCACAACACCAATTTTACATATAGGTAAGTATACACCAAATACACATTATCTAGCCAATTTCCTTTCCTTATCATTATCATATTTTAGTCACATCATCAAAAATTCATTTTGTATTTATATAAATTTCTTCCTCAATTTGTAGGCAGTTCTTTACAATCTGTGTAGTTTTAGGGGGGGCAATTATTAGCCATCATATTCTTCATTATATGTGTAGTAACTCATTTAGATAATATGATACTTTTCCTTTAATAGTATTATTTCCCTAATGAGTGTCAATTACACAAAAAGGACTAAAAGAGTATAATTAATCTAGATGGCTTATAATCTAGATAATTATATAATTTCCATGATTGATTATTATTACTATTTTTAATTTGGGATGCCTTCTCATATCTATATTTGTGCATGCATGAAAAGAGGGAAATTTAATAATTAAAGGTGCATATCTCTAAATTTAACCTGTTTGTTTTACTCCACTTTTCATGAATTTCATAAATGTGCAATCTTAACACTCAACTTGGGTCATTTGACACACAATATTGAACCATCCTCTATATCTACTTTACAAATAATCTCAATCTAGACCAATCCATATTTAAATGGTTTCTACCTTCTTAAACTATAACATACCCACCATCTTGTTCCTTGGATTAGGTCATGTTGTGGCCTACTCATGCCAATTTAAATTTCACCAACTATTGAAGCTTTCTAGAAATGTGATTGTTATTCCATTAATTTGCATGACAACGTCCCAACTTGTGTCTATGATTTGTATTGAAGGAAATCAATGGATCTCGTTTAGGATAATCAATTATTCTTAGCATACAATCATAGTTAGAACATTTAAAATATAGGTGCATCAATATTTGCATAATTTCTTATTATTTTTTAATCTTTGTACATCAATGAGGCATGACTATTATCAAGCAAGCTATACTGTTATTCCTTTTATTTTATTATAGGAATACAAAGTTTCTTTTCAATATCACAACACATTTTCAAACTTGTGTACAAGTGTATGCAAGCTATTTCTATAGGTGAACAAAAAAACAAACCACACTAGTTAGACTAGATTGAGTGGATGTCCTAGTCCCAAGACTAGGCCATGTGATTATATTTTAGAAAACACAATTCTTTCAATATGTGTCACCCAGCGCACTAATCTTTTCTTTGGTAATCAATCATTTTTCTAGTCTTTTGTCATAATGTATTAAATGGACAAAGAGATCAAACTTGACATAATGTCAAAATCCACATAAAAATATTGATCCAATTTTAATTTTATTTTCTTAATGTCAATTGTTTGAAACCCCACATTTATTTCATATAAACTCTTTTAATTCAATTAGAATTAGACATACATCTTTGATTAATCTATATTTTTTAATCTACAATCTAAATATAACATATTTAAATATATATTATAATATTTCAAAATTTCAAATTTAGATAATAAAGAGATTGAACTTTTTAACTATTTTATAATAAATTAAAAGCATCAAAATACCCAAATGATATAAAGATACAATGGTGTGAAAGCAAAATTATGCCCGAATTAATTTGATTTTTACTTTGTCCAAAGAAAATTACATTATGTTAAGCTTTTTCCATTAAAATATTTAAAAGCATATCTTTAAAATCCAAATAATCCACACAAAGTGTATTAAAAAACCCTAAGATATTGAAGGTTCTATTTTTACATCCAATTAAAAGGAAAAATCTCCAGCATTTGTGCCAGGAAACATTGATAGGACAAATTACAGGTTGGCGTTTTCTAGATCTTATGAGATAGGTTGGATCGATATACAAAATATGTGCTTGAATACAATGCTTCAAAATACAATGAAGAAAATCCAAGACAAACTCAAAAAATCATAAAAACTATTTCCAGATTGCAGCCATGGAAAACCTAGACTGATTCGAAAAATCAACCCGCTTATTTTATTTAACAGCATCATGAAAAAATTAAAAAAACAACGATCACTGGCCCAATCCATTCATCTATAAAATGGAGAAGCAGGGAATAACTCCTAACACCACCAAATTGCAATCCAGTGCATCTGCTCCCTCTGGTATTACTGTTGTCATCAACAGCACTACAAAGGCACCCACCATCAAAACTTTCTACAACACCCACTGCGAGTAAAACCCTATGAAAAGAAAAATTTGAAGGCCATGACATAACGATATCTGTGGCATATTTATTATATTGCTGCTCATAAGCCATTTGAGGGCGCTTTTGCCATTCGAGCAAGTCTTTGCATGCTGCACAACCCAAAAAGAGACCAGAGATCACTGAGGAAAAATGAAAAACAAAAATAAACTGTTCAAAGTTAAATTTCATTGAAACCGCGCGGGAAATTTAGGCGGGTTTGAAATTCAATTTAGGCGGTTGGAAATTAATAACATTAGGTGGCTTTTTAAGTTTGTTGCAGAGTAAGTTTGCTAGCTATGGACAGTACAACCCTGACTTCGAATTCACTGCCTAAGTTACAATACTTCCCTAACAAAATCCGTAAGACTATGCATGAGGCATCGGATTACCATAGCATAGCCACTGCCGGACAAACACAGTAACCCCAACGAAAAATAGAAACTGGGGAAAAAGCATTGACTGGTCAAGCTTAGTGTGTGACACTTAAGCTGGGCCATTGGATTTAGCGTATCTCTATCTCCGAACCACATTTTTCTTGTAGTGTTGTCGTACTGACTACACAAGATAGGAAGCGAACAGAAGCTCGGAGAGGGGAAAAAAGCATCTAGCAGGTGTTGTGTTATTACTGGTTTTGAGTTGTGAAGTAATACGGCCTTACGATGTGGCAATTGAGCAGTCACGCAGGTGGCAGGAGCAATAAATGTTGGCAATGCATCTTTTCTCTTACATGGTACATGATCCCACTCAACACCGTGCATGCCCATTACTCACTCTTCAGTATTATGTTTGTATTTTGATGTGTTTATGTTTGTATAGGGTTATTTCAATGCATTATAATTGAGCTGGTTTTACTTAAAAATTGCAAATGTTGATATATTTAATTGAGGTGTTTCTTTGACTAAAAATCAGTTATAAAGAAAAGCATTTATGATTAAATTAAATGCCCTAATCAACAGTCTTAATGACAAAAGCTATCATGTTAGACATAAGTTCCAAGGTACAGTGCAATACGGCAGAATGAAGTAAAATTGTAGACACCCAAAACTTTTGAAGTGCTTCACCTATCGAGTATACTTTCAAATCACAACTTTATGGAAACATGTGCTTCTTGCGACTATCTCAAATGGATAAAAGAATATTTCGGAGTAAACTATAAGCCCTAGTCAATTGGAGAAGAAGCACACGTACACATGATTAACAAAAACTCCAGATGAAATGGCCCGTCAGCAAATTATAATCAATGGAATTTACAATTAGTCACCAAGGCAAGGGAAAATACAGGCAAAAGACACGTTTTAAATCTAGATAAAATTTGGTCGATAGTCTGGTTTATAGGGAATTGTTGTATGAAGTGAAAGCGGGAAAATGATATAAAGCATTTACTTATTGTCAATGTGAATCTTGTTGGAAAGTAATTTCTCCCATTAGTTGTGGAAATAGAAATTACAGTTTTGCATGAGCAATATTTATTGTAATTAGAAATAAACTAAAATTTAGTTAAGTGCATCTACAGTTGCATGTTCTAGAATTTTCTTGTGAGTTGTAAAATCCTCTATAAAAGAAGCATGATGTAAATGTTTTTAATCAAGCAATGGAAATTGTGCAGTAGCATGGTGTGTTAATATTTTGTGTTTTATATATTTCAATGTGTTGTGTTTTGATTTTTCTTCATTCAATACCATCAAAGTGGTATCAGAGCTAGGCAGGTTCAATGGTGAAGATCAGAAATATAATTTTGTAATCAAAGTTGAAGTGAAACTGTAGCTCGAAGAAAATATGACAAGTAATAAAGAAGGAATCGTTGTCGCTATGGTGAAGGAACTATTGATTTGTTAGGCACTGATTTTGCAGTCACACAAGAGCCGCCACACAAAGGATTGCAGATTCAAGAGAAGTGAGAGAAGATTGTTGCAGATAGGATTTTTGTTGCCTAATGTAGATTTAAAAGGTTGCAGATCTAGAAATTAAAAAAGTCACCATATTTGATGTTGTCCTCAGATAGTAGATTGCATCATTTGCAATGCAAAAAAAAAGCTAGAAAATATTTCTTAGGCAGTTGGAAAAGGTAATTAATTTTGTTTTGAAAAGCTTGATTGTATGTTTGCAAAAAGATTTGGAAAGATCTTTGAGGGAATTCGTATTGGAAGAAAGTTGCTGCAAAAAATCAAAAGATAGGATCAATTTTTATAAGTCACAATTTTATTATATTTTTGGAGAGAATTGTTGTATTTGTGCAACCATCAAAAGGAAGATGTAGAAAAAGAGATCAATTTTCATCATTTTAAGAGATTTGTAGAGAAGTTTTAAATTGCATGAGAAAGGTTGAAGGAACGTCTTGCTGTCAAAGAAAAGAAGAAATCATTGTTGTAGAATTCAAAAATAAAAGGTGAGTTTAATTTAATTTGTTCCAATGGGAAAAGTTGGTAAAAGGGTTAAAAAAGAAATAAATTTTTTGGAGGAAGAAGTGATAGAAATTAAAAAATGTAATTCACAATTGGTAGCAGATTTAAAGAAATTTGGAAAAGAAAGATATGAGAATTTGTGTGAAATTGAGAATCTTGAAAAAGAATTGGGTAATGTTAAAAGAAAGAATGAAGAGCTAGAAAAAAAACTAAAGTTGTTTAGTGAGATGAAGAAAAATAATGAAGATTTTGAGGAAAAGCTGAAATTGTTAGAAGAAGAAAATTGTTTACAAAAAGAAGAATTATCAAAGTTGAAAGAAGAAAATGAATGTTTAAGGACAAAACCATTGGTAAGTGATGTTGCTTGCACTACAGAGGATTTGTATTGTTCAGTTGATAAATCAAGTAGTTTGTGTGATATAGAAAATATTGTTTCTGATGATGTGTTTGAATCTGGAAATCATATTAATCATAATGAGGAAAATGTTGGTTTGAAAATTATGAAAAGAATGGGTTACAAAGGAAAAGGATTAGGAAAGAATGCACAAGGAAGAAAAGAGCCAATTGAGGCGGTTATGAGGCCAAAATATGAAGGTCTCGGATATATTACAGATAAAAGAAATTTTACAAGATCAAGCAAATTTGTTCCAGAAATGCATTGTATTCAGTGTTCCCATTGTAATACGGAAGGTCATAGAAAAGAGAATTGTTGGGATCTACATCCGTGCAGGATTTGCGGTTTGAGAAATCATTCAAAAAAAATGTGTTGGAAAAGGGAGTGTAAAAGTGAATCTTTGACAAATTGCATAAAAATAAATTGTGGATGAAATTATGGATCAGATTGGAAAAAGTTTACAGGGATGTTAAAAATTTCTTTTGTATTTTATATATTTCAATGTATTGTGTTTTGATTTTTCATCATTCAATACCATCAAATCTAATTGAACTTTAATTGCATCAACTGTATGCTAATTGAATCCTTCTCTCCACCAGTATAAAAATTCAATTTTGTTCTATAGTTTTCCATTTCGAATTGACTGCTTTCTCTTCTCTTCTAAGGGCTATCGTATAGCGATAACTAGTTGTGAGTAGCCTGATGACACGTAGTTTCATTGGATGCATGGCCTTCATAATGTTGTGCTCAATTGAGGTGAATGGGCATCTCAATTCCAGATTTTACGCTAAATCGTGTCCAAAGGTATTGTCGACACTGAAAGCAGTTAGTCGACAAGGAAAAATGAAATGTTGCTGCGCTGCTTCAAATTCACTCTCACAATTGTTTCGTTCATGTAATTTTTTTTTCTTCTATTTTGCATCGTTTGGTGTATTGGTTTCGTACTTGGTTTGATCTGGACTCTTTTTTTCCCGAAATAATGAAATGGGTTTTCAGGGGCGTGATGGGTTTATACTGTTGGAAGGCTTGCCGACAATTATAGGAGAGAAAAGTGCGGCTCCCAGTGCTAATAATTTTGTAAGAGGATTCGACACCATCAAAGCTCAAGTTGAGGCAGTCTTTACTGGAGTTATGTCTTGTGCAGACATTGTCGCCATTGATTCTCGTGATTCTGTCGTCCAAGTAAACAATCTTCTCTGCTGCTTCGCATATCATTATTGGTATATAAAATATAGTAAATAATAAACACATCATTTCTTTAATTCATCAAGCGTATGACTTTAATTCAGATAGATGTTGTTACTGGCAATGGGTGCGACTTGGTCTTCAATTTGATTGCGGCAAAAAAATAACTGAACAAATTTTAATTGAATTGGCGTGGCTAATATAAGTGACGATTATTCTTTGATATATATCTCTTTATTTAATATAATATTTTAGTATATATATAAACGAATTTATTTTTATCATAAATCAACATTTAATTTAAATACATAAAAGCCAGAATTATCCTCTTGAAGACGAAAATATTTGAAAATAGAAAGGGTGATGAGTGGTGAGTATAATTTTAGCAAAATGGTATTTAGCATTTCTTTATCTTTGCACCATCTTTTCTTGCAATGGTGTTGTACCCACTACACAAGATAGACAACCAACACAAGCTCAGAGAGGGAAAAACAACATCTAGGTGTTGTGTTATTATTGGTTTTGAGTTGTTGTTGAGAACCAAGGATTGTGTGTACTGTTGTTACCTATGACCTTATGACCTATGAGTTGAACAGTCAATAGGTGGCAAGGGCGATAAAATTTAGTTGGTGACGATGGAAATGTGTCTTCTCTCTTACACATTACATTATCCCACTTAACATGGTCCATGCCCATGGCATATGCTATTCTCCCTACAAAAACGTATATCCTAGACATGATAACATTATGCCCCATCCCCCCCATACGATGGCATGATGCATGATAAGACTAATAGATAGGTGTTTCGCCCCATGTCATTATCGACTATCGTCACTTGGCCTCGTATGTTGGCAGTTTCGAATTATGGTGGAAGATTGATGTGGCTGTGTACGATAACATTTTTTAAAATCATGTTCTAAAAAGCCAAAAAATATGACATTTTGGTAAAAAGAAAGCTCCATTAAAATTAGGGGAACTCACAAGGGATATGCAAACATTTGGAGGAAAAACCAAAACCAACAAATTGTGTTGCAGACATATGGAAGGGGGAGTAATAGTGGGCATTTAGTAGGTATGCATATCTACCACAAATGTTTGTCGTTTTGTCATTCTATTTACAGACTATGAGAATGTGAATGGAGGGTTGGTTGTGAAAAGGGGTTTTAATTTATATTAAGTGGGGTTTTGAAGTCTATTGGTAAACACCATTATGTTGCCTTAGGTATGCAATTTTGTAAGGAGAACTAGTGTCATACCCAACATAAAGTTTGACAAAAAAAATTGTGCTCTTTTACTCTAGGTTTCTAAATTTTGTAAATTTTATGTTCATGCAATCTATGTGTAGGTGATATGAATATTTAGGAGACAATACCAGAAATGGTACATTGAGGTTCTTTTTCTATGGTAGGCTATGAATGATTGTGTGGTAGAATGTTTATGACTACCGTAGACATGCAAAATCAACATTAGTGATTAACACCATAGTTGATCATTTTCTTCTTAAATTAATTAAATCAAATTAATTAATTAACTTCCTAAAGTCTCTTGATTTAATTAAATCACTTGTTATTAATTAAAAGACTGATATTCATTTTCCTCTCATTTGATTTAAAACAAATACAAAAATGCAAATCAAATGTCACACCACCTAATCACTAGCTTAATTAGTCAAATCTCTAATTAATGCAAAGACTAACCCATGTCCCATCCACTTACACAAAAAATCATTTAATTTGATTTATTAAAACCCCTATTTTCCTCACAAGGAATATTCCCTCATTAAACTCCCCTGTTTGACTTTTTTGGCCAAGCAAATTCCCCCACAAATCCTTCAACTACATGCATTTATTTCCATTTTCAAATTTGAAATGGGCACATTGGCCAAAAATTGCACAATCATGGGCCAATCACATTGTGACAAGTGGCTCTCTCCTATTTGTTGGGGATTAGTCCCACATTCTTCAATTTGGCCTCTCCTCTCTTCAAACTCAACTATAAATTCAAGGCATTTTCTCTCATTTATCATCTACAATTTGAGCACCATCACTATAGGCAACTTGAGTTCACTTTGCATCTCATTGTCTATCATCTCATTTACTTGGCAAGGATTGGGAAAGGGCTATCTTCTACACAAAGAATAGCACCAATCCATCATAGAATAGGCATCTAGTATGTTTTCTTTCTTTCAACTAAGTTAGTTTGTTATGTCATTTATCATGCATATTGGATTATTCTATGGAGATGTTGATTATTTGTTTTGTTTAGAATGCTAACCATACTAAAGCAGGTATGTATGTTGATAGGTTTTCTAACCATTTGCAGATTTTACCATCTACAAAATGGCGCCAACTACCACGGAAACCACTTGTCAAGTTCTCGATCTCGACCTAACATACAACATCCTCTTGGGATGCCCATGGATGCATGGAGTGAAGGCGGTTGCCTCGACATTTGATCAATGCGTCAAATTCCTGTATCAGAATGAGGAGGTCGCTATACATGGTAATCCAAAACCATTTGCTTATTGCAAAACTTGGAGGCCAAGTTTTATAAAATCCCCCAAGTACCAAAAAATGATGAAGGTCCATCCACTTCATACATAGACCCATCCAACCTTGCATACACTTCTGCGACAGAGACACCCTCCATCCCCAACATATCTAAAATCAACCTCATGATCCAAGAAAACAGGTGTGGAGACTACAGAATGAAGAAGAATGCATTTGTTGTAGGAGAGTTACCACAATCTCCTAGGTCACATGGGAAACCTTAGCCAGATAAAACACCTGTCCGCATTGTTAGGGCGGACCCTTCTAGATTCTGTTGTTGGGGGGATCTCAGTCGGGAGAATGTGGATGAGGGAGACACCTCAAACACATTATACCAAGATGAAAGGCCCACTCCCATCCT
This sequence comes from Sequoiadendron giganteum, assembly GCA_007115665.2. NCBI lineage: Eukaryota > Viridiplantae > Streptophyta > Pinopsida > Cupressales > Cupressaceae > Sequoiadendron > Sequoiadendron giganteum. Next base: position 553,014,332 of record CM021101.1, on the reverse strand, counting down.
ACCCATGGATGAAACTAACAGAGGATTACAAATGATGCTTGGTATGGGGTATAACAGGAATGAAAGCCTTGGAAGAAACAACAATGGACGATTGGAGCCCATTGTTGTAGAAAGAAGAATTAGAAACCTTGGCCTCGGATGTACCCCTCCGAGTATTATCATACATGGCAGAGGTTTCCCTAGTAGGGCAGTCAAGTCCTCTCCTCAAGTATCAGTAACCACCCTTAGACCACCTGTATGCACTGGTATCCCACTTGACAATTTCACTTTTGACATAACTGATGTTTGTGCTAGTAGTGATGATGATGATACCATAGTAGGCCTTCCCATGCTCTTTGAGGATTCCTCCTTACTAATGATTAGTGTCTCACCTGCTGAGTCAAACCAACAAACCCACAAAATCAACTTAGTGTACCCTCAACTCATTGACTATGACCAACGAGGACCGCTAATTCTAGACTCATTCAAAAACGATGAGGCTCTCTCAAAATTCATGGGACTAAGGGATACAGTTCCATGTGGGGATCAGAAGGCCGGTTCTGACATCACATTAGACACTCAAGCATATTACGAGGAGACAATTGAGTCCTTTAGTCACAAAAGAAAAAGAACGAGAATAAGCTTAGAGTTATTGAGTGAAAACCACACCGTGGCACTCTCTAACCACATAACAGTAAAAATAAAGGACGCATCCAATGGTGAAAACCTCTTTGAGGCATCAGAGGATGAAGGATTCAATCTCCCCCCTACTGTAGTGCATCAAGAAAAATCAGTAGTCCTGGCAGAGCAGTGTAACCCTGTCAACTTGGGAATAGAGACAACACCACAAATCACTTTCTATGTTGAGTCGCTCCTAACAGAAGAACAAGAACTACTAGTAGCATTTCTAAAAGAAAGAAAAGTAAATTTTGCATGGACCTATGCTAACATGCCAGGTCTGGATCCAAAAGTTGCGGTTCATCATTTGGCTGTTTACCCTAGAGCGAAGCCGGTAAGAAAAAAATTAAGAAAAATGCATCCCTAGATAGCCTTGCTAGTCAAGGTGGAATTAGAGAAGCTCCTGGATGTTGGCTTCATATGCCTGATCGACTGTCCAGAATGGGTATCCAATCTTGTACCAATTTCAAAACCAAATGGGGGCATCTGTATCTGCACAGACTTCAGAGACCTCAACAAAGCATGTCCTAAGGATGATTTTCCACTACCTAACATTGATATGATAGTGGACATGAGATGCTATCACTAATGGATGGCTTCTCGGGATATAACTAGATAATGATTGCAAAAGAAGACCAACATAAGACATGAGATTAGTGTCCATGGGGCACCTACTGCTGGAATATGATGCCATTTGGGTTAAAAAATATAGGGGCTACATATCAGAGGGCCATGACACTAATCTTCCATGACATGATGCACAAAACCGTCGAAGATTATGTGGATGACATACTAGTAAAATCAAAGAAGAGACAAAACCACATAGCAACCCTAAGTGACATCTTTGACAAACTGGAGAAGTACAAGGTCAAGCTCAACCCCAAGAAATGTGTCTTTGGGGTACAATCAGGTAAACTTCTGGGATACATAGTGTCGATGAGGGGAATAAAGGTGGATCCCGCAAAGGTTAAGGCAATCCTTGATATGGAAGCATTGAGGACACTAAAACAACTCAGAGGATTGCAAGGCAGACTCCAGTCCATTCGAAGGTTCATAACACAATTGGTGGAAAAACAAATTGCATATTCACATCTACTCCACAAGGGAGTAGCATACAAGGGATGAAAAATGCGATCAGGCATTTAGCAAAATCAAAGAATATCTGCTCACACCACCAATATTGATGCCACCCATTGTAGGAAAACCATTGATCTTATACATCTCAACAACAACAGTAGCTCTGGGTGCTCTTTTAGCTCAACACGATGAAAATGGGATAGAAAGGGCCATCTATTATATCAACAAAACAATGGTTGGCCATGAGTTAAACTATTCATTTATTGAAAAATCCTGCCTAGCAGTAGTGTTTGCTTCACAAAAATTCTGACATTACATGCTAGCACACAAAATTGAACTCATCGCCAAGATAGATCCCTTAAAGTTTCTACTATCAAAACCTATGCTCACAAGAAGGATGGCTAAGTGGGTCATGATACTATTAGAGTATGGCATTGAATATGTGGAGTGAAAGGCAATCAAAGGACAAGTCATTGTGGACCAACTGGCAAAAGCTCCCATCTATGCAAAGAATCCACTCATATCAGAGTTTCCCGATGAGTCCATCTTTAATCTCAGTAAAGCCGATCACTGGAAACTCTACTTCGACGGTTCCCACACACATCATGGATCAAGAGCCGATGTTTTCTTTATCACCCCATAGGGGGATTGCATACCAAGATCTTACAAATTGGCATTCCCCTGTACCAACAACATTGCAGAGTACGAGGCTTTAACCATAGGTCTCAAGATTGTAGCACAGTGGCGAATCATGGCACTAAAAGTTTATGGAGACTCACAACTTATTATCAACCAGGTCAATGGTGAATACCAAACTAATGATGATAAGCTCACACCATACAATAAATTAGTAGAAACCCTCAAAGAATATTTTATTGATATCACCTTTGAGTAGATACCGAGGGCTAACAACAGAGCAGCTGACACCATGGCAACAATTGGATCCTTGCTAGATCTCCCTCGTAATGTCTCGAAACACGAATTCTTGATAGAGAAGCTTCTCGTACCTACTTTTGAGGTACCAGAGTCATAATATGCATGTGAACTCATTGGTCTTGGTGATCTTTGGTATCATGACATCTACACCTACCTGAGATTAGGAGTCCTCCCAATTGACATAACCCAAAAACTCAAGCGAGCCTTTGTCAAAAATTCCACATGTTTTGTCATCCTAGGAGAAACCCTCTACCGTAGGAGCATTGAAGGAACCCTTTTGCGTTGCTTAAATCCTAAGGAAGCCTTGACTACTCTGACTGAGGTACATAATGGCATTTGCGGTTCACACTCAAGCGGTATGAACCTGACCAAAAACCTACTAAGGACCGGGTATTACTGGCCAACAATGGAAAGAGAGGCACATGACTTTGTCAGAAAGTGTCTACAGTGCCAGCAACATGGAGACCTCATCCATGCACCAGCTTAGGAACTCCATCCTATTGTTACACCATGGCCTTTTTCACAGTGGGGACTCGATCTCATCATAAAAATCACACCCACCTCATCCAACGGCCATAAATTCATCATCACCACCACAAGGTATTCAGAAAGTGGGTCGAAGAAATTCCCATGACCTACATCACTAGAAAGAAAATATCCAAGTTCATCCTGAACTATCCAATTTGTCGATATGGTGTCCCCCAGTCCATTATCTATGATAATGGGACACCTTTCAAGAATCACGATGTCCGTGACTTATGCGAAAAATTCAAAATCCAGCATTTCTTTTCCACTCCATACTACCCCCAAGGCAATGGCCAAGTAGAAGCTACCAACAAAACCATTCTGAAAATCCTTAAGAAAACAGTCAATGACTCTAGTTGTGACTGGCATCTGCAGCTAAATCCTGCCTTATGGGCCTATTGCACCAACATCCGCATGCCAATAGGAGCCACCCAATTCTCCCTGGTCTACGGATCAGAAGCCATCCTCCCAATCGAGATCGAGCTCCCATCACTGAGAATATCATTGCAAAACCTCATTACAGATGAGGAATATCGGGTTTCAAGGTTAAGTGAGCTAGAATTATTAGATAAACGACGCATGGATGCCCTCAATCATCTACAAGTCTTTCAAAACCACCTAAAGCGCAGTTACAACAAGAAGATCAGGCGACGCACCTTTCAAGTCAGCAAACTTGTGCTAAAAGAGAACCAGAAGAACGTGTCGAACCTAGATAGCAAAGGAAAATTTGAGCCCAAATGGTTGGGAGCTTTCGTCATCACAACAAATTATAAGTCAGGGGCATATCAAATGTCAACACCAAAGGATGAGCCTCTGCAGGAGCCCATGAACAACTGTCATCTCAAAAAGTTTTATGCCTAAAATCTTGCAAGGTATAAAACCAAAAAATACAAAAAAATCAGAAAATGTCCTGAAAAAATGGTTAGCTTGATGAAAAGATGGAAAACAGGCATCTTGGTGACAACAAAAAAACCAAAATATACAAAAATTCAAAAAAAAAAAATTCAGAAAAAGGATTGAAAACAATAAAGAAAAAAAACTTCCTCTAGTGAAAACCACTTCGGTGGTGCTTTGGACAAGTACCTTGGTGAAAATGTGAAAAACAGGCACCAAGCGTAAATAAAAAACTCTCTATCCACCGGGATCTTCAAGGCCTATTCCACGCACTCATCCACTACATTCCATTTATCCTTCCTTCATCCGTTTGCATTCCATACCATAACTTAATCTTGTGCTCGTATCATGTTCCACCATAGTACTACTTGGCATATTCCTAAGATCAGTTTGTCCTGCCTTTATCGAGGTAGTCTAATCACATCACATTGGGGGCATGTTCTTATACCTGCATCGGATCAGATTCGTCTATACTCTTGTGATCTTCTCCAAACATCAAAAGTCCAAAAACATTAAAAAAACTCATCAAAAAATTCAAAAATCCAAATCATTCAAAATCCAAAAAAATCAAAAGTAGAGTCGTCGGTCGAACTACGTCATCTCTGAGCTTGAACATAGGCAAGGTTGATCTTTGATCATCCCCCAAGACATTTAGGTTAGTCCTTTAGGCGTTCATCGCATTGGCCATCCGTTTGCCCATCTATTTCACATTTTAGGTCAGTCCTTTAGGCGTCCATTGCATTGGCAATCCATTTTCCCATCTATCTTTTCATTGAGTCATGTCTATCGTCAGTCGAACTACGTGATCTCTGTGTGTATAACGTAGGAAAGGATAATCTATGGATCAGCTCCCGAGACCCCTAGGATAGGTCTTTAAGTTAGTCTTTTCGTCATAAATCTTGAAAGTACCAAAAACATTGAAAATTTTGAAAATACCAAAAACATTTGTAAAACATCTCAAAATTCAAAAAATAGCCTCAAAACATTTGGAAAAACCCAAAATGGTGCATCTATCTCATCTCTCGGTTTCACCCGTATTAATCATCATTCCTAATAAAGCATCGTCGCTTTCATCCTTTGGTAAGTTAGTCGGAAGCAAGTCTAGCAGGTTTAAAAGTGAACTATAAATCATCAAAGTCTCAAGTCTAGATCAGTGAGTCAACAAGTTGGTCAACTCAGAGTATCAATAGCTTATCATCCAATCAGTTTCATCAAAACCCTAATCACATGTCCTAGGAATGTGACCTTCCTGTGATGGATATCAACATCCGGTAACCCCGTAGTTTAGCTTTGGCTAATGGTATGAAGAACATTAGCTTGTTTGTTTACTTTATCTTGGTCTTGTTTAGACTTATCTTATTTTGCGCTCATTCCAAGGACCTCTCGATGATGCCTAAATAAAACAGGTTTAGAGAGAAAGGAATGGGGCAATTATCATTATCTTTTTATCTGCTATGCTTGTTGGATATTCTTGTAAAATAACTTCGCCATGCATACTTTGTTTTGTTTGTAGGAAGGATGTTTTAGGTATCTTGTTGACCACATAAGAAGGCTTGCCTTTTTATGTTTTGGCCTGAGATGTTTAGAATATCTAAACTGCATTCAGAATAAGGTTTTGTTTGTCAAGTGTGAACAAGAGTACTCCTATCTATTTGATAAGTCAAATTCCATCACACTAGGCGCAACACCATCCTGGTTCTTAATACCTTGATGCATCACACCTAGGTGTGTTATCAAACATAGAGAAGGGTATGCTCTTTATCTCTCCCATCCTTGGATAAGCAATACATCATTATTTATCATCATATCCAATAAAGTCTTGATGACTAGGGGACTTGTTGGACTTCTTCATGTCTTCTTGAATTTAAGGGTTGATCCCTCTCATTCTTCTATCCTCTTTCGTGCTAACAATGCATCCATCTTGCATCCCCACTTTCATTTTGCATATCATCATAGGAAAAAATCATCTATCTAACATCTCATCTTAATAATCATTTAATTTGTTTAGGATAATATAAATTTGTTATTCTAAGCATCTTTCAAACATCTCATTTACATCATTATTATCATATAGATCATATAGTCATAAGTCATCCATACATCCATTTTGAATCTCTTTGTAGTGAGATCAACCTCAAATTGAATCTTTTTGCCTGATCTCTCGAGGGGAAAATGTACTAACGTACTTATTTCCATTGGGGCATTCGAAAAAAATTAGAATTTTTTTAATTTCAATGTCAGCAACATCATTCTTTGAACCAATGCAACGAGTACATTGCTTCAAAGAGGGGCAAAATGTACACATGCAAAATCAGCATCAGTGATTAACACCATAGTTGATCATTTTCTTCTTAAATTAATTAAATCAAATTAATTAATTAACTTGCTAAAGTCTCTGGATTTAATTAAATCACTTGTATTTAATTAAAAGACTAATATTCATTTTCCTCTCATTTGATTTAAAACAAATACAAAAATGCAAATCAAATTTCACACCACCTAATCCCTAGCTTAATTAGTCAAATCTCTGATTAATGCTAAAACTAACCCATGTCCCATCCACTTGCACAATAAATCATTTAATTTGATTTATTTAAACACCTATTTTCCTCACAAGGCATATTCCCAAGGAATATTCTCTCATTAAACTCCCCTGTTTGACCATTTTGGCCAAGCAAATCTCCCCCCAAATCCTTCAACTACATTCATTTATTGCCATTTTCAAATTTGAAATGGGCACATTGGCCAAAACTTGCACAATCATGGACCAATCACATTGTGACAAGTGGCTCTCTCCTATTTGTTGGGGATTAGTCCCACATTCTTCAATTTGGCCTCTCCTCTCTTCAAACTCAATTATAAATTCAAGGCATTTTCTCTCATTTATCATCTAGAATTTGAGCACCATCACTATAGGCAACTTGAGTTCACTTTGCATCTCACTGTCTATAATCTCATTTGCTTGGCAAGGATTGGGAAAGGGCTATCTTCTACACAAAGAATAGCACCAATCCATCATAGAATCTAGGTATCTGATATGTTTTCTTGCTTTCAACTAAGTTAATTTGTTATGTCATTTATCATGCATATTGGATTATTCTATGGAGATGTTGATTATTTATTTTGTTTAGAATGCTAACACCATGTAGTTTATCCTCCTTCTTTCGGATAATTTTTTTAATGAATATATAATATTTTATGAATTTTCAAAGTGGACACATCCCGAAAAACTGAAATTTGAGCGTGCTCCCCCCCAAATTTTTTGCAAACATCAAAAATTGATTTTTTTTTTCATCATGTGTAGAATGGAGTCTAGTTTCAAAAAATGTAATTTGTTTCACATTCCGATGAACGTGTAAAAACATATCCTAAACCTAGCACACGTTGGTTTTTGACCAAAAACGAAGGCATTTACAATAGAAGCCATGGATCAAAACCTTAACTACATCAAAATGAAAAAAGAATTATATATTTAGATAGCTAAGAGAGAGGTTAATGTTATCACAATTTTTTTATAAACCTGCATTGAAAGATGTGCAAATGAGACGGGGAGCACAGAGAAAAATATGAGAAAATTTGGCAAATCTTGTTAAATAACATGCCCAAAGAAGGCCATTTGGTGAGCACCAAATGACCTGCTTTGCATGGAACTAGAATTTCCCCTCTTTGGTGAACAACTTTGATAATGCTTAGAGTGCACAGTTTATGATCGTAGATGGATTGTTGAAGTTTTACCTTTCATACCTTCTCTAACTCGTTATCGTAATTGGATAACTCTTTATCCCTCTGAAGTCTCTATCTCTCAGGTATCACTCCCTCCCACATGGCCTAGACTACTCTCTCAGTCCAATCCCCTCTGTCAGGTCTCTTTCCCTCCCACATAGGTACCTAAATAAATCTATCTCACTCCAACCCCCTTTCTCACTCTCCCTCTCTTTCTCTCCCTCTTTGGTATTTTTATCTCTCTCACTCCATCTCCCTCTCTTAGGTTGTTATCTTTCTCTTTCTCTCTCTCTCTCAAGTCTCTCCCTCATACCCCCTCTACCTCTCTTAGGTATGTCACTCACTCACTCCCTCTATCTCTCTCCCATTCCCTCTCTCTCATTCACTCACTCTATCTCTCTCCCCCTCTCTCTATCACTCTCTCTCTCGGGTATCTCCATCCCCCCTATACTCTCTCTCCATCCCTCTCTCTCCTCTCTCTCACTCTCTCCCTCTCTCTCAGTCTCTCCCTCCCACCCCCTCTCCCCTCTTTCTCTGGGTATCTTGTCCTACCCCCTCCCTCTCTCTCTTTTTCAAGTCTCCCCCTCCTACCCCCTCTCCCTCTCACAGTCACTCCCTCTATCTCTCTTCCACTCCCTCTATCTGTCTCTATCTCTCTCAAGTATCTCCCTCCCACCACCTCTCCCTCTCTCTCTCAAGTCCCTCTCTCTCTCAGTCCCTCTCTCTCTCATGCCCTCTATCTCTCTCCCACTCTCTCTCTCTCTCAAGTCTCTCCCTCCCACCCACTCTCCCTCCCTCTTTGTCTCTCAAGTCTCTCCCTTCTACCCCCTCTCCCTCTTTAGGCCTCTCTTTGTCTCTCTCACTCACTCCCTCTATCTCTCTCCCACATCATCTCTCTCTCTCTCTCTCTCTCCTCTCTCTCAAATATCTCTCTCGCACCCCCTCCTCTCTCTCCCTCTCCCTCTATCTCATGTATCTCCCCCAACCCCTCCATCTCTTGAATCCCTCTATCCTGAGTACTCCCTCTCCCTCCCACCCCCTCTCCATCTCTCAAGTCTCTCTCTTTCTCACTCCTTGTATCTCTCCCATCCCTCTCTCTCCTACTCTCTTAGGTATCTCCTTCCCACCCCCTATCTCCCTCTTTTTCTCCCTCTCCTTCTCTCTTGGGTTTCTCCCTCCCACCCTCTCTCCCTCTCCCTCTCTTAGGTTTCTCCCTCACACCCCCTCTCCCTCCCTCTCTCTCACTCTCTGTCTATGTCTCTATGTCTCTCCCTCCCTCAATCTCCCACTCCCTCTCTCTCTCTCTCTCTCCCACTTTGTCTCTCTCCCTCTCTCTCTCTCTCACTCCCTCTATCTCTCTCCCTCTCTCTAATGTCTCCTTCCCACCCTATCTCCCTCTTTCTCTCTCTCAAGTATCTTTGTCCTACCCCATCTTCCTCTCTCTCTTTGTCAAGTCTCCTCGTCCTATACCCTCTCCCTCTCATGGTGAATCCCTCCCTCTCTCTCACTCTCTCTCTCTCTCCCTCTCCCTATGCATCTCTCTCAAGCATGTCCCTCCCACCACCTCTCCCTCTCTCTCCAATAGAGGGTTTAGGGATTAAGGGTTAAGGGTTGAGGGTTGAGGGATTAAGAGAGTATGGGGGTTGAGGGATTAGGGTATAAGGGTTAAGGGTTGAAGGTTGAGGGATTAAGAGGGTATGGAGGTTGATGGATTAGGGTTTAAGGGTTAAGGGTTGAGGTTTGAGGGATTAAGAGGGTATAGGGGTTGAGGGATTAGGGTTTAAGGGTTGAGGGTTGAGGGATTAAGAGGGTATAGGGGTTGAGGGATTAGGGGTTAAGGGTTGAGTGTTGAGGGATTAAGAGGGTATAGGGGTTCAGGGATTAGGGTTTAAGGGTATGGGGGTTGAGGGATTAGGGTTTAAGGGTTAAGGGTTGAGGGTTGAGGGTTGAGGTATTAAGATGGTAAAGGGATTGAGGGATTAGGGTCTAAGGGTTGAGGATTAAGGGTTGAGGGATTAAGATTGTAGATGGGTTGAGGGATTAGTGTTTAAGGGTTGAGGGATTAAGAGGGTATGGGTTGATAGATTAGGGTTTAAGGGTTAAGAGTTGAGGGATTAGGGTTGAAGGGTTGAGGGTTGAGGGATTAAGAGGGTATGGGGGTTGAGGGATTAGGGTTTAAGGGTTAAGGGTTGAGGTTTGAGGGATTAAGACGGTATATGGGTTGAGGGATTAGGGTTTAAGGGTTGCGGGTTAAGGGTTGATGGTTGAAATGGTATAGGGGTTGAGGGATTAGGGTTTAAGGTTTGAGGGGTAAGGGTTAAGGGTTGAGGTATTAATGTTATAGAGGGGTTAACTGATTAGGGTTTAAGGGTTAAGTGTTGAGGGGTTGAGGGATTAGGGTTTAAGGGTTGAGGGTTGAGGGATTAGGGGTTAAGGGTTAAGGGTTGAGGGTTGAGGGATTAAGAGGGTATGGGGGTTGAGGACTAGGGGTTTGCTGAGGATTAAGAGGGTATAGGGGCTAAAGGATTAGGGGTTAAGGGTTGAGGTTTAAGGGATTAAAAGGGTATGGGGGTTGAGGGATTAGGGTTTAAGGGTTGAGGGTTGAGGGTTGAGGTTTAAGGGTTGAGGGATTAAGATTGTAGAGGGGTTGAAGGTTGAGGGTTGAGGGATTAAGAGGGGATAGGGGTTGAGGGATTAGGGGTTAAGGGTTGAGGGTTGAGGGATTAAGAGGGTATGGGGGTTGATGGATTAGGGTTTAAGGGTTGAGGGTTGAGGGTTGAGGTATTAGGAGGGTATGGGGGTTGAGGGATTAGTGTTTAAGGGTTGAGGGTTCAGGGATTAAGAGGGTACGAGGGTTGAGGGATTAGGGTTTAAGTTTTTAGGGTTGAGGGATTGAGGGATTAAGAGGGTATGGGGGTTGAGGGATTATGGTTTAAGGGTTAAGGGCTGAGGGTTGAGGGGCTAAGAGG
>CM021101.1:552814681-553003409 GCA_007115665.2 Sequoiadendron giganteum | reverse complement strand
GGGATTAAGATGGTATAGGGGTTGATGGATTAGGGTTTAAGGGTTGAGGATTGAGCAATTAAGAGGGTATGGGGTTGATGGATTAGGGTTTAAGGGTTAAGGGTTGAGGGTCGATGGATTAAGAGGGTATAGGGGTTGAGGGATTAGGGTTTAAGGGTTGAGGGATTCTGGGTTAGGGTTAAGGGTTGAGGTTGAGGGATAGGAGGTATGGGTTGAGAGTTAGAGGTATAGGAGTGAGGGATTAGGGTTAAAGTTGAGGTTGAGATTATGGTGTAAGGGTTAGGGTTGAGGTTGGGGATTAAGGGTATTATGGGGTTGAGGATTAGAGGGTTGAGTTGAGGTTGAGGAATTAAGAGGGTATAAGGGTTGAGGATTAGGGTTTAAAGGTTGAAGGTTGAGGGTTGAGGGATTAATATGGTATAGGGGTTGAGGGATTAGGGTTTAAGGGTTGAGGGTTGAGGGATTAAGAGGGTATAGGGGTTGAGGGATTAGGGTTTATGGGTTGAGGGTTTAGGGTTGTTGGATTAAGAGGGTATAGGGGTAGAGGGATAGGGTTGAAGGGTTGACAGTTGAGGGTTCAGGGATTAAGAGCGTATAGGGGTTGAATGATTAGGGTTTAAGGGTTGAGGGTTGAGGTTGAGGATTAAGAGGGTATGGGGGTTGAGGATTGGGGTTTAAGGGTTGAGGGTATGGGGGTTGAGGATTAAGAGGGGTATAGGGGTCAAGGGATGAGGGTTGAGGGATTACGAGGGTATGGGGGTCGAGGGATTAGGGTTGAACGGTTGAGGGTTGACGGATTAAGATTGTAGAGGGGTTGAGGGATTAGGGTTTAAGGGTTATGGGTTGAGGGTTGAGGGATTAAGAGGGTATGGGGGTTGATGGATTAAGGGTTAAGGGTTGAGGGGTAAGAGTTAAGGGTTGAGGGATTAATATTATAGAGGGTTAAGGGTTATGAGTTAAGGGTTGACGGTTAAGGGATTAAGAGGGTATAGGGGTGAGGGATTAGGGTTGAAGGGTTGAGGGATGAGGGATTAAGAGGGTATGGGGGTTGAGGGATTAGGGTTTAAGGGTTGAGGGTTGAGGGTTGAGGGATTAAGAGGGTATGGGGGTTGAGGGATTAGGGTTTAAGGGTTAAAGGTTGAGGATTGAGGGATTAATAGGGTATGGGGGTTGATGGATTAGGGTTTAAGGTTTGAGGGTTGAGGGTTGAGGTTTGAGGGATTAAGAGGGTATAGGGGTTGAGGGATTAGGGGTTAAGGGTTGAGGGTTGAGGGATTAAGAGGATATGGGGGTTGAGGGATTAGGGTTTAAGGGTTGAGGGTTGAGGGTTAAGGGATTAGGAGGGTATGGGGGTTGAGGGATTAGGGTTTAAGGGTTGAGGGTTGAGGGTTAAGGGATTAAGAGGGTATGGGGGTTGATGGATTAGGGTTTAAGGGTGTAGGGTTGAGGGTTGAGGATTGAGGGATTAAGAGGGTATAGGGGTTGAGGGATTAGGGCTTAAGGGTTGAGGGTTGAGGGACTAAGAGGATATGGGGGTTGAGGGATTAGGGTTTAACGGTTGAGGGATTAAGAGGGTATGGGGATTGAGGGATTAAGGTTTAATGGTTGAGGGTTTAGGGTTGAGGGTTTGAGGGATTAAGAGGGTATGGGGGTTGAGGGATTAGGGTTTAAGGGTTAAGGGTTGAGGGTTAAGTGTTGAGGGTTGATGGATTAAGAGGGTATAGGGGTTGAGGGATTAGGGTTTAAAGGTTGAGGGTTAAGGGTTGAGGGTTGATAGGGTATAGGGGTTGAGGGATTAGGCCTCGCTTATCTCACAATCCCTCTTTGTCAAGCCTCACTTACCTCCCACCCTACTTTCTTAGGTCTCTCCTTCCCACCCCCTCCCTCCCACTTTGACTCCCTCTCCTTCTCACAGGTGTCTCCCTCCCATGCCCTCTCCCTCCCCCTCTCTCTCTCTCCCACTCCCTCTCTCTCACACTCCCTCTATATCTCTCCCACTTTGTGTCTCTCCCTCTCTCTGAAGTCTCTCCTTTTCAGAGGAACATTTTTGGTGCTCGCCAAATTTGGAGAGCGCCAAATTTGGTGCTCCAAATTTGGTGAGCGCCAAATGGGTTTTACCTTGAAACAGTTAAAATAAGGGCTGACCCCGAGATTTAGGCCCACATTCTTCTGTGTTTGTCTGGTTCAATGCTTTATCCGAGTTAGAAACACCTTTTTTTCTACAGTTGACTTCATATTGTACCAATCTATGCTTGATCCATCTCCTTTTTACCACCAATCTGGATGGTAGAAGATGTAGAAGAAGATATTTTAGTGTTTCTACATCATTTTACATTATCTGAGGTAATATATTCATTTTGGTAAATTGAAATGTTTGTATTTAGTATATTTGTTTCTTTTTGACAATATAAACTAAATTTCCTTAATGATTTTATTAATCATAATAATTGGACTTAGAATTCAACATTGAATTAGATGGGATTTGCATAAAAAAGTTCAATTTTTATGAGTTTGAAGAACAAAAAAAATAAAAACATGACATTTACTTAACATAAATTTACTTATGAATACTATTTGCATTGCTTATAGTAGTCCATTTCTAGCATGGCTAGTGGAATTCACTGTATTTCATTCTTTTTTCAACTAATTTGGAAAACTTTTATTTTCATCTAATTTGGAAAACCTAATAGCTTTCATCAATGTTAATGCAAGTGTCCATTAATTTTTTTGTTCTGTAAAAAAATCAGCTTCATCACATGTGCTTAGATAAATTCAAGTGAGTTGACATAGTTGAGAATGCTTATTGTCTTTCTAAGTTACCTCATTGCCAAAGAAATAGTGAATAATGATAAGATATAGCATCACCAACCCTTCTTTGAATCCATATTCTTCATGACTTTGTTGACAATCAAAAATTTGGTTTTGAGAAAAGTAAATACAAGAGTCTCTAGTTTTCATTTAGGTGGCAGCAATTTATACCCTAGGTTTGTGATTCTCATTGATTTGTTGTATTGAATGGTTTCCACCCCTCTCTGCATCAGTTTTTTTGTAAAATGCATTACTTACTTTTGTTCTATGTGTGTTTGTGGACATGTAGCATTCAAGGTCATGCCGAGGAAACAACCGAAGCCTCTAACACTAGAAGAATGTGCAGTTAAAAATGCAAGGAGAAGAGAATAAAAAAATGTAGCTTGTGAAGCAAAGGAATTGCAGCCCATACAACCACAAATTCTTGTGGAATCTAAGAGAGATGTCAAATTGGAAAAAACAAAGGGCACGAATGAGGAAAGTTCATGGAAGTATAGGAATGGATATAGAAGTTGGGGGCACATCATCAACCATAGGTGAAGCTCAATGCACATCTCTAGTTGAAGACACATTAGCAACAACATGTGGTTTTCCAGGTACATCGGAAATCACATCTCCAATTCAAGACACACCATCAAAAACATTGCATTTTGAAAGTACATCGGCAAACACATCTCTATTTGAAATAACTCCACAAACGACATCTCAAGTTGGAGGTACAACATCGTTTACATGTCAATCTCAAGGTAAGTCATCAATTGCACCTCCAATTGAAGGTACACGATCTATCCCTGATGTTGTTGACCTTCTCAATATTGACACAAATTTACATTTGAGAACTCCTCCTAGAGTTTTGCATAGAAAACCTACATTTTTTATTGATATTGATTCCAATTTTTTGAAATGGATGCCTAATAAGATTCCAAAATGCACATGTCAAAGATATGCAGAAAGGATATGGATTTGTTTTTGCAAAGCTAAGTGAGGGTGGAAGATGCCAACTATTTGTTGAAATGATGAGGCAACTCAAATTTAGGCCCACCATGAAGGCTCTTGGGCTAAGATTTTTGAATGAGTCAAGTGAAAATTCCATTGTAAAGAACTTGATGAGTGCATACAAGAGCGTGGATTCCACCTCACGCACAAAGGATAGTTGTGCCACATGACATGTGATGACAACAACACTGTTAAGCAGTCAAACAAGGAACAAGGTGAACCTTACAAAGGCAAGTAAGTCTTTGAAAATAAGTAGATCATCTCTAATGAGAGCCAAAGGAAGGTGTGAAAGAGTGGAGGATCCAAATAGCAATGAGTTATGGGCATTTTTGGGTAGAGTGCCATGGAAAGACACAAGAATTTGTCAAGGCTTGAGATCTTTAATTGTGAATTATTGGAAGGATAACATAGGGACCTCTCCTAATCAAAGAGATGTTGTAAGAAGGAGAATTGGTAGTAAAAACCGTGAGCCACATCCAATGCATTATCTGGATACCACTCAAACCCAAGTTTTTGCAGATTTTGTATAGAATTTTTGTAAAATTAAAATATGTCAAAGGTATTTTGAAATGCTAAAGCCTTTTTATGTCAAAATAAATCAAACACGCAGTACTCGTTGTTGTAGGTTTCATGTTGATTTTTTCTTACCATTATGATGTTTATCGATGTATATGTGTAGATATGCATATTGACAATGTTTTGGAGGAATGTAACATAATGCCTCCACCTAAATCGTCAAGGAAATTTTTCTCTTCCATTTTATGTGAAAGAGAGAATGGTCAAATTTTTTACAAAAATCTATGTTTGGATGGCACATGTGATCACTGTGGTGGCATGCAACATTTTCCAATTTTCCAACACATGCATAGTACACACACAATTGGAGACAAAATTGTGGAATTTGGCAAATATAAGACAGTGGCATATAGTCTAAAACATGGGAAAGAAGAAAAGAAGTTTGAATTGGTTAGTGATAAGATTCCTGTGTATCAGTTTATGGGCATTTTTTTGTGATCGGGTGGTTTATGATTATGCAACGCATACACACAAAGCACAATGGTTGGAATCACAGTTCAAGTTATGCAAGGACACATTTCCACTTCGTCATATTGTTTCAGTTGTCAATTTCCTTGAGAACTACACACTACAACCATAGAATGAGGTGCAATCATAGTACTCCAACTCCGTGTAGGTTTCTATATTTGTACATATATCATTCCTTCATGCAAATGATCGTATAGAGGAAAATAGGAAAGTATTGAGGGAGTATCACTTTTACATCAGTGATGATCGCACACATTCTATAGAGTTTGTTCAAGGTTGCTTTCATATGTTCTATGCCGATCTGGCTAGCAGGGGCATATCATTTAGTCAGCATATCATATGGTCAGATAATTGTACATCACAATTCAAGAATGCCAGAATGTTTTACTGGTTGAGGAGGATGCATAGGATTAGTGGTGTTCAACATATGTGGAACTTCTCATAGGTTGGGCATGGAAAGGGGGAGCATGAATCAAAAGAGCCCTAGCATGAGAAGAGTTAAAGTACATAAATAGTGTAAAGTTGACAGATGCAAGATCAATTGTCCAGTGGTGCAATGGTTCAATGGGTCTAGGTAGTGAAGGTAATTCTTTAGTTCGTAGATTTTTTCATTTAGTAGATGATACTAACATTGAAAAATATGAGGATTGTTGTACACTAACAGGGTCGAGCGAGCTACACTCTTTTAGAAGCTCCAATGCAGGTGCATGGACTATCCATACAAGGAAGATGGCATGCTTTTGTTATGCATGTACACTTCAATCATGGAATGATTACTAGTCAACAAAGTGGGTTGATGAATGGTCTTTAAGAAGTCTAACCCCACTTGACACTTATCAGCTCCCGACGGCTCTACAAATCACAGAGATGCAATCATCCATTGAATTTGATCATGTATTGGACCTACTAGAACAAGGTAATATATCTTACTTACAAGTTTTATTATGTTGCTTGGTAAATAAATCTAACAAGATGAACATATCAATGCAGGGCACATTTATGTGGTGATTGCAGATGAAGACAATGAAGATGGTACATATTATTACCTGTGTCATTGTATCGAGGCCAAAAAGAAATTGGAGCCCCTTGTTATAGATGGAGAAAACATAGAATATCCTATAGGTTTAGTGGTTGTTATTGGAACATGGATTTGAAGGTATCCAGTTAATAATGTTGCAGTTTGGTTGTTTGAGGACTTCGACATGCACCAGAAAATTCTTCACTATTTAAATCTTGTCATCGCCACCAACATTCATTTGATCAAATATAAGGGTAGACCTGTGAATGAGAACTTGTTGAAAGTGTGTGAGTCTAACCACAAGGCAATGCTTGACACAATAAAGACTAGAGAAGACTCAGATGGTTCCCTGGATTGATTTGTAAGTATGCACATTGAATTTGTAAAGCCATGTTATTGATCACTCTTTTGGACCAACACCTTGCAATAAGGCTTTTTCATCATTACTGTTTGATGTCATATGCATTTACGACTATCATTGATCCTTTTCTGATTGTGACTGTAGGTAATACTGAAGTTTGTCAAAGTATATAAGAAAAGAACAACATCGGTTGTTAGTGCAAGTGTTCAGTGGTACGAGAAACATCGGTTGTTGGTGCATTTTTTGGTTGTCAATCTTCTATTTCTTTTCCATCTCATAGATTTACCAGATTCTTATATGCTACACGTTTTATGTTAAGCCTCTCAGTGATATATTTGAAATTTATACGTAGGGTCATCGAGAGATGATAAAGTAGCAAAGGGGCACATCACCATTGTAGGACCTTCAATCGACCTCCTTATCTAGCATGCATTAAGGTGATAGTAGGTCTCGTTAGCTGTATGACTGACATTATTTAGTTATTGCTCTTTTAATGATTTTTATGTGAGTCTATGTCTAAGATTGAGAGGCTTTTGTAGGTTTTTTGTGGACCAAATTCCTATGATACTACACAACCATAGAGAGGCTACTACCCATGTGTTTCATAGGGAGCAAGGGATGTACATGTTTTGAACCATTTTGGAATGCAAATAGTTGGGCCAGTTGAGGTGGAATGGAAAAATGAAACTGGGCAACAACTCCTTTTGTCCTTTTCTCAAGTACAATATATTTCATGATTTGTGTTGGAAATGGGAGGATTATTTCCCTGCATGTATTGCTACAAGTATTGACAAATGGAAATATTTTCAAGATGTTCTTCCATCACTATTGTAATATTTGCCATTGACTTACTATATTTTTTGATATATTAAAATCATGAGAAATTAATACATGAAAATGCGTATATTCCTTAATATATGGCTCAATTAAATGTGTATATTACATTTAAAATTAGTTGTAATGCTTCATGGTTTACATTTAAAGAGTTAATTGAAGACTCCACATTCATAAGGACCTATTGCTGCATACACAACCATAGCTCTTAGAGTCTTGAGACATTGACTGACACAAACTTTACAGTCATAGGACATTGACTGTGGTGAGTGAATTTGATTGTTAAGCACTTTATAATCATACACTCACTGTACTTAACAACTAATCACTACTCATTTCTAATATGTCCTTTTCATTTGCACATTGCCATGTACAGTGACCCTTCACAGTTCCCTTGTGTTCATACATTCATGATGCTTGTCTTAATGAATAACCTTCCTTTAAATCTATTGTCCTTTGATGAAATGATGTCTATCTTCATACCTCACTTCGCTTGACACTGTCAATTGACTATACATTTGTTTGTTTCCTATCTAATTCCAACTCTCCTAAATTGGATCTTTTCAATACCCTCATAATAAGGAAGTGACCGACCTCAAAGAAAGGATATCGAAAAGGGAATCATCTTCATTACCACTTATAGAAACTACATCATTTACTGTTGCACCCTCCTTGCTAAATGATGACCATGGTTTATTAATCCTCGGCTCTAGTTTTATTCCTTGAAAGTGCAAAAGACTAGCAAGAAACACCAGATTATCTAGCCTAAAATCCACAAAATAAAATATTATATTCGTCTAAAGACTGTCTAACCTCATTCACAACACCTTTTGATGGACTTTCAAATACCCTAACCAACTATTAGCAGTGATCTTCCTTGAAATCCTGAATGGTCCCTCTATCTAAACATCTACGTTTTCTTCAATCTTTGTTATCTCTTGATGATTTGATATGTCGCTGCTATCTTTTTCCAATTAACTTTCATATTCCATCACTTCACTCCTGTGAGAACTGAAATTAACTTCTTTGTAGTCTTCCATTTAAAATCTTGTAGCACATTTGAATTCCATGAAAGCTCGAAAAAATGGTAGAAGAGACCTAAAAGGTAACAAAACCCTAATGTCTCAACATAGTCTAACAAAACCCTAATGTCTCAACATAGTCTTTATTAAATTCAATCATAACAAAACAACCTACTCATGCATGTGAATTTGACTCATTCAAGGCATTACAGACTAACCTCTTACAAATTTTAAAAGAATAGGTTGTTTTGACCCTAAAGGATTGAACATAGACTAACAATTGTAATTGTTTAGATCTACCAATTCATCCCCCCTCTTAGTTGATTGTGTGCCCTTCACCCTTGGCCTTTCCATTATTATCATAAATTTGAAGAAAAATATCAAAAACTACTCCAAGTGCCTAACAATGATATTGCCTCACATTCATCATCATATATTGATCCATCCACTTTAGCCTCATCATCCACCTCACATAAATTCTTTCCAAATATCAAGGTCCAAATACGAGACAAGACAAGGGTTGTAGAGACTATGGTCTTAAAGGGTATTTTTATGTAGGGCAACTCCCATATTCTCCTAAGACATGGAAAACCATAACACATAGAAAAAATCCTCTTCTATTATCAAATTTGAACCCATGGTTTTCTCCAAGTGGGGAGAGCTAAACAAAGAGGTTCTAGAGGAAGACATCTCCAGATTGTTGTACCAATATGAGAAAGAGAAAGAAACCCTACCAATAGATCAATGTGGTAAGGGTTTCCAAGTCATTAAAAACATGGGGGATTCACATGACATGGTAGCCTTGGTCTACATCAATAAGGAATAAGATAACCTGCTTTTCTAGAGAAATGACAAAAATATCAAGGGCTTGGGTATGGTTCATTATACGTTACTCCTAACATCGAGAGTACCCCTAAAATCATATTGCTTAGGGTTGACAAGGTAGGGGTAGTGTATGCCTCAGAGAAATTGATGCAACCTAGGTCATCTCTAACATACCTTAGGGTATGACATTCAACAAAACAACTACTATGGTTCAACCGACTCGATCCCTTAAGAGTGCAAAGTGCAAAAGGGAAGCAATATTTGACAAGGAATTACTCATAAACCATGTTGATTAAAAAAAATCTATCTAAACCTATGAGATCACGTTGGACCCCTCTACAATAACCTCTCTCAGTTATTGCTATCTCAGAGGCATTTTCCTGTGGTGGTGAATTTTCACTCGGGGAAACAGTTGCCAAATGCAAGTAGTTGAAAGTTGCGAAGTGGTGCAACTTTCGTTCTGCAGCTCGTGTGACCAAACAGACTGTTCCAATGCATCCAGGTGGGTATGCTTACGCTAGGTATGGTCCTCTTTCGCACCCAAACATGCAAAATAGCTTTGAGCTACGTTCAACCAGATCGATCCCTTAAGGGTCCAAAGTGCAAAATGGTTGTGAAATTCAGCATGCTATTACTCAGATACCGTGATGCTTAGAAACTTCTCATCTAATTGTACAAGATCAAGTTGGGTCCATATACAATAACCTCTCTTGGTTTTTGCTATCTCGGAGGAATTTTCTTGTGCTGGCGAATTTTCACTCGGGGAAAAAGTTGTCAAATACAAGTAGGTGAAAGTTGCAAAGTGGTGCAACTTTCGTTCTACAGCTCATGTGACCAAACGAACTATTCCAACGCATCTGGGTGGGTACGTTTATGATTGGCACAGTCCTCTTTCACACCCAAACATGCAAAATCGCTTTGAGCTACGTTCAACCAGATCATTCCCTTCAAGGTCCAAAGTGCAAAATGGCTAATAAATTGAGCATGCTATTACTCGGACACCGTGATGCTTAGAAACTTCTCGTCTGATCCTATGGGATCACATTGGGCCCCTCTACAATAATCTTTCTCAGTTTTTGCTATCTCGTAGGCATTTTCCTATGCTGGCGAATTTTCACTCAGGGAAAAAGTTGTCAAATGCAAGTAGTTGAAAGTTGCAAAGTGGTGCAAATTTCGTTATGCAGCTCGTGTGACCAAACAAACTATTCCAACATGTTCGAATATGTATTTTTACGCTAGGAATGGTCCTCTTTCACACCTAAACACGCGGAATCACTCTGAGCTAGGTTCAACCAGATCGATCCCTTAAGGGTCCAAAGTGCAAAATGGCTGCGGAATTCAACATGCTATTACTCGGACACCGTGATGCTTAGAAACTTCTCGTATGATCCTATGGGATCACATTGGGCCCATCTACAATAATCTTGCTTGATTTTCGCTATCTCAGAGGCATTTTCCTATGGTGGCGAATTTTCACTCGAGGAAAAAGTTGTCAAATGCAAGTAGTTGAAAGTTGCAAAGTGGTGCAACTTTCATTTTGCAACTCATGTGATCAAACAAACTATTACAACGCATTTAAATAGGTATGTTTACGCTAGGCATGGTCCTCTTTTGCACCTAAACACGCGGAATCGCTCCAAGCTATGTTCAACCGGATCGATCCCTTAAGGGTCCAAAGTGCAAAATGGCTGTGAACTTTAGCATGTTATTAATCGGACACCGTGATGCTTAGAAACTTCTCGTCTAATCCTATGGGATCACATTGGACCCCTCTACAATAAAATTGCTCAGTTTTTGCTATCTCGGAGGCTTTTTCGTATGGTGGTGAATTTTCACTCGAGGAAAAAGTTGTCAAATGCAAGTAGTTGAAAGTTGCAAAGTGGTGCAAATTTCATTTTGCAGCTGGTGTGACCAAATGAATTGTTCCAATGCATCTGAATAGGTATTTTTATGCTAGGAATGGTCCTCTTTTGCACCTAAACACGCGGAATCACTCTGAGCTACGTTCAACCGAATCGATCCCTTAAGGGTCCAAACTGTAAAATGGCTGCGAACTTCAACATGCTATTACTCGGACATCATGATGCTTAGAAACTTCTTGTTTGATCCTATGGGATCATGTTGATCCCCTCTACAATAACCTTGCTCGGTTTTTGCTAGCTCAGAGGCTTTTTCCTATGGTGGTGAATTTTCATTTGAAGAAAAAGTTGTCAAATGCAAGTAGTTGAAAGTTGCAAAGTGGTGCAACTTTCATTCTGCAGCTTGTGTGAGCAAACAAAGTGTTCCAAAGCACCCAAATAATAGGTATGTTTATGCTAGACATGGTCCTCCTTTTCACCTAAACACGCGAATCGCTCCGAGCTACGTTCAACCGGATTGATCCCTTAAGGGTCCAAAGTGCAAAATGGCTGTGAACTTCAACATGCTATTACTCGAATACTGTGATGCTTAGAAACTTCTCGTCTGATCCCATGGGATCATGTTGGCCCCTCTACAATAAACTTTCTCAATTTTTTCTATCTTAGAAGGTTTTTCCTATGGTGGAAAATTTTCACTCGAGGAAAAAGTTGTCAAATGCAAGTAGTTGAAAGTTGTAGAGTGGTGCAACTTTTGTTCTGCAGCTCGTGTGACCAAACAAACTGTTCCAATGCATCTGAATAGGTATGTTTACACTAGGAATAGTCCTCTTTTGCACCTAAACACACAGAATTGCTCCAAGCTACGTTCAACCGAATCGATCCCTTAAGGGTCCAAAGTGCAAAATGGCTGCAAACTTCAGCATGCTATTACTTGGACATCGTGCTGCTTAGAAAATTCTCGTGTGATCCTATGGGATCAAGTTAAGCCTGTCTACAATAAATTTGCTTGGTTTTTTCTATCTCAGAGGATTTTTCCTATGGTGGCAAATTTTCACTCGAGGAAAAAGTTGTCAAATGCAAGTAGTTGAAAGTTGTAAAGTGGTGCAACTTTCGTTCTGCAACTTGTGTGGCCAAACTAACTATTCCAACATGTCCAAATAGGTATGTTTACACTAGGCATGGTCCTCTTTTGCACCTAAACACGCGGAATCGCTTTGAGCTACATTCAACCGGATTGATCCCTTAAGGGTCCAAAGTGCAAAATGGCTGCAAACTTCAACATGCTATTACTTGTACATCATGATGCTTAGAAACTTATCGTCTGATCCTATGAGATCATATTTTCCCCCTATACAATAACCTTTCTTGGTTTCCGCTATCTCGGAGGCTTTTGCCTATGGTGGAAAATTTTCACTCGAGGAAAAAGTTGTCAAATGCAAGTAGTTGAAAGTTGCAAAGTGGTGCAACTTTCATTCTGCAGCTCGTGTGAGCAAATGAAGTGTTCCAAAGCATCCAAAGAATAGGTATGTTTATGTTAGGCCTGGTCCTCTTTTGCACCTAAACATGTAGAATCGCTCTGAGCTACGTTCAACGGGATCGATCCCTTAAGGGTCCAAAGTGCAAAATGGCTGTGAACTTCAGCATGCTATTACTCGGACACCGTGATGCTTAGAAACTTCTCGTCTGATCCTATGGGATCATGTTGGGCCCCTCTACAATAACCTTGCTCGGTTTTTTCTATCTTAGAGGCTTTTTCCTATGGTGGTGAATTTTCACTCGAGAAAAAAGTTGTCAAATGCAAGTAGTTGAAAGTTGCAAAGTGGTGCAACTTTCGTTTTGCAGCTCATGTGACCAAACGAAATGTTCCAATGCATCTGAATAGGTATGTTTACACTAGGCATAGTCCTCTTTTGCACCTAAACACGTGGAATTGCTCTGAGCTACGTTCAACGGGATCGATCCCTTAAGGGTCCAAAGTGCAAAATGGCTGCAAACTTCAGCATGCTATTACTCAGACATCATGATGCTTAGAAACTTCTCGTCTGATCCTATGGGATCAAGTTACACCCCTCTACAATAAAATTGCTCGGTTTTTTCTATCTCAGAGGCTTTTTTCTATGGTGGAAAATTTTCACTCGAGGAAAAAGTTGTCAAATGCAAGTAGTTGAAAGTTGTAAAGTGGTGCAACTTTCATTCTGCAACGCGTGTGGCCAAACTAACTATTCCAATGTAGCTGAATAGGTATGTTTACACTAGGCATGGTCCTCTTTTTCATCTAAACACGCAGAATCATTATGAGCTATGTTCAACCGGATCGATCCCTTAAGGGTCCAAAGTGCAAAATGGCTGCGAACTTCAGCATGCTATTACTCGGACATCATGATGCTTAGAAACTTATCGTCTAATCCTATGGGATTATGTTTGGCCCCTCTACAATAACCTTGCTTGATTTTTGCTATCTCGGAGGCTTTTTCCTATGGTGGCGAATTTTCACTCGAGGAAAAAGTTGTCAAATGCAAGTAGTTGAAAGTTGCAAAGTGGTGCAACTTTCGTTCTACAGCTTGTGTGACCAAACGAACTGTTCCAATGCGTCTAAATAGGTATGTTTATGCTAGGTATGGTCCTCTTTTGTACCCAAATATGCGGAATCGCTCTGAGCTTACTATTATGCTTTGATAGACTTTTTCCAAGCATCCATAGCTTGTTTCAAAGCACCTGTTTTAGGCTTTTAGCTATAGCAGCAAGGTAGTGAACTGTTTGATAAAATGCTTTGGTAGACATGTATGAAAAATGTCGTAGCATAGAAAAGGTAGTGAACTGTTTGAAAAAATGCCTCAAAGAAATGCCCTCTCATGGTGATGGAATTGCATGACAATCCATAGCCATAGGCATTTGTCATGGCATTCCATCACCATGAGACCACATTTCTTCAAGGCATTTTTTCAAGCAGTTCACTGCCTTGTCTATGATATTGCTTACTATTATGCTTCAATAGATTTTTTCCAAGCATCCATAGCTTGTTCGAAAGCACTTATTTTAGGATTTTAGCCATAGCAGCAAGGCAGTGAACTGTTTGACAAAATGCTTTGGTAGACATGTATGAAAAATGTGGTAGCATAGACAAGGCAGTGAATTGTTTGAAAAAATTCCTAAAAGAAATGCGGTCTCATGCTGATTATTGTCATTGCATTCCATCACCATGAGATCGCATTTATTTGAGGCATTCTTTCAAATAGTTCACTGCCTTGGCTATGGCTTGTAATGCCTTCAAAAGGCTAATTTTTCCAATTTGTATGTTCAAGCCAAAATGATGTGTTAAGGCCTTGTAATGGCTAATTTAAATGTAATCAAGTCATAAAATAAGTCACTAGAAGGTGAAAATATAAAAAATGCAAATAATACAATGTTGTTAAAAAGTAATCATGATGTAATTATGCATCAAGAGAGAGCATAAATCAAGGAAGATTAAGAGTTAAAAGGGTAGTTTCACTGATGAGAAGTTAGAAAAGGTAGTTGCTAAGAGGGAGAAATTTATAAAAGGCATTGTAAGGCATGCAAAAAGGGGGCTGGTATAGTTCTTTTTACAGTGGGTTTGAGAGTCTAATAGAGAATTTCATCACTACTCCACCAACGTAGGCCAAGTAGATTGGTGGAGTAGGTTAATGTTAGGGTGTTTTGAATGTTTTTATGATTGTAGGTACATGGGAATGGAAGAATGCTCAGATGAAGTTGCTGTTAAACACACAAATTGAAGGTTTCCACACAAAATTTGATGCTACAGTCATGCGTAATGAAGAAATAGAGTTTTCCATGGCTTGAAAATGGTATAGATGATGTTTGCAGGTGTATATAAAGATGTTGGAAGATATGGCACGTTGGTAGAAGATGTGGAAGGTGATATTCCAAGAAACCCTCATTATTTTGCTTGCAAAGCCTATATTCAAGGGTTTTGATATTTAAATGTTTTAGTGGAACTAATAACTCTTGAAAATGATGGAATTCTGAGTTTGGAGGTATGGAAAAAGACTTTTTAAGGTTTGTTAGTGATTTGGAGATGATTTATTGGTAGCCACCTTGCAAATTTGGCCTAATTTGTGGTTGGGAGCAGCGTATCAAACCAGTATTTTGATGTTTCTCTCAAAAAAAGTGGCAATTTTTTGTGATATGTCTAAATAATCTATAATGGGTCTCCAAAACTATATCAAGCTTTTGTTGATGCAAAGATGGTAGAGTTGTATCACCCGATTTCGGGGAAATTGATGAAATGAGTGTTAAAATAGAGGCCTGTGGTATTTGTGATTAGATTTGTGATGTAACTGCTTAAATAATGTTTTCAAAGGTATTTCAATGATTTGGGAAAATTTTAAAGGTTAAGGTTGTTGATTTGATGTTTAGACTAGGGTGGAATCTTGATGAAGAATGGTGTTATGACTGTGAAAATCAATAAATCTGATAACTCAGAGTTATGTGAATATGTTATTGGTTTGTTTCTATTAGAAGCATGATGATTATGAGGCTCTTGTAAGTCTGATAATAGTTTGAAGGTAATAATGCATGTCTATTAGCCTTGGGGAGTGTGAGTTGTATCAAGGAGGTTTTGGTGAATATTGAAGTATTGGTTGGTTCAATGCCTTTGATCAGTTTTTTTTATTAAGATCAGTCAATTAGATGCTGATAATGGTCTAGAATATGATTTTGGTGATTTGGGAAACTGACATGTTCTCTTGGAGTTTTATAGAACTAAAGAAATCAAGTGAATTTGAAGAGAAATTGATGAAAAGTTTAGTAAACAAGTTGTTTGTTTAATTTGATCTTCTCCTGATTCTGTTTGGGATTGAAATCCCTTGAAGAAATGATGGTGTTGAGGATTTTGGTTATTGATGCTTTGCATCATAGTGGTATCAGAGCATCAGGAAGTAGATCTGTTTTCATTTTGCAGGTTGAAGAAGAAGGTGAAGAGGCAAGGTTGCTAAGATGCCTCCAAAGAAGAATGATATGGCTAAAGAGATGAAGGAGATGAAAGATAGGCATGCAATAGAACTTAGAGATTTCAATGAACTTGACTTGGAGATTGTTTTCAAATTGCCATTGTATGAATGTTGAGAGTCTTTGTAGTGCCTTGGTGGAGATTTGTTGTTATTTTGCAATATTAAAGGTTTGAAAACCTTGAGGGTGAGTTTATGCCTATTAGGCTGAATCATTATGAAGAAGATTTATCTGACTGAGAATTGACATTTCCATTGTTGCGAGTCTTCTCCACCTTAGTTCTGCATCAAAGCACAACTAAATTTATCATTTCAAAGCAATTTTTTTGATGCCTTTTTCAAGAAATTCAAAGAAATGTGTTCTCATGGTGATGGAATTCCATGACAGTCCATCACCATAGGCATTCATCATGGCATTCCATCACCATGAGACCATATTTATTTGAGGCATATTTTCAAACAATTCACTGCCTTGTCTATGGCTTGTCATGGCATTCCATCACCATGAGACCACTTTTCTTTGAGGAATTTTTTCAAAAAGTTCAATGCATTGTCTATGCTATTGCTTACTATTATGCTTTCATAGATTTTTTCCAAGCATCCATAGCTTGTTCGAAAGCATCTGTTTTAGGCTTTTAGTCATAGCAAGAAGGCAATGAACTATTTGATAAAATGCTTTGGTATACATATATGAAAAATGTCATAGCATAGACAAGGGAATGAACTATTTGAAAAAATGCCTCAAAGAAATGTGGTCTCATGGAATGCCATGACAAGCTAAAGCAATTGGCAGTTGCTCCTAGTTATTAGTTATGCAATGTGAATTAATTGCATAACTGCTTAGGTTGACTTTGTAAAAAGCTATATTGTAATTGAAATTTTGTCATCTATCAGCATCTAGTTATTCATTATGCAATGTGAAGTGATGCTTTGAGTTTGAAAGATGTGGAATGCATGAATATAAACTAAGAAAATCTATTTTCTACATTTCATTAGTTAAACTCTTTATTTTATTTGCTCTCTATATCTCTATGCTATGGAAATGCCTTTCGATTTCAAAAAAGATAGTTTTTATCTCTTGTTATACAATTTTTTACGTTTTTTTATCTCTTGTTCTAAAAAGGAGCAGATATACAATGTTAAAGGAGAGTGAAAGCACAACTAAATTTATCATTTCAAAGCAAATTTTTTGATGCATTTTTCAAACAGTTCACTAGCTTGTCTATGCTATTGCTTACTATTATGCTTTTGATATATTTTTCAAAGCATCCATAGCTTGTTTAAAATCTCTTATTTTAGGATTTTAGCCATAGCAACAAGGCAGTGAACTATTTGAGAAGATGCTTTGGTAGACATGTATGAAAAATGTGGTAACATAGACAAGGCAGGGAACTATTTGAAAAAATATCTCAAAGAAATTTGGTCTCATAGAATGCCATGATAAGAAAATGCAATTGGCAGCTGCTCCTAGTTATTAGTTATGCAATGTGAAGAAATTGCATAACTGCTTAGGTTGACTTTGTTCAAACTATATTGTAATTAAATTTTTGGCATCTATCAACATCTACTTATTAGTTATGCAAAGTGAAGTAATGCTTTGACTTTGAAAGATGTGCAATGCAATGTAATCAACGACATGAATATAAACTACAAAAATCCATTTTTTACAATTCATTAGTTAAAATATTTATTGCATTTTCTCTCTATATTTCTATATACTATGTAAATACCTTGCAATTGTATTTAAAAGGCTTAATAGGTCAGTTAGGTGGTATTTGCAAAATCAAGTTGTGAATGAATGGTAATTAAGAGAAAAATTGGCAAATTACCATCTTAGAAGTCTAACAAAGGGTGGTTATGGTGGTTGATTGGCTCAAGAGGTAGTTGGAAGGTGGTATCAAGATATATTGCTGTAATACCCTAAGTTGAGGGTTGATTTTGTTCAGTTTCTAATAAGAAAATATACTTGAAAATGCTAATCACTGGTTTTCTTTGTTTTCTTGAATTTTTTTTGCCTTGCACAGGCCCATACAAGTCTATCATGACTTGAGGCTTTGGATACTTTATTGCATATGTGTTTACTCTCTTTGCATCTGTTCTAAAGGTTTAAGTCCACCGTTGGTGTGTGTGGGATCAACAAACTTGGTTACTGCTCTATTTTTTGTGTTAGGGGTTTTGAAGGTAAGACCATGACACATTAGCCAATCCACCTACTGTTCTGACCCTATTGCTCTGTGGATTAGCCTATACCATGATTAGTTTGGTGTATGAATACTTTGGAGACTGAGAGAATGAATAAACTCAGTGGGGTGTGAAGTTCTAATGTTGTTCAGGGATGTTTCCACCATGAAAGTAAGGAACTCAAGTACTGAATCTGAGAAATATTGAAAGGAATGGGATTGTGAGTGTCTTTTAAGTTAGGGAAGAGATATTGTGGGGTTTTTGGACCTTTGGAAGGATTGGGGGAGGTTTGGAGTTATGATTTTCTTTAAAACCCTTGTTTTTGTGAAGGTTTAGGATGGTTTGTGAGTAGAGGAATAGAACAAGTTCTTGGGGCTCTTAAAATGGGAGAATCTTGAGTTTGGTCCAAAAGAGTTACTATTTGTTTTGGCATATGTTGTGTAAACCTGAAAAGGGTATCTTAATCCACCTTTAAATGGTCAAGTGTTTTGGAAAGGTTGGGAGATATTAGGCTTGGACCGGGTTTTGAGTTTGGTGCAGGAGCACCTACACCACATCATCAAATTCTTTTTATTTGAATACATCAATAGGGAAATGTTAGTGTCTTTAGGTTTATTTTTTCTAAAAATCTTTGAGAGATCAAGCATAATCCAAATAAAGCGTGTTTTGTGTCTTAAAAGTCAATTAGAAATCATATTAGTTGTAAAATGCTGACAAAGCAACTTTAACACAAACAAATGTAATTAAGGGACCAACTAATCCCAAGGTTGGTTATGGGTGTTGGGGAGAATATGGTTGTTGGAAAATTGTTTAAAAATCCTTACCAAGGATCGAATGGGAGAGTGGAAGAAGTTTTGTAACAATTTTACACAATAAACACCACAATTGTGAGCAATTTTCTAGAAAAATACTGTTTTCTTGATCTTTTTGAGTGTTGTATGGGAACATACAGGTTCTTCATGGTCTAATAATTTCAGAGGATGTGTTTATAGGTTTTCTAATTCATTTATTTTTTATTTAGTGTCTTAACTCTTTGTTTGTAGACAAAACCAACACAAACAGTGACTGTCCAAGTGTTGCTGAATCAAGGGTTTGAGGGGAAATTTGTGATGTAACAAAAAATCCACCTATTGTTTACTACTATATCTTGGTGGATTGATTGAAAAAATTTTATAATAAGTGTTTCAAATCATTTTGGAATAAAGATTCATAATTATGTGGTGTTTTTGTGACTGTTCTAAGACTGAACAAGAGTTTTCCAACATGGAATTGAGGAACCAAAGAGAGGTTTTTAAGAATTAATGCCTATAAGGGTTATGTGAGGGTCTAATGAGTCTGTGCAAAAGTATTTCGAGGTGTTTGGGGCTTTGGAAGTGTTGAGAGAGGTCTAGAGTTGTATGTTTCTTTAAAACCCTTGATTTTGTGAAGGTTTAGGAGGGTTTCTTGGGTTTTGTGAGTTAGAGGCTCTATAGACACAAAATAATGATAAAATTTGAGGTTTGGCACCATGAAATAAGACTTTCCAAGGCATTTGGATAGATACCTAAAGTTGGAAGGGTGGTCCCTTTGGAAAAAATGGCTAATTGTGAGGCCAAAATTAAAGTAGGTGTGCTGAAAGTCTATGTCGGTCCAAAAGAGAGACCATTGATTCTTTAGTATGTTGTGTAGCCCTGAAAAGTGTATCTCAATCCATCTTTTAATTGTCTAGTGTTTTGGAAAGGTTGCGAGAAATCTGGCTAAAACTGAGTTTTGAGTACTACAAGAATAACTAGTCACAAATGTGAGTTTTGGAAACCTTGATGAATCTGACTTAGGGATTGTTCTCAATTGATTCAATTATCATTGTATGAATGTTGATGGTATTTGTAGGGCCTTGGTGGATTCTTGTTGTTCATTTGCAAGGTTGAGGAGTTGAGACCCTTGAGGGTGGGTTGATGCCTATTAGGCTGAATCATTATGAAGAAGAGTTCTTGATTGAGAATTGACATTTCCATTGTTGTGAGTCTTCTCCACCTTGGCTCTGCATCAGAGTGCTACAAGGGTGGATTTTTGGGTAAGGTGTTGAATGAAGAGTTTGGTTTGATGGGGCTTTGAGGTTGTGTAGATTGCTCAAAATAGGTTGTATTAATCTTGTTAGGATCCCCTTGAAGGCAGGTTGTCAGACTGATTGGGTTTGAGCCTCTTTGCCTCTGCATCGGTGAGGCACAAGTAATTGAAGCATTCCAAAGGATACAAATCACCATGAATGGAACTTATTTATACAATACGCTTTAGATGGGGCTTATTGAGCATTCGACAGTAATTAATTAAGCATTAGATGTAAAAACAATCCATGCCTACAACATTCAAGCATACAACTTACATGATACACATGATAACATCATTCAAGAATGGCAGTAGAAAAATAAGAGTTTCTTTAATCAAAAATCTGAAAGGCTATACAATGATATATATTGATAAAAGTATATAAATATACCCAAAAAAACCTATAGGCTTAGTACAAAGGAGCCATTTGGACATAAAATATCACGTATATATATCAATAGTACAAAACATATGTTCCAAAATGCCACATAGGCATACAAAAAACAACACTAATACATAGTCATTTCCCTCTAGGGGAAGGAAATAGATCCCGTGCTGCCTTCAAAATTCGGCTAGATGGAGTGACCGTTGCTTGTCTTGTCTTTCGAACATGCCCGCTACTCCTCCTCTCTTCACTCTGGACCTTCAACTGATACAATTAAAAGTAAAGATGTTAAAACATAGAAATTGAATTATGGAATGACATATAACAAAATATAATCACTTACCGCATACATATAGCCATCATGCACATTTAAAGCATCACTGTGTCCACGATCTAGAGTGACAACCACCTATAGAAACCATGAAGATAGAAATTAAACTACATAAAATTATTATGAAACTTTTCTATAATAGACCATAAAAGAGCGAATATAATTTCAAATCGACTAATCTATTCCATACCTCTCTCAATGGATCAGAACTGGCTATTGCTGCAACAAATCCATGGTCCATCATGCCACCAACATCACCATGGCTATCTCTTGTCAATAGCTGAAAATGAAACAATATCTTAGGTATCATGATGATATAGGAGAACATAATGCGACACGATCAAGGAATACTTGAATGCAATGTTTGTGTTTCTCATAATTTTTTAGATTTGTATATACGCAAAATTATGAAAACTAGCTAACATAGATTTACAACCCTATTAATGAATAAAGGCTACCTGAGTGTACGTTCCTTGAGGATATGAATCATGAGGTGTGGAGGAAGAAGGTGCATCGGGAAACTCTTTGAAATCTAAAGCATGTTATGAGACAAACATTCAAATATAAAATTCAGCTATTCAAATGCAATAACAATATATTTAATACTAGTTGCATACCTGTGGACTCATCATCGAGAATGTATAAGGGTCTGTAGGAATAGAGCATCCCTCATGAATAGTGCAACCTTGAAATTTCATCATATCAAAATTCTACTAATTTAGTTATTCTTAAATTTCAAAATATATTTTAATAAACAACATTAAAATAACTTGCTAAATTTTACCCGAGTGTCAATGTTGAATGTATCATTCAGAATATCATTTGTGAAAGCAATCGCCTCTGCAACTGACATAGGCTATGTAGCTGCATCATGAGCACCCTGATAATCGTACATGTAAATAGCACCACAAGCACCACAATGGTGGGGTGGAGCTCGGGGCCTACATGTCTCCTCTACACCAGGCTCTACTAGAGGACTCACACACTGTAAAATGGTCTGGGTGAGTGAGCCAATTGAATTCATCATGTCCACCTCTACATTGTCCTTAACAATGGAAGGAACAGCGACATGCTCCACCATGGGTCTGCCCAAGGCTCTTGGTGCCAACTGTGGACTACATTGTGCAACAGGTCTATCGTGTGTGGAGCCCCCACCTCTACCTTGAAAATCTAAGATGTCAAAATAGTTTGGCATTTTATTGAGGACAAATTCACAATAGAGTTTTCTCAAAAATTATTGTGGCACCTCATGGTTATTTCATGGAGGTTGGTCAAATACCATCCACCATTGCTCCCAAAATTTGTTTCTAATTAAATCATGGTGGCACCAATGGATGGGGAACCTCCTGCATGCATGGGACAAAGGTTCATTGGTTTTTGGGTCTTTAAATAGGGCACACAACTTGGCTTTACTAATTTTAAGGTTTTTGACATCTACATATGACAAACCATTAGCATAAAATTGCCTCATCTCATCTCTCTTAGTTGACCAAAAATTCATTTGCTCACTCATTTCTCCTACATGAGTTAAAATTGACTTCAATGATTCAACAATCCCTCTCCTATAAGGGTGGGTTTCGGCGTGCTTGGTTAATCTTGCAATTAATTGTTGAATGACTCTTTTATTGTTTTCAATTTGATTTTGAATATTTTCTTGTGTTCCTTGAGAATGCTTATGAATTGATGGAGGGGTTTTAGGTTGTTCTTGTATAGGAGGCTCTTGATGAGGGGGTGATTGTGAATTCTCAATGTTTTGAGGTGGAGATTCATTCCTTGAGAATTAGAACAAATTTTTATTATAAAAGTATATTTAAATTAGCATTCCGAATCAAATTCGAAATAAATAGAATAAAAATACACACCTCTTTGCAATCTTCGACCTCTCCGACGTGTTGGCGGAATCCTCATGGAAAATGGAAAGCTAAGGATGCAAAGAATGGAGGAGATTTGGTGAGCGCGAGTTGCAGACCTGAAATCTTCCTTCTCAAGCCGCGAGTTGAAGACAAAATGAGGGTTCCAAACCCGACTTTTGCATTTTATGTCTAAAAAGACATTTGGCGTGCGCCAAAGGCCTTATTTCGGGGTTTTTTTGATTGTTTTTTCAATTTGGCACCTAAATTGTGTCACAGATTGGTGTACTTACCCTAAAAGTTTTCCCATATTTACTAATTACATGTTGACCCCACATTTTGGGCATTTGGGGCACACTATGAAAATTTAGTGCAGATTAATGAAGGCTAAAATCGATAAAGTGGGGTTTTGTTCTCTATGGTAAAATGTAAATAATTGAGCTTCTAAAAGCCCTTCCTTAACTATAATTCATAATTTTTCCAAGTCCCTCTTGTATATGCAGAGAATAAATGTTGGAAAATGTGAGAATATGGCTACAAGTGGATTTTTTCCAAATTTACTTATTCTCACCAATAGCCACACCATGATTTTTAACGTGCAATTCACAAGGTACCTAAACCATGGGTTTTTTAATTGTGTATATGTAGGTGTGTAATTCAAATAGAAAAAAAAGACTATTTTTGTTGTTAATAGAGAAAAAACACTTTTATATAGTATAGGTTATAAAGCATGGTTTTTTCAGTACCTTGTCAAGTGGCTGTTACAAAAAATGTCATGTTATAGAAAGTTTAATAGGGTAAATGCAAAAAGATGAGTCCATGAAATGTGGAAGTTTTTGCCTTAGCAAAAAAATTGAAATCGGCTTCAACAAAACGAGATCCCTTTTAGGTTTGGGTCCCCAAGCCAAAAATGGGATCATGTTTCATAAAAAACATTATTCATTTGTTTTTTTGAAATAGGATCCCATTTTTTGAAAAACGGGATCTTGTTTCTTAAAATCATAATTTTTTTTTTATGAAACAAGACCCTATTTTTTTAAAATTGAATTTTTGGTCAAGTTTTTGCTTTGTTTTTCAGTTCGGGAAGGCTTGGGGACCCAAACCTAAGCTTTGGACCTGGTTTGACCTGCAAGTTGAAGGTCTTGGCAACCCCACAAGAAAATAGTGACTTTAGGCATATGTCTAAAGACATTTCTTGCAGAATTTTTTGATAAAATTAAAACCAATTATAGATGAGACATTGTAGATTCTAAATATGTATTTTTCTTTACAATGGGATTATTTTTTTAATATTTCAATTACTTTTTTATGAAACACGTCCATAAACTTGAATTATCATGGTTTTTTAGTATTTGAGTAACTTTTTATTAACATAATTTTTTGAAAAACAAATTGTACAAAAGCATACTTCAAAAAATTATTTTCAATTTAAAAAAAATCCAAAAAATGATAATTTAAGGTCATCTTATGCATGACATACATGATGATTTTTCAAAACATCAAATATTACCAATAAAAACTAACAAAAAAATATTGAATAAAAAATTACAAAAAATATGGATAGCGTGCTTCAGTGAGTCACTATAGTGTAGGAAAATGCATACCCTTGCATTTTCACACTTGTTTGGGCCTACCTTGCTTCATTTATCCTTATTTGTGTCTTAATTGGTCCTATTTTGCATCCATAAGCCTAATAAACTATATCTTTTCCAGTTAATCCCAACAAACATCAATGGATAAATGATAATTTAATGATTATGTTTGAGTGTCCTTGAATTTTTGGTCAGGACTAAGACACCACCTAGGGCGTCTTTTTCCCCCAAAGGTCTTGGGACCCTGATTTCAAAGGCACCTTAAACAAGCCCCTTTTTGGAGTCTATGCCCCAAGTTTTTAGCCTTGGGACTAAGATGCCACCTAGGGTGTCTTAGCCCCCCTTAAGCTTTTTTTGAGATTTAATTTCAAATTCTGGTGGGATTTAGCCTCCTTTAATTAATGAATTCATATGTTGGCTTGGTGTGGTGTAATTTTGAGATATTAAGCATGAATAGGTATAAATACAAGGTTCTTTCACTCATTTTCATATCTAGCAATCTAAACATCCCAAGCATTCAAGTATTCATTCCTAAACAAGTTTATGAGATCAAGGGAAATTCATCAAGTATTTTGAGCCATCATCAAGATTGAAGCATCATACCAAGGAGATTGTTGCATCATGTGTGTTTTTGAGCTAACATTTGTGATGTAGGATTTTAATTAAAGCAAGCATTTCAAGTCCATATCTATCAAGAATTCATTGGATCCAAGATCTACATCCAAGCTAGCCACCTCACACAAGTTTGTAGATTTCATAGCAAGGGTTTGGTGAGTTGTAAAATTTCATGTTGTTCATTCATCATTTCCCTCCATTTTATTTCATTTCAATGTTTAATTACCAACAAGGGGTTTGACCAAGGAAAACCCCCATTTACTAACAATCAACAAGGTTTTCCTCTCTTGTGTGTTCTTGATTGCAAATTTAGGTTGAAGACTTGAAGATCATTTGAAGTGAAAATTTGTAAAGTTGCAAATTTGCATTGCAAAGTTGTCATCTTCACGAAAAATCACCTACAGACCAAATATGAAAGATTCGGGACCTGAGATTAGAGAAGAAGAAAGTGCAGATATTGAGCCTTAGGACCACATTTGGAGATTTTAGAAATTCCATACGGGACTAAGTTAGGTCACCTAGGGTGTCTTAGTCCTCCCAAGGGTATTTTGCAGATATTCTTTTGGATCTAGTTCCGACATCCAAAGATTTCGCATTTGCCCCAAAAAACAACAATAAGAATAAATCAATAGTAAGGGCGTATTAGTCCTACATAGCACTTTTTGACAGCTTCTTTGCATTTTCGGAATCCTCATTACATTTCTAGAACTCCCAGGTACACATACCCTAATTTTCTATTGCATAATTTCATCATTTGCATCATTCATTTAGCTTGCATTCTTAAGTTTTGTAAGTTGAATGCTAAGTTGTCTTTTCCAAGCTTTCGTTTGGTGGTAAACCCCTCAAAGACTAAAAGAACCCTTCCTAGGTCTCCCTTGTTGATAATTGACTCACCCTTGAGGTTGATAGTCAATCCAATTAGAATTCATAGGACCTTATTAAATGACAATAGGAGAAAGGTGGTGTTTTATGACCTAGGCCATATAGAAATCACCCACTTTCCAATTTTTTCATTTTGGTGAACCCAACATCTTTGAGCTTTCATTTTTTTATTTGGATTCCATTGAAGTGTTAGATCTATGTTGTACTCATTCTTGCATTACATCTTGCATTAGTCAAACTGCATATAGGTTTTCTTATATTTGCATTAGTGAAAGTTCATATATGTTGCATTTTTGTTTTTTGCATCATCTTATCTATTGAAAAAATAAGAAAGTGCATTGTTCATCATCATAATTGCATTTTTATTGCATTCAAAATTGAAAATCTTGCATTCAACTTTGCATTCAATTGCTTGTCACTAGTTACTTTTTCTTGCTTTCATTTACATAATTTTATGTTTCTAAACATCAAGTTTTTGAATAGGAAATGTATGAACACTGTAGATAATCCAAAATTTGTTGTTTTTTCTAAAAATACCTTTGTTAGGAGGGTATGTGCAGGATCATGATGGGCCAAAAAGTGGTGATATGTAAGTGATATGATGGCCCATGTGGCTAACGACTTTTTTTTTACCAAAAATTGATGGAACGAAATTTTTTTTTGAAGGAGATTCTCAGCTTTCCACCAATATAAATTATGCTTTACTTTGAATTTAATAAATAATTATTATTCATTTTTTATTTGAATTACGACTAAAGTCCTGATTGATAGGTTGATTGAAAAACATCTATAACTTTCAAATGGTATCACATTTTTTGAATATGAAATATGCATCACATTCTATGCTTCACATACTATAGGATTAAAAAAATAAACTTGAATTTCATGAAGTTTTGACCAAGTTAAGGTGGTCAGACATACGATTTTTTATATTTTTTAAAAGTTGTAATGAAAAAATCATAATTAATTATTTACTTGGAAAACAATTACAAAAAAATATGCATCACATCGGGACATGAGTCCTCTACATATATCTAAAATCTTATAAAAAAATATTATCATTTTATTGTGGTGAGGGTGGTTAGACAGACACCTACTTCTTATTTTTTCCCTAAAAGTTTAAGTACTACTGTATTGAAATTTCAAATTTTCACCAAATAGATTTCTTTTTTTTTTAAATAAACCTAGTAGTTTAGAAACTACATTCAATTTGATACAGATTCTATTATTACATATTTTTGAAATAACATAGATAACTTATTCAAATTTTTACGTCAAGTTGCCTAACTCTGATTTTTTGAATTTTCATCGCCACTTAAGGGCCTATTTTTCCCATGATGATCCTGCACATACCCAAGACTAAAACGCCCTTCCTGGCATCTTAGTCCCTCTCAGGTTTTCTGGCCCAAAACCCTCTCTCCATTATTTGTTGGTTGTTCTAGTCCCTGGAACCTAAAAATCACACCAATAGGACCAAGACGCCCTTGTACTAGCGTCTTAGTCCGTGTTGAATTTGACTTTCCAGTTTTTAAGGTTTGAAATTAATTTTTTGTGCTTGTATTGGATGCCTTCAATTTTTTGTTTCAGTTTCTAGAATTGTTATTCTAATATCTTTCATTTCAAGTGTAATTGCAAGCATAGGATATTGTGTTCATTGCACTTTCTTTGGTTTATCCCTTGCATGAGCTATACTACTTGGTTTTCTACTACTAATACTATGGTTATATGAAGTTCAAGACTCGTGGCATCCCACAATAAAACAATAAAACACTCGTTGTGGATCTTGGGTTATTAAACTCTCCTGTACCCCTAGTGTTGGTATTAGTTCACTAGGTATAGACCATACCTTCGATACCTCTTTTGATATGCCTACCTTACCTACTAGTGCTATGCCAAGTGATCAAATAATGGTTGATCATATCCCTCAAGAAAAAATAATGAAAATGCATGAAGACTTAGTCCAATTGCAAGATAGTGTAATTACTTAAAACATTTCAAACACTGTTATACCTTCCATAGATAGTATTCACCGCATGATGGAAAGTGATGAAGGACTGGAATTTGTGTGTAACATAGCTCAAATCTTTGGAAAAAATCTTCCTTCCACCACTAATGGTGCTCAAGCTTCAAACAATGTGAAAAGACAAGGATGAAATCAAAATCCTCCCTCTTCAACCATAACCTCAATTCCCACCTATACCAATCCTCAAGTGACCACAACAATGCAACTAACTAAAATTATCCTTCCTACCTCAAATATTTCCACTACTTATGTGGCATCTAATCTTATATTTCCTCCCGTAAGCAATCCATTCACTGGTCCTTCCAACACATACACACCACCACCATATTCACCTCCATTTCATACTACAAGCAATGATCCTATCATTAACCACCTTTTACAAAGTCTTTCATCCATTCAACGTTAATTTTCAACCACAAATCAAAATCAAAATGGTCCACCTTCATACTATGCCAAAATCAACCCACTATTTTTTGAGATATTGAGAACTCTGGTGCCACAAGGTATAGAGATCCCTAGATTTGAGAAATATGGAGGAAAGGGTGATTCTACTAATCATGTTAATGCCTTTACTACTTTTTGTAGTGCCTTTATCCTTGAGGACAAACTTTTGGCTAAGCTTTTTCCCTGATCCTTAAAAGACATTGCCTTGGACTGGTTTTTAAGCATTACCAAATAACTCAATCCATTCATTTAATGAACATTTTGAAGCCTTTATTAACCATTTCTAAGTGCATTTGGTTCCTGAAATGATAGTAGCTGATTTGATGAGATGTAAGCAAAATGAGGGTGAAAAAGTCACTAAATTTTTTTCCCATTACCAATCGCTTTATTCCCAAATTAATGTGAAAATTCTTGATTCTCACCTTCAAGAGATGTTCATAGAAAATTTACAAAGATATGAGACAAGCTTACCAAGATGAAATTCACTTCCTTCATGCACTTGTTCACTACCCTTCGTGATTATCAAAATTTTATAGGCAGTTGCAAACCTAAATCCACCTCTACCCATCCTAAAAAGTCTGAATCTTCAAACCAAAACACTTACTAGCCTTTCAAAAGACAAAAATTTTTTTTCCTTCAACTAAACTCCACCTCCCAACCTACCTAACAAGTTGATACCCAAGTAGTTGTTATAAAGAAGAGTAATCCTTATATCTTTGGGGATTTGCAAAGCTAATTTACTCCCTTACTCGACAAACTTAAGAACATCTTAACTTAGATATTAAACAAAAAAATGCTTACCTTACCTCTCGTTCGACCTCTTGACCCTAGCAAGCCATTACCTACGAGCTTTAGACATAATACCTATTGTGCTTATCACCAAAAAGAGAACATGATAAAAAAAATGTACAAGGATCTTAAACACGTCGTGCAATACCTCATTGATTCTAATCATATCAAAATTGGAGGTGTGAATGACAAAGGTCATAAGTTTGGAGCTCCTCCTAACCAAAACTTGTGAATCTTTACCAATCCCATGCCTAACCACAATACTTCATTTGTTAAGTCTAGTGAAACTAAGCCTAATGTAATGAATGTTGACATAGATGATGATAAAATGAGCAATAATGAACAAAATCCTATGGATGATGACAAAAAAAATCCTATGGATACTAATGACCAAAGTCCTATTAGTACAATTATAGGATTGATTGACATCGAGCCTCGTAAACAAAAAAGAAAAATGCCTATTGATATTACTTTCTCTTTAGAAGAAACAATCAAACATGCACCTGATGGTCCTCTTTACATAGTTGACATAATCAATAACAAGCCCACTCTTGGGATTTTAATTGATCCCATCTATGGAGAGAATGTGATCATAAAGGAACTCCTATATGTGCACAAACTTACTCAAGATAGAAATGATAAACCAAAATCATGGATTAAAATGCATGATGGTTTAGCTCGTGCTACGATGGGCTCGATCACACTCCCTTTACAAGTAGGACTGAAGAAATCAAAAGTATCATTCTCTATCACCTCTATTTCAGATCAATTTCATGTGAAGTTAGGCTATAAATGGTTTCACTCCATCAATGCGGTCCCATCCATTGTCCATAAGTGCTTAAATTTTACAGTCGGCAATGAAATATTCATTGTGAACCATAGTGGCTTTAGCCTTCCATCTTCTCATGGAAATTTTTCCTTAGACTATTTTTGGCCTAAGCACATGCAACCTATAAGACCCTGTGAGGACTTCTTTTTCCAATCCTACCAAAATATTAAAGAAAAATGCATAGCCAAATTATCCCTTAATAATTTTCCTCAACCCATGCTTGAACCTCTGCCACTTGAAGAAAACAATATTGAGCCTAAAGCCCTTACAACAAACCAATACCCATCCATCAAAAATCCTTTATCTATTTCCTAGAAGAGACCATGAGAAAACCAAACAAGTTGTAATCCACCTCCTAAGAAAATTTATAAAGCAAAAGATAAAGTGGTTGAACAACCTTCCATGGTTTCTTCTGTTCTTCCCTCACAAGAAGAGAAGGAACCTATGGTTGACCAATCTACTCCTACACAAATGCAACTTGAAAACTGTAATAAAAGAAATTGATTGATAGAGAGCATAAGCACAGATGTCATGCTATTGCTCAAAAGATGAATAAAGAGAATAATATTGAAAATCAAAATCTGAATCTGACAGAAGCAATAAATGATGAGCCTCCTCCATTACCAAAATAAATAGATCCTATGTCTCCAACACAACAAGGAAAAAAACCTTCTATGGATATTATCATTCATCCTCCTATTGTGGTTAACTTGGATGATGATAAAGAAATAGCTAAAATTGATGAACAAGTGCATAATGAATTGAATTTTCTATTTTCCTCTTCTATGAGCTTAAACGATAACAATTGTGATGATCCTCCTAAACTAAGTGATGCGCCATGTGTTGATCTTGGTTATTCTCCTAGTACAACACTTGATGTTGTCCCTCTCGCTAGTCATCTGCATTTCGCATATACTAAACGAGACTGAGATGACCTGCTGGATGGTTGACTCATGTGTGCTTTACTAGTCTCTTTACTTTCCTTTTTTCTTTTTTTTTGTGTGATTGAATGTGTGTAATGTGATCCCCCATGATGTTTTATTTGTTGTTATCTCTCTCTTTGTGCATTCCTCTATTTGTACCTTCATTCTTCTATATGTCATAAGCTTTTTCCTTTTCCTTTTCATTGATATTTTCTTTTCATTTGCATGTTTTTCTTGTGTTTTCCTTTTGGGTATGACACAAGGTGTTGAGACACCCTATTTCTCTTCCATGTTGACCCAAAAGGTTTTTCTTTGTTTTCGCTCTCTTTATGTCATTCTTCTAGTTCTATGTGTATTTTGGGAATGATGACAATTTGGAGCTCAATAATATCATTGTAGCAAAGAAAAATACTGACCCCGAATCCATAGATGCCTTATGCATTTCTGGGGGGAAACTCTCATTTCCTTTTTCATGCTTGTCTACTTTAAAGTAATTGCTCACAACATGGTTTTTATCAATTTCTTTAAAGTGGGGGTATACATTGGCATTATTTTAGCATGATTATATTTGCATTTTTCTTTTACATGTTCCTTGCTGTGTTTTTCACTTTGTGGTGACATTGGGAGTAATTTCCTTCAAGATCTCGATCTATCTTAGCATAATGCATTCCTCTTAGTGGTGATGCGACACACTGCATTACCTAAGTTGCAAATATTTTACCATTTGATTGGTTCTCTCTTGGAGACATTAGGAACAATGTTCCCTAAGATTAAGACCTCACACAGACTAAGAAAAAACACTTTGAACATCCCTCTTTCTTATTGTGCTACATTTTTCTTTGTACCTTATTAAATTCATGGAGGTATGATTTTGATATGGTCCCTTGGGGCTCACCTAGAAAACAACTAGCTTCACTAGCCCTTATGAGCATGCATTTTTATTTTTTTCCTTATAGTGTAGAAAAAAGTATCCCTTTTTCACACTTGATTAAATGGGAATAATTAATGATAAATTGGACTTAATGTTGCATTGATCTAGTGTTGTGATGAGTTTTACACATCAACATTAGGTCTTGGGCCCTTTTTAAGCTAAATTAACTTAACTCCAGCCTTAATTTAATGTTGTAAAGTGTATTTAGTTATGCCTTCACATCAAATTTAGGAGGCTTGTAAATCAAATGGACCTAATCTAGTGTTGTAATGTGTTCCACACATTCACATGGGATTTAGGTCCCTTCCAAGCTAAATAGACCAAATATTTC
The DNA here is from genome assembly GCA_007115665.2 of Sequoiadendron giganteum. NCBI lineage: Eukaryota > Viridiplantae > Streptophyta > Pinopsida > Cupressales > Cupressaceae > Sequoiadendron > Sequoiadendron giganteum. Next base: position 552,971,466 of record CM021101.1, on the reverse strand, counting down.
CTTAATTTAGTGTTGAAAAGTGTATTTATTTACACTTTCACATTTCATTTTGGCCCCCTTGCACTTATAAACTTTATATCATCATTAATAGGCCCCTACAACCCCATATTGTGCATCCCAAAGAATATTTCAATCAAAAACCTGACAAGATCAACATATAAGCTTAATTTCTTGACTCCTCAACATCTTAACTAGAAAAATAGCCCCTATGGAAACCATTCACCACTTTGGGTGAATGAGTCCCATCTAGGTGGGACTCATTCACCTACCTTGGAAAATGAGTCCCATTTGAGCTATTTTCAAGGTTTGAGTGAGAAAAACTAGGTTTTAAGTTCAAATTTATCCTATCTCAGCCTTGGGGATCCAATTAACGGTCATTTGAGTGGAATGACTATATAAACAAGATTTTAAATCATCATTTCATAAATCCTACATGTTATCAAGTTGAGCAAGCAAGAGTTAAACATTTCAAGACTTTACAAGATCATCAAGAGAGCGTTCAAGATCAATTCTAAGGGATTCAAGGGAAAAATTCTTCATCAATTGTTGCACCAATTCAAGATCCATCATAATGTCAAGCATATCAAGCATCAAGCATGTCATTGATTCATTGTTGTGATGTAGCATTGAAGATCCAAAATCAAGCATTGTTCTACTCCTATTGTCAGGATCAAGATCTACATCCTTCATGACTATTTCATGATTGAGTTGCACATTTATAGACATCATTTGCAAGACATCATTCAAGGTATCATTGTTCATGTTTCATATCCTATGTTTCATGTTTCATGTCCTTGTTTCATTTTTTCATCATTTGGTTTAATTACCTAAAAGGGGTTTGACGAAGGCAAACCCCCATGCCCTAACAATTAACACTTTTTCTCTCTTTCTTTGTGTGATTGTAGATCTAGGTGAGCTTTGAAGACTTGAAGATCATTGAAGATTAGGTTATAATATTTTTGGAGTTGTCTCCCCATTTGCAAGACCATATTCTTCACGAAAAGGTCATCTATAGCCCTGGAATCTGAGTTTTAGAGGATCAGATTGAGTAGACTAAGAAGAGAAGATTTAGAATTTAAATTTCTAGAAATTCCAAACTAGACTCATTCACCATAAGTGAAAAATGAGTCCCACTGTAGGTTTTTTTAGTAATTTTTGCAGATTTGGATACCCATTTGCTTGAAACCTACTTTTGTGCAAAAATCCAAAACTGGGACTGATTCACCCATAATGGTAAATGAGCTCCAATAGGCCAAAATTTTAGGATAAAAAACATTTCTAGTCTCCATTCAAGTCTCTACAAGTTTCTAGGTGCACACATTCTATTTTTAAACTTTCTATTTTGTTTTACATACTTTTCTAAGTCATTTAGTAAAGCATTGCATCAAACTAGGTTTAGCATTTCATCTTACATGTCATACATTTTTCCAAGCCCTAGCTTGGTGGTGAACCCCTCTTGTAATCTGAAATCATATCCAAAGATACCCTATTGTCAAATCTCTTTCTTCATTCTTCATTGGATTGAGATCTTTAAGGCATCCTTGAATGTTAGTTGGAGAAAAGTGATGTTCTATGTCTTAAACCTTAAAGCATCCATTTTTCAACTAAACAATCCTTATCATAGTCATGGGGGTATGCCTTTGATATGGAACTCTTGGGGCTTACCTAGTGAACAACTAGCTTCACTAGCCCTTGTGAGCATGCATTTTCGTTGTGTCCTTATCATATTCATGGGGGTATGACTTTGATATGGATTTCCTGGGGCTCACCTAGTGAACAAATAGCTTCACTAGCCCTCGTGAGCATGCATTTTTTTTGTATAGTGGACAACATGTTCCACTTGTGAACCTTTTTGGACAAACAACCTAGACCCGGTCCACAGTGCGTTGGACAGCCAGTCGAAGCTTGATCCATTGTATTTTTCTTTTTCCTTTTTCCTTTTTCCTATCTTTGATGGTCCATGCTTGTGATATGGTTTTGGCTTCATATATCATCCACAAGCGTGTTCCTTTGTGAATATGATGGTTTGCCATAGGATCTTGATCCAAGGGGCTTGGCCACCCTCTTGGTCATTGTCATCCTATCTTACTAGTATTTGTACATTTGAACCCCTCTTGATTGCGTGGTTGGCTACTTTAGTGTGAGTTTGAAGCAAGTTCATTCTCTCACTAAAGTGGGGGCTAAAAGTAGTATAGGAAAATGCATACCCTTGCATTTTCACACTTGTTTGGGCTCGCCTTTCTTTATTTATCCTTATTTGTGTCTTAATTTGTCCTATTTTGCATCCACAATCCTAATAAACTATATAATTTTTTGGCTAATCCCAATAAACATCAATGGAAAATGATAATTTAATGATTTTGTCTGAGTGACCCTGATTTTTGAGTGGGGAGGAAGATGCCACCTAGTGTGTCTTTGTCGCCCAAAGGTCTTGGGACCCTGATTTCAAAGGAACCTTAAATGGGCCCCCTCTTTGGAGTATGTGCCCCAACGTTTTAGCCTTGGGGTGTCTTAGTTCCCCTTAATATTTTTTTGGGATTTAATTTCAAATTCTATTGAGATTTAGCCTCCTTTAATTAATGAATTCATAAATCAGCTTGGTGTGGTGTAATTTTGGGATATTAAACTTGAATAGGTATAAATACAAGGATCTTTCACTCATTTTCATATCTAGAAATATAACAAGCAATCTAAGCATCCCAAGCATTCAATTATTCATTCACAAGTCAAGTTTATGAGATCAAGGGAAATTCATCAATTATTTGGAGCCATCATCAAGATTCAAGCATCATATCAAGGTGATTGCTACATCATGTGTGTTTTTGAGCTAACATTTGTGATGTAGGGTTTTTGATTCAAGCAAGCAATTCAAGTCCATATCTACTAACCATTCTTTGGATCCAAGATCTACATCCAAGCTAGCCACCTCACACAAGTTGAAAACTTCATAGCAAGGGTTTGGTGAGTTGTAACATTGCATGTTTTTCATTCATCATTTCCCACCATTTCATTTCATTTCAAGGGTTAATTACAAGAAGGGGTTTGACCAAGGCAAACCCCCATTTACTCACAATCAACAGGTTTTTCCTCTCTTGTGTGTTTGTGATTATAGATATAGGTTGAAGACAAAGATAATTTAAAGTGCAAAGTTGTCATCTTCACGAAAACTCACCTATAGACTAGATCTGGAAAATTCAAAACTTGAGATTAGAGAAGAAGGAAGTGCAGACATTGAGCCTCAAGACCACATTTGGAGATTTTAGAAACTCTAGATGGGACTAAGTCACTACCTAGGGCATATTAGTCCTCTCTAGGGTATTTTGTAGAGATTCTTTCAGATCTGGTTTCAACATCTAAAGATTTCGCATTTTCCTTGAAAAATAGTAGCTAGACTAAGTCAATAGTAAGGGCATCTTAGTCCTCCACAGTACTTTTGATAAATACTTTGCATTTTTAGAATCCTCATTACATTTCAAGAACTCCCATGTACAAATACCCTAACTTGTTCCATAATTTCATCATTTGCATCATTCATTTAGCTTGCATTGTTAGGTTTTGTGAGTTGAATGCTAAGTTATCTTTTCCAAACTTTTGCTTGGTGGTGAACCCCTCAATGTCTAAAAGAACCCTTCATAGGTCTCCCTTTTTGAGAATTGACTCACCCTTGAGGTTGATAGTCAATCCAATTAGGATTCCTAGGACCTTATTGAATGACAATAGGAGAAAGGTGGTGTTCTATGTACTAAGCCATATAGAAATCACCACATTTTCCTTTGGTTCAGTTACCAATATTTTCCCTTGAAAGGATTTACAAAAATATGATTATTTAGGTCAAAATATGGATGACGTACACATGCATGGTATGGTAAAAAAAGGTTACTTTTAAGGAGTGGTTTTTCAAAAAACTCTTAATGAAAATCAATTTGTAACATCTGGATATTGAAATGAAATAAATTACATATTTGGAAACTAGACTCCGAGTACTACATTTTATGATTAGTGACTTTTTCCAAGATTTCATCTTTAATGTTTTAAATTTTAAGGTCAAATAAGTGAAATTCTAAAATTCATGGAAAATAGAGAAGACATACGTATAGTTATGGATTTATTATAACAAATAGGACCTTTCCAAACATGGTGTCCTTGTTAACCCACACTCTATATAATGGGGAAATCTTCATAGTACACATTATGCAAAACACACATGGGTCATAACCCAAATTTATTGCATTTTTAATTATAATATGGTAAATTGAATTATTGAGGAAATTCAATATGTTGAATGAAAATTTTGATATTTTTGAAAAAATTGAAAGAAGTTGACCGTCGTTGACTATGTGATCTTTTGAATTATCTTATATTTTATCCTAAATTGAATGTTATTGATGAATTTATTCTTAAGCTAAACTTAGGAGTTTTTTTATTCTTTATTAGTTGAGCTAATATTAAATCGTCATGTCTCATCTCATGTAATGTTGAAACTTGTGATGGTCCGATCCCTTTCTCATTTAGGGTTTTATTCTTATAAGCACTCAACCCTCATTGTAATTAATCTCTCGAGCTTTCATATCTTCTTTAGTCTCTTTCTTCTACATATTTTTCTTGTTGAGGAATATTGCATACCTTTTTTGCAAATCTCTTATGCGGAAGGTGTATTTGTTTGTTATTTGATCCTATGGCTCATGGTTTTGTACTTGTTTCACAATTCTAATAAACTAATAAAAACCCCTATCCACTAAAAACAAAAGAATTCCCCTCTTCAATGTGTGATTTGCAGGTTTAGGTTGAAGACTCATTAAAGAGAAATATTAGAGAAAAAATGTCAAGTTGCAAATTTGTAAGTTGTCATCCACATTGCAAGATCACGAAAAGTTACTTACAAAGTAGAATTCATTGATTCAGACTTGGAGATTTGGCAGGAAGGAAGCTACAACATATTATTAGAGGATAGTAATTTTTTTGAGAAACCTTAATACTGGGACTAAATCACCACTTGTGGCATATGAGTCCTAGTATACCTAAATTCAGATATTTTTTATTGATCCTGATTCAATAGTTCAAGATTCTAGTTTCTGTCAGAAACCCTAAAGTGGGACTAAATCACCCAGCCTGGTGTATGAGTCCCAATGAGCATTAAAGTTAGCATTTTCAACATTTTAGGTCTTCATTCAAGCCTCTTAAAATTTTAGGTTTACCTTTGTACTTTCTTAGTCTTTTGTTTTGCATTTTAGTTTCATAATCTAGGTCATTTATTTTTGTTTTGCATATCATTAGGTTGTATAATTAAGCCTTGCATGTTACTAGTCTTTCCAAGCCCTAGTTTGGTGGTGAACCTCCCTTTTAGTCTTCTATCACACCTTAGGACACCTTATTGTAGATCTCCTTCTCTCATTTCATCCTTGGATTGAGATCTCTAGGGTATCCTTGAATGAAACACATGTATAAAAATTAGTTGTTCTATGTCCTAAAATATAGGATGATAATTTTTGACCTTTCATTTTGATGAACCTAGCCTTTAGAGAAACTTTATTTTTTATTTGGATTGCATCATGGTCCTAGATCTAGCTTGCATTACATTTTCATTAGGTCTTGAATTAGTTAATTTACATCTAGGGTTTCTACATCTTGCATTAGTGAAAGTGCATATAGGTTGCATTCTTTCCTCTTACATAATTGAAATTCACCTAAAATCTATAATTGTAATTAGTATAGACACTATTCAAACCACAAAACATAACAATCACTCAAAATTTTCTAAAATTTGTGCAAAAACCCTAATATGGGACTCATATGCCCCTCTAGGTGATTTAGTCCTAGTACAAGTAGTTTTTCCTGATTTTTGCGTGTTCTATGTTGAATTATTATCAACATTTAAATCACTAAAAAACCTTGATTGCGAATCATACACCCCTTTGAGCAGTTTAGTCCTATTTCAGATTTTAAAATATATTTTCTAGCTTTAAATACTCTTTTTTTTATGTTTCAATTGGCTATTATTACATTTTTGTTTCAGTTTGTAGAATTTTTGTTCCGGTCATTTCATTGCATCTAGCTTGATTTGGTTGATTTTGGCCAATTAAATAGTTTCAAAATTACATTTACACCTTTCATTCTAGGATATTATATTGCATGACATTATGGATATGTGCTTTGGTAAGCTTTGGATGTCCTTAAAATCATTAGTGGATGTGTCAAACTGTGCTTTTGGAAATGAACCTAATAAAATTGAACTCACTCATTCTCAACCAACTCCTAATGCATGTCATCCTTGTGATGTTAACATCATTGGAGAAGATGATAATAGCATTAAAAAATTCATAAACAATTGCCTTAACAACCTTGAGACTAATGCATCCTTTTATCCTTCATTGAAACAACCAACACCTCCCATCATCCCACCACTTGAGATGTTTGTTCATTTACATCCTAAAAGTGAAAAACAAGATGAGCCTAAGTTCCCTACAATAGGTGAACTTGGTTCCTCTATTCAAGGAAACATTCAACCATTCTATGTTAACAAAGTGACCAACACTCCCATCAACCTAGAAGAGACATATGGAAAAGGATTCATGATCTTAAGAAAACAAGGATGTGATACAACAAGTGAGAATGAAATTCATCAATTCTCAAAAAAAATACCAACTGAAGATACTAAAAGGTTAGGATATCAAGATCCTCCTCCTAACATAAGTTTCCTTCCTAAAGAACAACCAATTCCTTGTAATGATGATGAGGATGATGAGATCATCTCAGGTCCTCCTACCCTAATTCCACATAGAGAAGTTGGTTAATCTAGCAAGCAATGAAGGCCTTATAAACTAAAGAAAAAAAAATTCCCTTGTCTACCATCTACAACTAAAATAACTTTACATATACTTCTAAATCAAGGACTTATTACATTACCACCCATGAGAGAAAACCAATTTCCAAATATTAAGAACACAAACACATCACCTTGTAAATATCATAGAATTTTTGGACATAGTACTCATGAGTGTCATGCTTTAAAATAAATATTTAAAAAGTTTTATATAATACAAATAATCCCTTAAGGCATGTCCTTTCACTCCTTGCCATGTAATAGTTGTAGGATCATAATATTTTAACTATTACATGCTTCACATTCATTGCAAACCATTTCAAAATGAAAGGAGCTCTTTCTCATCACCTACCTCGGATCATTATTTTCTTACACATAGTGGGGGAAAGAATTAGATAGCCTTGTCCTAGTTTGACACTTGTTATTGTCCCTTTGGCTAGTTGTCCACTTTCCGTATACAATGAAAAAGATTGGGACATAGACAACCCGCTATAGGTTGACTCGCATGTGACTTACTAGTCTTTTGCATTATTTATTTTTTCATGTTTTTTTGTGTGATTGCAAGTGCATAATGTGATCCCCCCATACTGTTTTTTGGATGTATCTCTCTCTTTTTGTGCACTCCTCTATATGTACCTACATTCTTCTCTATGTTGTAAACATTGATCTTTTCATTTGTCTTGTGCTTTCCTTTTGGGGATGACACAAGGTGTCGAGACATTTACTTCTCTTCCATGTTGACCCAAAAAGATTTTCCTTTATCTTGTTTTTTCTTGTTGGGGATGAAACAAGGCATTGAGACAATGGCATGTGCAGGATCATCATGGAAAAAAAAGGCCCTTAAGTGGCAATAAAATTCAAAAAAATCAGTTAGGAAACTTGACATAAAAATTTGAATAAGTTAACTATATTATTTCAAAAATATGTAAGAATAGAATCTGTTGCAAATTGAATGTAGTTTCTAAATTACTAGGTTTATTTTTATTTTTTTTAAAATTATTTGGTGAAAATTTAAAATTTCAATGCAGTAGTACTTGAATTTTAGGGAAAACATAAGAAGTAGGTGTCTGTCTGACCACCCTAACCACAATAAAATGATAATATTTTAGATAAGTAGAAGACTTATGTCCCAATGTGGTGCATGTTTTTTTGTAATTGTTTTCAAGTAAATAATTAATTACAATTTTTTTATCACAACTTTTAAAAAATATAAAAAATAGTACGTCTAACCACCTTAACTTGGTCAAAACTTCATGAAATTCAATTCTTTTTTTTTAATCCTATAGTATGTGAAGCATAGAATGTGACACATGTTTCAAATTCAAAAAATGTGATACCCTTTCAAAGATATAGATGTTTTTCAATTAGCCTATCAATCGAGACTTTAGTTGTAATTCAAATAGAAAATGAATAATAATAATTTATTAAATTCAAAGTAAATCATAATTTATATTGGTGGAAAGCTAAGAATATCCTTTAAAAACCCTTTTCATTTCATCAATTTTAAGTAAAAAATAAGTCGTCAACCACATGGGCCATCATATTACTTACATATCGCCACTTTTTGGCCCATTATGATCCTGCACATACCCACATTTAGGTCTCTTCCATTTTGACTAAAATTTTTTTCTTGGTTTTCAATCTCTTTGTGTCATTATTCTTATTCCATGAGTATTTGGGGAATGATGACAAATCCAAGATCTCTGAAAATATTGTTATTAAAAAATACTGACCCCGAATCCATAGATCCATTATGTGATTTTTGAGATTTCATTTTGGGTGCAACCCCTTTTCATGACATATATTTATTTGGAAACATATGACTTGGCATAGGGCTTTCCAAATAAGTTATCATGTCCTCTTTATTTAGCATTTATCATTTTCTACTTTAAAGTAATTGCTCACAACATGGTGTTTAACAATTTCTTTAAAGTGGGGTATACATTAGCATTATTCTTTTTCAAATCATGTTTCATCGTGAAGTCTTCTTACTTGATTCAATGTATCTTTCTCTTTGTGGTGCCATTGTGTGTGATGTCCATCAAGAGCATGGTTTCTCTTAGCATATTATATTCCTCTTAGTGGCTTGATGCGACACAATGCATCCCCTAATTTGTGAATCTTCTATTCTTCAATTAGTCCTTTGTTGGAGACATTAGGCATGATGTTCCCTAAGTTAAGAACTTACATAAACTAAGATAAACTCATTTGAATATACCTTACACTCTTTTTCATTTTTAGTTATATGTCCCCCTTGCATAACACACTTTGCTTTCCTATGGAGCCATCTTGTTTGTTCATGAGTTTCAAGCATACAAAGCTTTGCTTACGTCATGAAGCTCAAAGTTCATTGTTGTGTGGAACCTTATCAAAGTTATAAAGAGGTATAGCTTTGGTATGGTTTTATATATGGGAGCCAAACTTAGGTTTGAATTTCCCATATCCACTTGCTTGTTTGTATGAGCACATACCAACTGCGTGCGTATGTGTCTCACTGGGGGCTCACCTAGTGGACAACCTGAGTTTCCACTAGTCGTTGTGAGCATGTGTTTGGTTTGCATTTTGGAAAGTGTGTTCTACTTGTAATATTTATTGCACAAATATCTTAGATCTGATCCATAGCATGTGGTACAAATGGTCGAAGCTTGATCCACCTCTCCTTTTTGTTTTTGTTTTTCTTTCTTGTTTATTTCTTTTGAAGTGTATGCTTGTGCCTTGTTGTTGCTCCTTACATTAGTTTCATGTGCATTATTTTTTTCCTATGTTGGGTTTCCATAGGATCTTGATCCTGGGGGCTTAATCATCCCTCTTGGTTGTTGTCATCCTGTCTTACTAGCATTGGAACGCTTGGACCCCTCTTGATCCAATTTTTGTCTAATTTAGTGTGAGTTTGAAGCAAGTTCTTCCTCTCACTAAAGTGGGGGATAAATGTAGTGTAGAAAAAATTCCTCCTTGACATTTTCACATTTGTTTGGGCCCTCCCTACTAAAATTGGGCTTCTTTATTCCTTAAATTGGTCTTATTTTTCATCCACAAGCCTTAATTAATGCATCTTTCTAAGGATAATATTGGCATATATCAACTGGCCAATCAAAAATTAATGATTTAGGATTGTATGACCTAGATTTAGTGATATAGGACTCATACACCACCTTGGGCATATGGGTCCCACCTAAGTCTTGCAGCCTAGATTTGAATTTAACATAAAACTAGCCTTTCTTGAAAAATGTGTCCCAAGCTTAGCCTAATGAGACTTATATGCCACAAATGGTGTATGAGTTCCACTTAGCTTAGGCCTAATTTAAATTCAAATTTTTGGTGGTATTTTATCCTCCTAGATCTAATGTCAGCTTGTAGTGTTGTAATTTTTGGAAATCTGGCATAAACAAGTATAAATACAAGGTTATTTCGCATATTTTCTCCTAGAAACTTTCATGAGCACATGTGACCTAAGAATTCAAGAATTTTAACATTCAAGAGCATTCAAGGGTGATTATCAAGCATTTTGGAGCATTATTCAAGTATCAAGAATCATGCCAAAGTCATCATGCATCATGTGTGTTTTTGAGCTAACATTTGTGATGTAGGGCTTTATGATTCAATTAAGCGTTCAAATAAAGATCCATATCATTAAAGAAAGAATCGAGATATAAATTCATGCTAGTCATTTGATACATATTTGTAGCATCTTATTAAGGGGTTTGATGAGTTAAAACATAGCATATTTGTTCATTCATCATTCCTCCTTTCTATTTCGTTTCATTTCAAAGTTTGATTACCAAAATGAGGTTTGACCAAGGAAAACCCTATCCACTAACAAAAAAAAAAATTAATTTCTCTTTGATGTGTGATTTACAGGTTTAGGTTGAAGATTCATTGAAGAGCAAGATTGGAGAAAAATTTTCAAATTGAAAATTTGTCAAAGTTGTTATTCACATTGCAAGATCAAAGAGAGATACTTACAGAGAAAAATTCAATGATTCAGACTTGGAGATTTGGCAACAAGGAAGCTACAACAGATCATTACAGGTTAGAAAATTTTCAAAGCAACCCTAATACTAGGACTAAATTTCCACTTGTGGCGTATGATTCCAAGTATACCTAAATTCAGACATTTTATATTGATGCTCATTTCGTCGCTCCAGATTCCAATTACTGTCAAAAACCCTAAACTGGGACTAAATCACCTAGCTTGGCATATGAGTCCCAATGAGCATTAGAGTCAACATTTTTAGTATTTTAGGTCTTCATTCAAGCCTCTTCAAATTCCAGGAGAACCTCTCTACTATTGGCATATGGCTAAAGAGATGATTGACTTGTAAGTGTTGTCATTGATGGAAACCCAAGTCATGCAACTCAAGTCTTGCATTCCATAGTGCAACACTATTTTGGCTCCTATCGGCAGAACAGAGTAAAGAACATGGGATCCGGTAAAATGCATAAAATTTGATCTAGTTGTAGAGATGGAAAATCGACCGACACACTTGATCTTGACTACTAACATCATTTCATCCCTAATCACCTTCTCAGCTTGTCATCACTTTTCATCCCTTAATTAAATAAATCATTATTTATCTAATTAAGTCATTCTTCCCTGTTGATTAAATTAATCAATTTAATTTAATTAACCCTAAGTCTCTGTTTATTTAAATAATTCATTTTATTTAAATTAAATCTCTAAAAAATTCCTCCTATTAAATTAAATAAATTAAAACCTTATTTAATTTAATCTAACATCATCCCCTTTAATTAAATAAATCAAATCATTTATTTAATTAAATCTTTCTTCTCAATTTTTGATTTAAATCAACTCATAAATCTAAGTCAAAAATGGGAACCTCCCGTAATCTCTCATTAAATTAATTAACCTTTGATTAATTTAATTCTAATCCATGTCATATCCTCTAGAGAATGCAACTTGCACAATAAATCATTTATTTTGATTTATTAAATCCCTATTTTCTGTCAACATGGAATAAAAGGGGAATATTTTCCAAATTTGAAAATCCCTCCAAGTGGATTTGTCCTTCCAACAAAGTATTCACTCCCCTCTTACATGTCCTTGTGCATTGAGCCAAGTGGAATTTAAGTCATTTTTCTTCCCTCTTCAACAAGTCATTTCACAAATTTGAAATCCACCTAATAACATTTATTGGCTCATTCATCAAAATGTTTACAACCTTCACCCATTCACATTTTGACAAGTGGCACTTGGCCATTGGATGTTGAATGATCCCAAATTCATCCATTTTGCATCTTCTCTTCTCAATCTCATCTATAAATAGAGGCCTCCTCTATTGCAAGATCATCCACAATTTGAGAGTAAATTTACTATCTTCACATTGAGATCAATTTCATACATTTTCTTGAGCATTTGCCATCACCATAGCTAGGTTATTGAAGGTTTTCTCAAGAAATCATCTTGTTCTTTATCAACAAAGTGGATCAATCTCCACCAAATCATCAAGATTACAATGGAGTTGGGAAAGGGCCAATTTCTACACATAATTGGCACCAATTCCCCCTTGGGATTAAGTGTTTGCATTGCTTGAATAGAATTTGATTTAGTTTCTTGTTTTTTTCTTCATTTCATTTCTATATTTGAGCATTGTAGATTAATTTCATGGGAAATCCTTGCTCTTAGTTGCGTTTGAATATAATTGTGTGTTTGTTTGCTATGTTTGTGCAGGTATAGGATTGGGGTTCACATATTGGCACCAGAAGGAGGGAAAATATCAAGTTCTAATCACATTTTTTCAAGAAATTTCATGCTTTTTTGTTTTTTTTGCAAGTTCCAGGAAACTCCTCCGCTGACTATCAAGCGGCGCAAAATCAGACCACTTAAAGTTCTAAACTTCGCTCCTGAGCTCTTCCCACCTAAAAATTCAAATTTCTAAACTCGGTCGCCTGCTTTTTAATTTTCAAAGTGTGTCATTGCTCAAATAGAGCCGCAATCGTGGTCTTTGTTTCACTGCAGAGCGTCGCTGTCAGAAATTAGCGGCGCTATATAGTGTCGTTGGAGTTGCTTAACTCCGTCGTACCCACAAACAACGCTACTGATTTGGAGTAAAAAGTGCAAATTGGTTTTATTTTGACATGTGCCTTGTTGTTTTTAACTTTTTGAGCTTCTAACCTATTTGTTGTCTCTGTATTTCTTGGTTTTAATCAGTTTGCAGGTTAGGTCAAGGAGGAAAACAAAGTTTAAGGTTGCATTATGGCATCATTATCACAATGTACCAAGTTTTTTTTAACACTTCAATGTTTGTTCAACACTTTTAGAGAAATCATAATCTCTCTCTCAAAAAGAAAATTGTTACCTTCACGCTTTTAGGAAACACTAAATTTCTTTTGGGCTCTAAAAAGAACAGTACAAAAGTCTTCAATTTTTCAAACAAAGGGTTAAAATGAACTTTAGGAAAAACTCACTAGATTTGTTTTGAGGCTTAAAAATTGAACAAGGCAAATTTCATATTTTGTTGCACTAAAAAAAATCAAATCATTGCCTTGTGGGCTTAAACTGAACAAGTGTTTTCTTGTCTTGTAATTAATTACCCAAGGTAATATCACTAAAAAGATGTATCCCCTTCTCTCGCACTTTATTGCAATCTTGAGAAACAAAAGTCTTTGTGGTGATCTTAAATTGTGTAAGTAATTTCCTTCACATTTCATTTGGGTCTTAAAAATTGAACTAATCTTGCGAGTGTGAGTGTGGCATATTGCGAGTGTTCTCCCTTTGTTTTTCAATGAAGGTCAATTGAACTACGGGATATGATTTCTCACTTTTGTTTATCTTAGAGGGTCTGCCTTGTGGGAAAAAAGTAATCACCCAAGGGAATGACCCATCCAGGAACACGCTAAAGCCAAGAGACTTCCAACCGATATATAAGTGTTGATTCTCAAGGAAAGTTCAAGAATCATGAAGATTATTCCGACAAGAAGGGCAACAATGGTCTCTCGCAGCATGGATAGTCCCCCACGAACGGAATTCCCGTATTAAAACCCCTTGTTTAGCAAAGGCCAAAATCCTTTCTATTTTTTGGTGCAAAAGGTCATGTTCTTTGAAGCCGCCCCACGTAACATGTGAAACTGTTGTGTAGCTGAAAAGTATGCCATGGGAGTATCATGGGTACTGATGCTTGGCTGACCCAAGAAGTGTGTGCCATGGAGGGGAGCTAGTGTGGTCAAGCATCTAATCATCCACACTAAATATGCACAGCTAGATTTATCCAAGTGGGAACCCAACAAATATTTTCTCTTCATTCTAGGGTTGTGCATGTCCTTGGAATCAAAACACTTTGCTTGGATCTAAAACATTGGAAAACCAACATTCAACAAGATCTTCAAAATTTCTAACCCTTTGAAAGAATAAAATACCTTTGATGAATTAAAGTGGTCTTGCTTTCCCTAGGGATTTAATCCTTAGAGGCTTCTAAGTATTTGGGTTTGGTCACAATTTTCTCTCTCTAAAGTCAATCTAGGAAACTATGCTCTTGAAACCTTGATTTTCACATAATGGACCTTGTGGAATGAAAAGACTTAAGACATAGACATTTAGTTTGAATTTTTAATCAAGAAATTTTTGGTGGTAAAAGAACTCATTAAGAAATGATAAGGACAATTGACTCCACACATGTGTTCTCTCAAATGATTTCCCGCAAAATCAAAATCCGCAAGCCCAAATCCAAAAATCTTAGTCTAAAGGACCATGAAGAACATCTTTCAAGGCTTCATAAGGTAAGAGAGAGGTTGGTTTACAACTACAAGAAAGATTCAAGAAACAATCATAACTTGTATGAGTTTTATTATCAAAAAAATCCTAATCTCTTTCAAAGGTTTGCTTTTCTCACATAGGAAGTATGGCATGTTCTTCAAAACCGAGGTCTTGTAAGAAGGAGTTTTATCTAGGTCAAGTCTAGGATCAAAATCATCATTCTCACCCATATCTCAACCATCAAAATCAAAAATCACCTCACCAACAAACTCTTGGGAACTTTGAAAACATCATTTATGCTAAATTTCTAGGAAAAATCAAAACCATCTTGTTTGGTCAGATATGTGTAGATGAATCCTTCTTCACATACTTTGACCAAATTATCAATCCTTGTGAACAAATTTACGTCTTGATAAAATCCAACATCTTGGGTTCTAGGAGTTCATTATCTCGTTTGACTTAACACACTTAGGCAAATTATCCTCTTGTGTACAAGTTTACTCTAGGATAACACAACTCTCTAGAGTTTACAAGCTCTTTATCCAAAATCAATTTTTTTGACTTAACACACTTAGTCAAATTATCCTCAATCAAAATCAAAATCAAATCAAATAAATCCCTAGAATTTAGCATTTCCCTCAAGGTTCTTCAAGATTTTTCATCATCTGTAACATCCATCTTTCATCGTCATCATCACTTTGATCCTTAATCTATCCTAGTTCTTCCTTTTTTGTACCTAAATTGATCTCTATTTTATGGTGCAAAAAAGATCACAACACAAGAAGAATATGGAAATCACCAAGGAAACATCAGCTTCAAGTGATCTAAGTAAAATGGATCCTGAAATAAATCCTGTTGGATCAAGCAATCACCCAAGCAATCTTCCTCTACTATCACAAAATCCTGAAAATGAGGGTCAAGTAGAGGATATCACCAACAATGTCTTAAGGATGACACAAGACAAAATCCTTACGATGGTGCAAAATCTTGAAAATCATTGAAATGTTAATTCTATGATGTGGTTATATCCTTCCCAATACATGCTTGAGTTGGTGAAAGAAGGGGCTAAACTCCCTTTTGACTATGACATAAGCACCCTTGTGGAGAAAGCTCTTGAGATCATGTCTCCAATTCCACCCACATCTCCATTTCAAAACATCACTCAAAGCATCCCGCAAGTCACATCATCCCTTGCTCCAACTCCACCGATTGTTAACAAGGGAATTTCATTGCTTCATGAACTTCAAAAACATCCCCTTGTGAGAAGCCGATATTTGACTACAAACACCACATCCGATCAATCTGTCCCGATGAATTAATTACACCCATCCCTCTAGCATCCCATGATTCTACCAATCAAACCTCTTATCATGCAACACCAATTTATCCTCTAGACACATGAACCTCTCTCTCTACCTCACAAGGAGGTGATCTATTTGGGGTCGGAGGAATATTTGATCTGTCATCATCACTTCAAGGGAACGCACCACCTATCTTTCTGCGTCTACCATTAACATCCACATCACCCCTTGGGTTGGGTCTTCCTCCTCTACCTGCCATCAATAAATACAACCAAAGAATTATAACAAATCCTCCCATTTTTCCATCTATATCACAACAACAGATGACAACCATCCAAGCAAAATCAATGATCAACACATCCACCATTCCTCAAGTCTCTCGAAGCATGGTCTCCCAAGGACCAAGAATCTCAATCGCACCATCCATGACCCAAACCTCGATCATTAGCACAATTGTTCCACTCATCACAATGGTCCACACCCTTTCCAATCCACTTCCACCACCACCAAATAACAACACGGAAAATTAATTCACCATCACATCGCAAGCTACTCGGAAAGATGCCCAACAAAAGGTGCTCCAAAACCAATAGGCTACACAACTAGCCGCTCAACAAGCGCAACAGGAACAACAGGCTACACAAGCCCAAGCCTTACTACAACAACAACAAGATGCCCAAGCTATAGAAGCAACTCAAGCCACTCAAATTGCCCAACCTACGCAAGCAGCTCAAGCCACATAAGCTACTCAAATCGCACAAGCAATCCAACAAGCGCATGCTCAAGCCTTAGCCCAATATCAAGCCCAACAAGCACAAGTGCAAGAACAATACAAAGCAAAATTGCAAGCAGCCCAAAAAGAAGCGTATCAACAACCCTTTGCAAGATTATCAAGTACATACGAAGCGGCCCAACAACAATCCCAACAAAAAGCATTGTTGGCACAACAACAACAAGCCCAACAAAAAGCATTGTTGGTAAAACAACATAATGACCAACAACAAGCGTTGTTGGCTCAACAACAAACGCAGACATTACTCGCTCAGAAAAGCTTCCCACCAACATCCCACCCATCAATCAAACACGTCAAAATGTGTTCACCCCACCTACTAATCCGCAAGATGACATGACAACACAAATCAAATTGCTCTCGTAGTAGGTGCTTGATTTTCAATCAGGAAAAAAAACAAGGACACCCACTAATTTGTATCCCTATCTGTTCGACAGGAGCTTAGAAATGGTACCATTCTTGGAGGGATTCAAAATCCCCATTTTTAACAAATATCATTGGATAGGGAACCCTAAAGATCACATCAGGGAGTTCTAGGTACATTGTATGGAAGTCGCATACAATGACACATATCTGATGTGGTTGTTCCCTCGAAGCCTAGATGGTGCCTCCATGGAATGGTTCTCTCATCTTCCTACTAGAATTAGAACATTCCAAGAAATAAAAGATGCATTCAAAATTATTGCAAATGTCAGTCTGGAAGAACTATCAGCACTCAAACAAGGAAAGTGGGAATCATTCACCTCCTTCCTACAATGATGGTGATCCAAGTCCAATCAAAGCAAATGGGCCATGCCAGAGGAACAAATGGTATGCACTATCATTGCTAATCTGGAAAAGACCTTGGCCTTTTATCTAAAGATGTAATGCATCACCACCTACGACCAATTGATCCCCAAGGTGATCAACATAGAAAGGGCCCTTGTAACACAAGGGGGCACACCTAGCTATCTTGAACATCAGGACAATTTCCCATCCACTAGCTATAATGATAAACCTCACACATGGGAAAAGAATAGGAATGCCAACAACGATGGAGTGGTTGATGCCAAGGTCTTAATCAGTGCTCCAAAGTAAAATAATCAAACGCATCATCATCAATCACAAAATAATAATCATAATAACATGAAAGAAAATGCGATAAACTAGCAACCACCCCACAATTAGATCAATAATCTGAATAATCAAGGAGGACCACCTCCATGAAACAAGTATCCCCCCAAGTAGAAATTCATAGCCTTTGGGGAGTCAATTGAGTCCATCATGAAAAATTTGGTTAATAAGAACCTCATTAAGGTCCCCACTCATGATAATTACCAAGAACCCCAGGTGAAGCGACCCTGGTACAACAAAAATATCCTTTGCGATTATCATAAGCTCAAGGTTCATACGACCACCAACTTCATGAAATTGAAAAAAATCATCCAAGATCTCATTGAAGATAAAGTCATAAATGTTGAGCAACCAACTGTAATCAAGATCTGAAAATATACACAAATCCGATGCCGAACCACAATCAAGGAAATGATAAAGGTAAGGAAAAGTCTCGCAACTTGAACCATGTATACGAGGGTCTTGTCGCATGCCTTGATGAATTGGTCACTGTTGTTAGGATTAAGGGAGCCAACACTGACTGTGGAGTCACCACACACGGTGGCAAGGTCACCATTTGTGGGGCATCAAAGCCATCTAAGACCCCCACTGCAAACCATAAATCCAGTCATAATGGTTACAACATCCTTGACTAGTTAAAAAGAACCCTTGCTCAGATCTCCATCATGGAGTTACTGAAGATTTCAGCTGCCCACAGGGAAATACTTGACAAAGCATTGGCTTCATCCATTGTCTCTACTAGCTTTGATACATAGTAGTTCCAAGCTATGGTTGGCAACATCATCACTCCAAATCTCCTCACCTTTTTCGATCAGGACTTCCCCACCTAGCCATCTCACAACCGTTCACTATACCTCGAGGTCCTGGTTCACAAGAAAAAGGTCAAAAGGTTCTTGGTGGATGGAGGTGCGGACCTCAACATTTGTTCACTCAAGCTCATAAAGAATCTAGGAATCCTTGAAGATTCCATTGAGAAAGACAAAGGCATTACATTCAGAGCGTATGATGACCAGGAAAGAGTATCTCAAGGCACTATCAAAATTTGAATCCAAGTTGGGCCAACTATTATGGAAACCACATGTCAGGTCCTCGACCTTGATTTGACTTACAATATCCTCCTAGGATGCCCATGGATCCATGGGATGAAGGCAATCACCTCGACATTCCACCAATACGTCAAATTTTCATGCCAAAATGAAGAGGTCACAATTCATGGTGATCCTGAACCCTTTGCCTATTGGAAGAATTTGGAAGCCAAGTTCTATAAAGTTCCCCAAGTCCCGAAGAATGATGAAGGCCCATCCACTCCAGATATTGACCCAACCTATATAGCCTCCACTTCTAGGAAAAATACACCTTCCATCCCCGACATATGTGACATCAAGCTCATCAGCCAAGACAATGGGTGTGGGGAGTATAAGATGAAGAAAAATGATTTTGTCGTAGGAGAGTTACCTCAATCTCCTAAGTCACATGGATGACCTCAACCAGCTAAAACACCCTCACAAATTTTTAGGGTAGACCCCTCTAGATTTTGATGTTGGGGGATCTAAGTCGGGAAGCTGTGGATGAAAGAGATATTTCGACCTCACTATACCAAGAAGAAAGGCCCACACCTAATCTTCCCATGGACAAAAGAAGCAAGGGGTTACAAATGATGCTTGGTATGGGCTAAAATAGAAATGAAAGCCTTGGAAGGAACAACAATGGTAGACTAGAACCTATCATTGTTGAGAGACGAATGAAGAATCTTAGCCTCAGGTGTACTCCTCTGACTATAAACATACATGGTTGGGGTCCCCCAATTAACACAGTTAGGACTCCCGCTCAGCTATCGATAGCTACCCTACGATTACCAGTATCCACAGGTCTACCCCTAGACAACTTTACCTTAAATTAACTGATGTCTATAGTAGTAGTGATGATGAGGATACCATAACTAGCCTACCCATGATTTTTGAGGACTCCTCCCTACTCATGATTAGTACCTCATCTTTTGAGTCAGACCACCAAACTCATAAAATAAACCTAGTCTACCCCCAACTCATCGACTACAACCAATGAGGACTATTGATTCTAGACACATTAAAAAACGATGAGGCGCTATCAAAATTCATGGGACTAAGGGATACGATACCATGTGGAGATTATAAGGTGGGATTCACCATCACACTAGACATATAGGCCTATTACGAGGAGATGATTAAGTCCTTCAATTGCAAAAGTGAACAATTGACAATAATCTCAAGGACTCTAGGTGAAAACTACGTTGTGGCACTCTTAGACCATAAAATAGTAAAAATAAAGGATGCATCTAATCGTGAAAACCTCTCCAAGGCATCATAGGATGAAGGATTCAATCTTCCCCTCACCATAATTCGTCAAGAAAAGTCAAAATTCCTGACACAGCAATGCAATCCTGTCAACTTGGGCACAAACGAGCTACCACACATCACCTTCTACGCCGAGTCACTTCTCACAGAAGAACAATAACTTTTGGTTGCATTCTGAAAAGAAAGAAAAGTGAACTTTGCATGGACCTACACTAACATGTCGAGTCTTGATCCATAAGTTGTGGTTCATCACTTAGCTATCTACCCAAGGGCAAAGCCAATAAGACAAAAGTTGAGAAAGATGCACCCCCAAATAGCCTTGTTAGTCAAAATGGAATTGTAGAACTCTTGGATGCAAGGTTCATCCACCCGATCGACTATCTAGAATGGGTGTCAAACTTGGTACCTGTATCAAAACGCACTGGGGGCATCTACATTTGCACGGATTTTAGAGACCTAAACAAAGCATGTCCTAAGGATTAATTTCCATTACCCAACATCGACATGATAGTGGATATGACAGACAGACACAAGATGCTCTCACTAATGGATGGGTTTTCTGGATACAATCAGATTATGATAGCAAAGGAGGATCAACATAAGACATCATTCACATGTCCGTGGGGGACCTACTGCTAGAACATGATGTCTTTCGAGTTAAAAAATGTAGATGTAACATACCAAAGAGCCATAACACTGATCTTTCATGACATGATTCATAAGACTATGGAAGACTACGTAGATGAAATATTGGCTAAATCCAGAAATAGATAGGACCACATAGCAACCTTGAACTCTATTTTTGATAGATTGGAAAAATATAAGGTCTATCTCAATTGAAAGAAATGTGTCTTTGGGGTGTAATCAGGCAGGCTCCTAGGATATATAGTGTCAATGAGAGGAATAGAGGTAGATCCTGCCAAAGTCAAGGCGATCCTCGATATGGAAGCACCCAAGACACTAAAACAACTGAGAGGTCTACAAGGTAGGCTCTAGTCCATTCGCAGATTCATAGCGCAACTAGTAGATAAACAGATCCCATACTCTAATTTTCTCCACAAGGGGGTAGTATACAAATGGGATGACAAATGCAACCAGGTATTTAACAAAATCAAATAATACTTACTCACGCCACCAGTTTTGATGTTGCCAATCCTAGGAAAACCACTAATCCTATACATTTCAGCAACAACGACAGCTCTCGATGCTCTCTTAGCTCAACACGATGAAAATGGAAGATAGAGAGAAATATATTATATCAGTAGGACCATGGTGGGACACGAGCTAAACTATACTCCTATCAAAAAATCTTGTTTGTCATTTGTGTTTGCAACTCAGAAATTCAAACACTACATGTTGGCTCACCAAATCAAACTAATTGCAAAGATAGTTCCTCTCAAGTACCTTCTTTCTAAAGCCACTCTCATAGGACAGACAACCAAGTGGGTCATGATATTGACAAAACATGACATTGAATATGTGGAGTGCAAATCCATCAAGGGACAAGCAATTGCAGATCAACTAGCAGAGGCCCCTATATATGCAGAAAACCCACTCATTTTAGAATTCCCCGACGAAACAATTTTCAGCCTAAGTGTTTCAGACCACTGGAAGATGTATTTTGATGGATCTTACACACAACATAGGTCAGGAGCAGGGATTCTCTTCATAAATCCCTAAGGAGACTGCATACCCAAATCTTACAAGTTGTCATCCCATGCATGAATAACATAGCAGAATATGAGGCTCTCGTCATAGGCTTAAGGATTGTAGTACAATGGAAGATCATGGGTCTAAAGGTATATGGGGAATCTCATCTCGTAATCAATCAGATAAACAATGAATATCAGACAAAGGATGACAAGCTAAGTCCATACAAGAAGTTGGTCAAGAGCCTCAAAGGGTCATTCATTGATATCACTTTTGAACAGCTACCTAGAGCAGACAACAGAGCAATAGACACAATGGCTACAATTGGATCAATCTTGAAAATCCCGCGCAATATCCCAAAGCAATAATTCATTGTAGAGCAGCTTCTTGTACTAGAATTTGAGGTACCAAAGTCTAAATTCGTGTGTGAAATTGTTAGTCCCATTGATCCCTGGTATCATGACGTTTACACCTACTTAAGAATAAGAGTCTTGTGCACTAATATAACCCCGAACCTTAAATGAGCCTTCATAAAAAGGTCAACCCACTTTGTCATCCTAGGAGAAACCCTTTATCATAGGAGCATTAAAGGAACTCTATTGTGCTGCCTAAACTCTGAGGAAGCCCTGACTACATTAACTAAGGTACACAATGACATTTGTGCATCTCACTTGAGTGGTATGACCTTGGCTAAGAAGTTGCTGAGAACTAGATACTACTAGCCCACGATGGAGATAGACGCACATGACTTCGTTAGAAGATGTTTACAGTGTCAACAACATAGGGAACTTATCCATGCACCATCTCAAGAGCTTCATCCTATCATTATACCATGGCCCTTTTCACAGTGGGGGCTCGATCTCATCAGAAAAATCACTCCCACTTCATCCAATGGTCACAAATTCATCATCACTACCACAGAGTACTTTACAAAGTGGGTCGAAGCCATTCCCATGACCTACATAATGGGAAAGAAGATACCCAAGTTCATCTTGAACTACCTCATTTGCCAATACGGTGTCTCTCAAGACATTATCTCAAATAAAGGGCACCTTTCAAAAATCAGGATGTTCATGACTTATGTGAAAAATTAAATATCCAACATCGCTTTTTCACTCGGTACTATCCATAACGCAACGGCCAAGCAGAAGCCACCAATAAAACCATCTTGAAAATCCTTAGGAAAATAGTCAATAACGTTGGTTGTTACTGGAATCTACAACTAAATCCTGCCTTATGGGCCTATCGCACCAACATTCGCACACCAACAAGTGCCACACCCTTCTCCCTAGTCTATGGATTAGAAGCCATCATCCCCATTGAGATCGAGCTCCCATCTTGAGAATATCATCACAAAACCTCATCACAGATGAAAAATACCAGGTCTCATGACTGAATGAACTGGAGTTACTAGATGAGTGGCGTATGGATGCCCTAAACCATCTACAGGTGTATCAAAACTGACTTAAGCGAAATTATAACAAGAAGATCAGGAGGCGAACCTTCCAAGTCAATGAACTTGTGCTAAAGGAGAACCAAAAGAACGTGCCAAACCCAGAAAGAAAAGGTAAATTTGAGCCCAACTAGTTGGGACCTTTCATCATCATGGAAAGCTATAAATCAGGGGTATATCAACTATCAACACCAGAAGGCGAACCCCTGTAGGAGCCCATGAACAACTCCCATCTCAAAAAGTTTTATGTCTAAACATCTTTCAAAGTATAGAACCAAAAAATACCAAAAAAAAAAAATATATATCCTAAAAAAATGGTCACCCAGATGAAAACCTAGTAAACAGGTGTCTTGGTGACAACAAAAAAATAAAAAAATCAGAGAAATGATTGAAAATAGTAAAAAAATAAAAATCGTCCTCTAGTGAAAACCACTTCGGTGGCGCTTTGGACAAGTACCTTGGGGAAAACTTGCCAAATAGGTGCCAAGCGTAAATAAAGCACTCTCCATCCACCAAGATCTTTGCAACTTAATTTTCACACTCACTTATTCATTACATTCCATCTATCCTTCCATCATCCATCTGTGCTTGTACCTTAGCTTGATCTTGTGTTTGTATCAGGATCTACCATAGTACTACTTGGCATATTCCCAATGTTAGTTTCTCCTGCCTGTTTCAAAGTAGTCTATCACATCACGCTGGGGGCATGTTCCTGTACCTACATCAGATCAGATTTGTGTATATTCTTGTGATCTTCCTAAACATCAAAAACCCAAAAACATCCAAATCATATCAAAAATCCAAAACATGTCAAAAATCCAAAAAATCAAAAAATCAATTCAATGGAGTCATCATTTATCTGAACTACGTCATCTCTGAGCTTGAACGTAGGCAAGGTTTATATTTGATCATCTCCTGAGAAATTTTAGGTCTGTCCTTTAGGTGTTCATCGCAATGGCAATCTATTTGCCCATCAATCTCATCAGTCATCATGTCTATCGTCAGTCAAACTATGTGGTCTCTATGTGTATAATGTAGTCAAGGCTAATCTATTGATCAACTCTCGAGACCCCTAGGATAGGTCTTTAAGTTCATCTCTTGGTCAAAATCTCAAAAATCCCAACATGTCCTAGGATGCAACCTTCCTGTGATGGAAATTAACATCAGGCATCATCGTAGTTTAGTCCTAGCTAGCGATATAAAGAACATTAGCTTTCTTGTTTACTTAATCTTTTCTTTGGATTTATCTTACTGCGCTCATTCCAATGACCTCTCAATGATGTCTAAACATAAATATTTAGAGAGAAAGTAAAAGGGCAATGATCATTATCCTTTTATATGTTGTTCTTGTAAAATAACTTCGTCATGCATGCTTTGTTTGGTTCTTAGGGATGGTATTCTAGATGTCTTGTTGACCACATAGGAGGGATTTATTTTCTATGTTTTGGTCTGAGATGTTTAGAGTATTTGAACTACATTTTCAACAAGGTTTCATATGTCAAGTGTGAATAGGAATACCCCTATCTTATTGTCAAGTCAAAGTCCATCACACTAGGTACAACGCCATCTTGGTTCTTTATACCTTGATGCATTGTACCTACGTGTGTTATCAAATATTAAGTAATTGGCTCTTTTAAAATCCCAACTCCTGGTAGGAAAATCATCATCATCCATCATCATTCATCATCATCTCTAATAAAATATTAGTGCTTCATGACTTGTCGGATCCTCTTGTCATCATTCTTTTCTTCTTATTCTTCTATCTCTACTAACATTTCTATCTAAATTTGGTGTGTTGTATCAAAATATACATGAGGCTACCCATGGCCGATCAATGTCTATACATCATCAAAATTGTCTACATCAAATATCTAATCTTTATAAAGAATTATCTTTCATCCTCTGATCAGTAGAACCACTCCTCTCGCATTTTATCATGATTTTGATTGAAAAATCGAACATTTATGCTCGATCTCTCAAGGGGGCAGTATACAAGTGTAATCCTTTTTGTTGGGGCAGTAGTGGGGCATCTAAAAATCGAGAAAATATTTGAACTTTGATCACAACAGTTTATTCTTTGAACCAATGCAACAAGTGCATTGCTTCAAAGAGGGGCAAAATATAGAAATGGAAAATTGACTGACACTCTTGATCTTGACTACTAACATTGTTTCATCCTGAATCACCTTCTTAGCTTGTCATCATTTTTCATCCCTTAATTAAATAAATCATTATTTATCTGATTAAGTCATTCTTCCCTGTTGATCAAATTAATTAGTTTAATTTAATTAACCCTAAGTCTTTGTTTATTTAAATAATTCATTTTATTTAAATTAAATCTCTAAAAAAGTCATATTAGATTGAATAAATTAAAACCTTATTTAATTTAATCTAACATCATCCGCTTTAGTTAAATAAATCAAATCATTTATTTACTTAAATCTTTCTTCTCATTTTTGATTTAAATCAACTCATAAATCTATCAAAATGGTCACATCCCCTAATCTCTCATTAAATTAATTAACCTTTGATTAATTTAATTCTAATCAATGTCACATCCTCTAGAGAATGCAACTTGCATAATAAATCATTTATTTTGATTTATTAAATCCCTATTTTCTCTCAACATGGAATAAAAGGGGAATATTCTTCCAAATTTGAAAATCCCTCCAAGTGGATTTGTCCTTCCAACAAAGCACTCACTCCCCTTGTGCATTGAGCCAAGTGGCAGTTAAGTCATTTTCTTCCCTTTTCAACAAGTCATTTCACAAATTTGAAATCCACCTAATAACATTTATCGGCTCATTCATCAAAATGTGCACAACCTTCACCCATTCACATTTTGACAAGTGGAACTTGGCCATTGGATGTTGAATGATCCCACATTCATCCATTTTTCCTCTTCTCTTCTCAATCTCATCTATAAATAGAGGCCTCCTCTAGTGCAAGATCATCCACAATTTGAGAAAGGGAAAGGAGTTGGGAAAGGGCCAATTTCTACACATAATTGGCACCAATTCCCCCATGGGATTAAGTGTTTGCATTGCTTGAATATAATTTGATTAAGTTTCTTTTTTTTTTCTTCATTTCATTTCTATCTTTAAGCATTGTAGATGAATTTCATTGGGAATCCTTGTTCTTACTTGCATTTGAATCTAATTGTGTGTTTGTTTGCTATGTTTGTGCAAGTATAGGATTGGGGTTCACACTAGTCATCCCACCAAATAGACATTTTGGGTTATGGATCTCTGAGGAAGGTCTATTAAGGCTTATAGTGTCTTGGTACTGATGCACACTCACTAGTAAGTGATCTACAAGATACGGTGCACTAATTTGTTAACTATCTATGCTAGAAGGCCAACCCAAAAAAGATGAAATTCGTGGATGTATAAGATAGAATTAATTATAAGACTCGATGTTGGATTAAGTGTTATTTGGGTCCTCTCTTTGTCTTAACCGACTTTGGAGGATGCACATAAATATTTTATGGTGGATCTAGCTAACAAGTTAAAAGTAACTTAATGTTTTATGAAGCCGATTGTTGGATGAATAAGTCTTTGATTGCGGATATATATAAGATTTTTTTTTTTATCATTTAAGAGGGCATGCATGGTGTATGAATATGAGGAAGTGTGAATTGCGAGATCCAATAGAGTAGTAATGTGAATTTGATCATAAGTGATGCAAAGAGCAACAAAGAGAAAAACAGCGCAAAGCGTAGTATAAAGTCAGAAATAAGATCCCAAATAAGATCCATGAGCTTCACCAGAACTGTTACCTAGCATGATTAGATTCTATTATCTCAGTTCACCCCTCAGATGGTTTTAATCTGAATTTTGTAGGCCGTAATCCTTTTTCTTTTGAGTAGTGAGCTCTACGCAGTGCGCATGAATGCAAGTGCATTCCTTTTATAAAGAACTATATTTTGAGTACTCAAATTGTGGATTAATCTCCACCATGGTTTTTTCCCTAATAGGGTTTCCATGCAAAAATCTATGTTTCATGGTGTTGTATATGTTTACTTTGAATGCATACATCTTTTCTTTAGTACAATGGTGAAATGGTTTCATGCTTTGGATGAATGGAGTTTTAATAATTATTAAACACTAATTCACCCCCCCTCTCAGTGTTCCCTTGAGTCCAACAATGGGTATCAGAGCTAGTTCCTTTGGAGAAGTTTTGCAACTTGAGGCGGATCTTGGAATTTGATGGACTTCGATAGTCCTCAAAAAAATCTTATGGTAACTCTTGATGACCTTGATCAGTCTAAAGCAGAAGTTCAAGAATTGAAAGAAAATATTAGAGATGTTGAGAAATTCATTCAGTCATTGAAGGATCAAATAGTTAAATCCAGGGTGAAGAGGAAAGATCTTTGTGATCAGATACAATAGAAGGAGAACGAAGATATGGATGATGCTCACCTAAATCAAACCTTGAAGGAGATAACCAAATAATGTGAAAAGCTTGCTAGAGACAACAAAAACCTAAAACATGAGATGGAATCTATGATGATGAAGATGAATAAAGAGATAGAAGAAAGGAAGAAAAACGAGGAAAATATTGGTCAGATCTTCAAAGAGAAATCTGATGAATGCAACCGAATGAGTGGAGAATTCACTCAGTTGAAAAGTGAATTGCAAAAATCCATAAATAATGAAGAAGAACTTGGTAAGCTGATTACTACTCTTAGGCATGATCTTTTCATTGCAAATGAATTCAAAGAAAAGTTTAAGATTAGTTTAGTAAATCTTGATGAGCTAACTCAAGGGTAGAAGAGTGAAAATCATAAGAGAGGTCTTGGATATGAAAAGGGAGAAAGTTCTAGATCATGACAAAATAATTTCAGACATAACAAAAATGGAAGGTATTCGATAAGACAACCTAATGCACAAAAATTTAATGGATATTGTTTTCCCTCTAATAAGTTCGGTCATATGATTTCTCAATGTAGAAGTAATTTGAGGTCAAAATTTTCATCATTCTTTGGTCAGTGTTTCAATTGCAAAAAGCCTGGTCAGAAATCAGCTGAATGCAAAAATATGTCAAGTCACTCTATTGATAGAAGAAATGTTGAATGTTATGCATGTGGGAAGTTTGGGCATATTTCTAATCAATGCAGATTAAGAAGAAACCAATGGAATGGACAAAGAAACATTATGTGCTATAATTGTAACAAGTATGGTCATATTGCAAGATTTTGTAGAAACAAAAACACAGACATAAGAGGTCTGGTATATAGAGACAAAAATTCAAATAAAAATGATAAAGGAAAAGAAAAGATAACTATAGATGATATCAGAGATCATATGAAGAAGACATGGGTAAAGAAAAATGATTCTGATGCTGGAAATGATTCTGTATCGGAACCTGCTTCCGGTATTTCTTCTAGTAATTAATTTCAAGCCACTAGCCTAGTGGGAGTCTTACAAGAAAATATTTCCTCCCCTATCTATGGATGGTACCACAATGTAGAGAATAGTCAAAAAGATTCACTCAGAGTGTAGAAAAGTTTTGGATGAATTTAGCAAAGGAAATTCAACAAATTTGTAGGTCTGCAAAAGATTTTTTCTATCATTGTCTAAGAAAATAGAGTCTCTGGAAAACTTAGGGAAAATGAATTTATTGCACATGTGTGGGCTATAAAATTCAAGTCCAAGCCATCATCTATCACTTTGCATTATCAAAGAGAAGAAGGATAGCACTCGATAGGTGGATTTCAGAGCAGAAAAATTGAATTCATCGACAAATCTTGAAAATTATCACGTACTTCAAATCATTCTCAAATTCTTCATATTTCAGTGTGTAGTGGAAAACCCTAAAGAGAAATGGAACAAGTTAAAGGTTCGATCACATTATAGATGAATAAAATAGTGCAAAGATCAGATCTATGAGGAACTTATTGCTTCCTGATGAATTAAAATAATTGAGCAATGCCAAGCATGAAAATTTGGATTTATGAAATGAGTTTTCATACCTTGAGAATGTGGAATTCATAAAATTTGAATTAATCAGATTACATGGTGATGTTCTAACTCTGGACAAACCTTACATCATATCAAAAGAGGCAATCGATAAATTAGCTTGTTTTTGCAAAGTCAAAGATGTTTCCAGAAATAAATCTATCTGAAACAAAGAGGTTGAAACCCTAACTAGAATAATCAGAGATCAGAGAGCTCTGGTGATTGCAACAATCAAGAATCTCATTATGAAGTACATTGCACATGGCATAACCTATAAAATATTCTACCGAAATCAAGAAGGAGCTACATTGGCTGACGCAGTATACATTGCTCATAAAATGATAATTGAAAGTCATGACTTTGACCTATGCGGATTGTTAAAAGATCATATGATGGAAAATGTTCAACTCACAAAGAAGTCAGGCTATCCATTCAGGTTTGGCACTCTAATTATATGTATAGTTATGTATTTTCTGAATTTCTTGCCAAAAATCGGCAATGTAGCATGGAAATTAGATAAACTAGTGTGCACCCAAATTTACTCTTATTCTAAGAGTTTGTCTAATTGGGATTCAGAATTTGAAAGTTTCTATAAGAATGTGCTTGTAAAGTGTGGATCAGTCAATATTTCCCCTCCGGTAAGAATAATGGAAGTTGGTTCTCTTCTGGTAGCACTAATAGAGGACATAAAAGAGGACAAGAAATCATTAAGTAGAACCCTCCAGAAAGCGAAGTTCCTAGGATTGAGGGAAAGGGAAAGAAAATTAAATTGTAGACATTCCAGATGAAGAATCTCATGAAGAACCTGAGAATCCATTGGAAAATGAATCCGGTCAAGAAGAAGGTAATGAGGAAGAAGAAGATATATCAAAAGAAAAGCTACAACAACTTATCCAAAGTGTAGGTGGTATGTAGAAAATTGCAAGGTTATGGTTAGTCAGACCATCATACGATCAAGACTTGATTCTAGAAGTTCTAAATACTCATATTGAGCATTGTAAGATAAGATTGGAAAGTATGAAGTACATTCTACCCGAAGAAATGATTGAGTGTAGAAAATAATCAATGGGATCTGAAGACAAAGGAAAAGAAGAAGGTGAAATTATCTCTCACCTGAAGGAACAATTCAGACTATCCCTTGCCAAGCTAAAGAAGAAAATGAATGAGTTGAGACAATGCATTAACTCTGCAACAAGAATCTACAACTATTGTGTTATTTTGCCCCATGTAGTCAACAATTATAAGGATAAGTTGGATTAGATTGAGATAAAACTGAACGACATTGGCAAAATATTTGGCATGTCCCAGGATCCGGATGGCATTATCAAGAGAAGAATCTGAGAGTTACAAGAAACTCAAATAAAAATTCAACTCTCCAAGAATGTTCTTGTAGACACCTTTTGGAAGGTAAAATACTTAATTGAGTGCAGGCTAGAACATTTGGTGGAAATTCTACAAAATGGTGAAAAATTGGAAGAAGCAATCACAATTCCTGAATCTCTCATTGAGATTATCAACAAGACTTCCAAGAACAATAGCTTGATTATTAGCATTGGAATTGCAATTGATGTCTGGAAGAACTTTCTTCCGGAATTGAAGAAAAACAATAAGATAATATTCTAAAGATAACACCAAATTGTTTTCAATTTTTTGAAATTTTGACCAAAGGAGAATAGCTATAAGCGTATATGTGCTAAATTTTTGAAGAATTGATGATTTTGAACACATGTTTTGTCACTTTTTTGGGCATATGGCATTCGTGCTTTGTCATTGATGTCAAAGGGGAAGAGAATGCAGTGAAAAATTCCTTGTGAATCTTAGGGGGAGAAAGTGCAACAAGTAGTTTGGCAGTATACCTATAATGATTCTAACACTTAGTCATTTTTCACTAAGTGTTTCCATCAATGCCAAAGGGGGAGATTGTTGGCATATGGCTGAAGAGATTGTCTTGTAAGTGTTGTCATTGATGGAAACCAAAGTCATGCAACTCAAGTCTTGCATCCCATAGTGCAATACTATTTTGGCTCCTACCGATAGAACAAAGTAAATAACAGGGGATCCGATAAAAGGCATAAAAGTTGATCTAGTCATCCCATCAGACAGAAATTTTGGGTTGTGGATCTTTGAGGAAGGTCTGTTAAGGCTTGTAGTATCTTGGTATTGATGCACACTCATCGATAAGTGATTTACAAGATACGGTGCACTAATTTGGTAACTATCTATGCTAGAAGGCCGACCCGACAAAGATGGAATTCGTGGATGTATAAGATAGAATTAATTATAAGTCTCCATGTTGGATTAAGTGTTATTTGGGTCCTCTCTTTGTCTTAACTGGCTTTGGAGGATGTGCATAAATATTTTGTGGTGGATCTGGCCGACAAGTTAAAAGTAATTTAATGTTTTATGGAGTCGACTGTTGGATGAATAAGTCTTTGATCACTAATATATATAAGAGATTTTTTTTATCATTTAAGAGGGAATGCATGGTGTATGAATATGAAGAAGTGTGAATTGTGAGATCTAGCAAAGAAGTAATGTGAATTTGATCATAAGTGATGCAAAGAGCATAACAGGGCAGAGCACAGTATAAAGTTAGAAAGCAGATCCCGAATAAGATCCATGAGCTTCACTGGAACTATTACCTAACATGATTAGATACTATTATCTCAGTTCACCCCTCAGATGGTTTTAATCTGAATTTTGTAGGTAGTAAGCCTTTTTCTTTTGAGCAGTGTGTTTGACTGCAAGTGCATTCCTTTTATAAACAACTATATTTTGAGTACTCAAATTATGGATTAATGTCCATCGTGGTTTTTCCCCTAATAGGGTTTCCACACAAAAATTTGTGTGTCATGGTGTTGTATATGTTTACTTTGAATGCATACATCTTTTCTTTAGTACAATGGTGAAATGGTTTCATGCTTTGGATGAATGGAGTTTTAATAATTATTAAACAC
Source organism: Sequoiadendron giganteum (assembly GCA_007115665.2). Classification (NCBI taxonomy): domain Eukaryota; kingdom Viridiplantae; phylum Streptophyta; class Pinopsida; order Cupressales; family Cupressaceae; genus Sequoiadendron; species Sequoiadendron giganteum. The sequence continues at coordinate 552,939,378 of CM021101.1, read as the reverse complement.
TGATTCACCCCCCCTCTCAGTGTTCTCTTGAGTCCAACATATACTTTCTCAATCTTTTATTTTGAATTTCAGTTTTATAATCTAGGTAATTTATTTAAGTTTTGCATATCATTAGGTTTTATCATTAAGCCTTGCATGTTACTAGTATTTCCAAGCCCTAGATTCGTGGTTAACCCCCCTTTTAGTCTTTTATCACACCTTAGGATAACTTATTGCAAATCTCTTTCTCTGATTTCATCCTTGGATTGGGATCTCTAGGGTTTTCTTGAATGAAACATGTAGAAAATTAGTTGTTCTATGTCCTAAAACATAAGACAAATTTTTTTGACATTTCAAATTGAAGAAAAAGTTTTTTAGGTCCTCATTACCAAGGTACTTGGCTTTCAATATGGTGGCCTTGGCTTTTTCATCTTGAAGAAAGTTTCAGTATTTTTTTAAGAGGTCTTTCTTAAAAAATTCCATCCCTCTAATTCCTAGACCCCAAACCTTCTTAGGCATGCAAACCTTGTCCTAGCTAACCAAGGAAATTTTGGACTTATTTTCTATTTCTGTCTAGAGGAATTTTCTTTATATTTTCTCAATTTTGTAGGTGCATGAAGAAATTTTTAACATAAATAGATAATATTCTGGGATGTTTGGAGGGAGGCCTTAAGAAGTTGAAGTTTTCTAGCTTGATTAAGGAGATTTCCTTTCCACCCATCAAGTTTCTTTTGTATTCTTTTAATGATCCCATTCTAGTAGGAGTTTGAGAGAATTTTTGTATTAGAGGTAGCCCAATCCAAGAATTTGGGAGAGAAGTATCTTGGAAACCAATGATCCTTGTAACCCTGTCCTCAACCAAATGATCTGAATTGAAGAAGAAAAGTTTACTTTTGTGTAGTTAATGAGCTGACCTAAGACACCAACATAACTTTCTAGAGTTTTCTTCTAATGGGTTGCTTTAACGATCGAGGCTTTTCCAAATAAGATAATGTCATCAATAGTTTTTTGATGATAGGTAAAAGGTAAAGAAGAAGTCGCTTTAACTCCTTTGAGAATTCCATGGTCAAACAATCTTTGAAAAATTACTCCCAAGCATTTCAACCACCATTATGAATAAATACGGAGAGAGAGGGCCCCCTTATCGAAGAACTCTTCCATTATGAAAGGAGTCCCATTCAATAAAATAGAGAATTTGGGAGTTGTGACATAGGCTTTGATCAAATTCATAATCCTTCCTTTGAACCCAAACTTCTGCAACACAACTATAAGATGTAAGGAAAGAAAGCGGATGTGGATCACTTTCCTAATGTCAAAACTCAGAGGAGAATGCAGATATGACTTTAAATTTTACAATTACATACCATTAAGATGCACATGAAAGAAATAATAGAATAGAGGTATTATGCTCAAACACTATTGACACCAAATTTATGTGGGAAAACCCTTTCAGGAGAAAAACCCACCACACCAAAGAAGATCACTTGTATTATAGTAAACAAAATTACAAGCAAGTTACAAACTCCTCTTTTTAGATGTCAATATTATAGCAGCAGTATTTACTTGATGAATCTTGAACATAATATATTTGTTACAACGCTCCTTACATCATACAATGAAACTCACAAAATTGATCAAATAATTCATTCAACCATCGAACTATTGAACCTCTGAACTTTTTCAGTTCTCGTACATTGCAATGTATAGAAACAACAATCCATGATCCATTCAACTTCCTCCACAGACCAACTGTCAAACTTCTTAGGAATCCAAATGACCTTTGTCCAAGTCAAAAAACCCCACATAATGGCTTACAACTTAGCAAACATTTAACCCATGATTTTCTCCTTTATACCGCGCTACCACTATGCATTCAACCAGTTCCCGCAGGGTGGCGATAATCGTGCTATCATTGGATAGTTTGCACACCCTCACAGTATGGTGGTTTACATTGCACTATCGCCCAATAGACGAGAGGCTCCCGCGGTATGGCGATTTCCACTGCACTACCATTACACAGCTAAGAGGCACCTATGGTAAGGTAGTAACCGCACTACTGCACCCCTGTGTAAAGACACCCATGGTATGAAGGTGTTCACTGCACCACCGCTCCTCTCTCTGAATCACCTGGCGGTATAGAGGTAAAATCATAAACAAAACACTTAAGAAAATTTACTGCTTGGTGACAGTATCAAGGTTTCTATCAATGAGTTTGAGACACATATTCTCAACAATCTCCCACTTGACAAAGAACTCACTGAACCCTTTTCAATACCTGAAGTCATTGAATATTCTAGACCCCAAGGCCCATCAAACTTGCACACCATCTGAACTTGTTCGTGCTCAGTGGCTTTTTCAAAGCATCAACAACATTCTTCAGAGTATCCACCTTTTCCATATAGAACTTTACATCCTCCACCATATCTTATACAAAATGGTACTGCACATCAATATGTTTTGTCCTGGCATGAAACGTAGGATTTTTTGCTAGATAAATGGTACTCTGACTGTCACAACAAATAATAATTTACCCTACATCAAAACCAATATTAAAACACAATATTCTAATCAAAATAGCTTCCTTACAGGCGTGAGTTGCTGCCATGTTCTCAGCCTCTATAGTAGATAAAGTGACTACAACCTGTTGCTTTCTCATCCAACTAAATGCACCACCATTCCTCATGAAACAATATCCACTGGTGGATTTTCGGTTGTCAATGTACCCTGCCCAATCAGAATCCACATACCCACGAATGTTGAGAGTCCTTTATGCTTCAACCGAATTACCATGGTAACACAAAGAATATTATGAAGTACCCTTCAGATATCTAAACACTCTTTTCACAACATTCCAATGTGACCTTCCAAGATTAGCCATGAACCGACTAAGTACTCCCATTGCTTGGGAAATGTATGGCCTTGTACAAACCATTACATACATTAAACTGCCAACTACACTAGCATAAGGCACTTTGGTCATTTTCTCCATCTCAACGGGATATTTTTGACAATCTTCAATAGATAGCTTCAATCCCTGTAGAATTGGAACAACTAGCTACTTGCAATCAGTCATACAAAATCTCTCTAGAACAGTGTTAATATACTTACTCTAGCTGAGCCAAAATTTTCTACTCTTTTTGTCCCTTGTTATTTCCATTCCTAGAATATACCTAGCTACACCAAGATTCTTCATTTCAAACTTTTCAGACAATTGAGATTTTAGATCAGAAATCATGGACTTACTATTCCCTATGAACAACATATCATCAACATAGAGTGCAATAATAAGAACCCGATCATTTTCAGTTTTGAAGTACACACAATGATATGATTTTGATCTTACAAAAACCAATGAAAAAACAAACATGTCAAATATCTGGTATCACATTCTAGGAGATTATTTTAATTCATACAGAGATTTCTTTAACTTACAAACCATATTTTCTTTATCTTTTACTGCATAGTGCTCAGGATGGGACATATAAATCTTCTCCAAGATCAACACAAAGAAATGTTGTCTTCACATCCATCTGCTCAATCTCCTAGTCATATGCTGCTGTAAGTGACAAAAGAAATCTAATAGATCTCAACTTTGCTACTGGAGAAAAAATTTCCCCATAATCAATTCCCTCTACTTGGGAATATCCCTTTGCAACCAACCTCACTTTGTACTTTTCAATAGTGCCATCCAAATCAATTTTCATTTTAAAAACCCACTTACAACCCATAGGCTTTCTACCTTCGGGCAATGGAACCAGATCCCAAGTTTCATTTTTCTTTAATGATGCCATTTCTTCATTCATGGATTCCAACTAGGAATGTGAATCAGTCATTTCAACTACCTCTTTTACAGTCCTAGGCTCATCATTGTTAGTAATCAAAGCATAAGTGCAACTAGAATCCAACATAGAGAATCCGTACCTATCAGGTTGCTTCTTCTCATGTGTAGACCTCCTCACAGGCTAAGGCTAAGGCTGAGGTTGTGATGAAGAAGACCTATTCAACAAGTAACATGCTATAGCCACAACCTCAACCCAAAAATTCTGCTCTAGGCCAGCATTTCTCAACATACTTCTTGCCTTCTCCATCAACTCCATTTTGCTTTGGAGCGTAAGGTGTTATTTTATTCCTCTTAATTCCATGGTCTTTGCAATACCTTTCAAATTCTGTAGAACAAAATTCACCACCATTATCTGTCCTCAAACATTTGATTTTCTTACTAGTCTAATTTTCAACCAAGTTCTTGAAATCTTTAAATCGACTGAACACTTTTGATTTACCTTTAAAAAAATATACAAATGCCCTTCTCGAATAATCATCAATGAATGATACATAATATTTTGAATTTGACAATGAAGGAACATTCACTGGACCAAAAACATCAGAGTGAATATAATCCAGTACACCAGAAGATTTATAAGGACTAGAGTAAAACGAAACATGATGATGTTTACCATATATAAAATGTTCACAAAATTCAAATTTTAGGTTACAATCATCTAGCCCCTCAACCAGGTTTTTATTTTTTAAAGTTTTCAAAACTTTTTCACCAATGTGACCAAGCCTTTGATGCTAGAGCATAGTCTTCTCTATTGGAAGTTTAACTTCCATAGAATTATCACTTTCAGGAACATATTCCTTCTTCTCTTTACAAACAACCTTTTGTGACTTTGCAAAGACACTATTGCATTGTACTGTCAATGCGTCCAGCTTGTACAAAGTACCAATTTAGGCACCCCTAGCCAGCAAAATCGAGCCTCTAGTCATTTTACAACCATTACCAGAGAACGAGACTTGCACTCCAACATCATTAAGTTTTCTTACAGAAAGTAAATTTTGAGCTAGACCTGGTATATGCATTACGCCAACAATTCCCTTAATTCTTCCATTGAGAAACTAAATTCTGACTCTTCCACGACCAACTATTTCCAGAGATGAGTCACTTGCGAAATACACCTTTCCACCATTTTTATTCTTCATACTTCATGAACTAATCTCTATGAGATGTCATATGGAAAGATGCTCTAGAATCAATCAACTAGACATCATCTAATGCCTGAGTTGCCAAAGCTGCAATGAAGGCATTTGCATCGCTTTGAGAAGAATCATTGTCGAAAGAGTTCTTCTTCTTCTTTTTCTCCTCTTTGCAATCCTTTCGAACATGGCTAGGTTTCCCAAAATTCCAGCACTTCACCTTGGACTTCTTACTAGGAGACTTTGATCTCCCTTCTGTTTTCGATTTGGACTTCTTGTCCTTCTTCTTGCCTTTTTCTTTCGATATTCCTCGAAAAACAAGAGCCTCCTTCACCATCTTAGAATATTTCCTTCTCATCTCTTCTGATAACAAGGAAGCAACCACATCCTCCATCTTGAAAGTGGTTTTCGTGCTCGCAATTGCCATCATCAAGTGATCCCAAGAATCTAGCAAAGAACATAACAATAACATACACCGATCTTCATTATCAATTTTTATGCTCACAGATGTTAACTGAGCAAATGACGTGTTAAACATATTCAAATGATCAGCCATAGACCCCCCTCCTCCATTTTCAAAGAGTATAACTTCTTCCTTAAGAAAAATTTATTTACCAAGGATTTACCCTGATAAATATCTTCAATCTTCTTCCACAAAGAAGATGCCGTCTTCTCTTCATGAACATTTAGAAGAATAGATTCTGCCAAACATAGTCTTATCAACCCTTTTTCTTTTTTGTCTGTGAGGTCCCAATCTTCTTGCTTCATGCCAGAAGGTTTTGCTCCAGACACAACAATCCAAATATCTCGATCCACCAACAGGTCTTCCATTTTAAGTTTCCACAACTCAAAATTTCTACCATTGAATTTCTCAATTTCAATCCTTCTTGATGTACTCACCATTGCCATCTCTATCTATAATTTGACAATTATCGGAATTTTACAAAACTCCCATTGAATAGAATTGACACAAAAAACCCAACCTACCCACAAGGATAACACAACTGGCCAGGCTCTGATACTACTTGTAAGGAAAGAAAGCGGATGCAGATCACTTTCCTAATGTCAAAACTCAAAGGACAATGCAGATATGACTTTAAATTTTACAATTACATACCATTAAGATGCACATGAAAGAAATAACAGAATAGAGGAATTATGCTCAAACACTATTGAGACCAGATTTACGTGGGAAAACCCTTTCGGGAGAAAAACCCACCATACCAAAGAAGATCATTTGTATTACAGTAAACAAAATTACAAGCAAGTTACAGACTCCTCTTTTTAGATGTCAATATTATAGCAACAGTATTTACTTGACCAATCTCAAACAAAATATCATTGTTATAATGCTCCTTACAACATACAATGAAACTCACAAAACTGATCAAATAATTCATTCAAGCATCGAACTACTAAACCTCCAAACTTTTTTAGTTCATATATGTTGCAATGTATAGCAACAAAAATCCATGATCCATTCAACTTCCTCCACATACCAACCGTAGAACTTCTTAGGAATCCAAACGACCTCTGTCCAAGTCAACAAACTCCACATAATGGCTTACACCTCAACAAACATTCAGCTCATGCTTTTCTCCTTTATATCACACTATCGTTGCACATTCAACTAGTTCCCATGGGGTGGTGGTAACCGCGCTACCACTAGATAGGTTGCACACCCCCACAATATGGTGATTTACAACGCACCATCGCTTGATAGACAAGAGGCTCCTGCGAGATGGTGGTATCCACCACACTATCGGTACATAGCTAAGAGGCGCCTACGGTAAGGTGGTAACCGTGCTACCGCACCCTAGTGTAAAGACACTCGTGGTATGGAGGTGTTCATCGCACCACCACTCCTCTCTCTTAATAAAGAAGCTAAAATATAATGGGTGGGTTCAGAATCGGATAATAAAAATGATCTTGCGGATGCTATTAAATCTTTAATAAAAAAAGAAATCTATTCAAGAAGGGCTCTTCATCTCAAAACTTTTGTTATGTTGTTCTATGGAGGTGACTTTTGGAGGTCCCGTCGATGCCGCCAAGAAGGGAATGATGCCACCGAGGAGGAAAAATAGCCGAGAAAGAGGGCAGGTACTCAACTGACGCAGGGACCTGATAGTGTGAAGCAAAATTATTAGGTATATGATTTATCATATGTCCACCCACTATTATTCCCATTTGAGTCCAGGGAAAAGAGTTTACGTGAAAGAGGATAATGCCTTTAAGACCATTCCCCTTCATTCATCACTCAGAATTCTGTACTATTGCCAGAGTTTCTCTCATTAATTTAGCAGTCTTTTCGCAGAAGCTCTTACAATGGAATCATGTACTGTGAAAACTTGATGGTCGCCAAATCTATTAGAAATCTATAAAATATCTATTAAAAATTGAGCCATGAGCTGGTGTCATGGACAAAAGAGGACGTGCATTTTTTCATGTGGTAGTTTAGATTTAGAAACATTGATTATCTAGGTATTTCATGCTTATAATGGTCTGTCTATTTTTCACTAGAGTCCAGAAGCATGCTTCCCATAATAGAACTACTACATGACACATAAGTGAGGTAAATGTCACAAAATCCACCATTTTAGGGAGCAACAATCAATTTAGAATTGTACAAAGCATCTAGATGAAACAAAATTCTCATTATGATGATCTGGCTATGGCATCTAAATTTAGTAGTCAATGGCTCAATCTTATGGTTTCATACATTAGAGAGTTTCTTATTTGGGTCACAATTTCTTTAATATTTCTGCTCCACATTACTTACCATGTGAACCTATTAAATGATCCTTAGGGAAGACATGATTTAGATTCTTCAAAGGTGTTCAGAAGTTAAAGATAACAAGTTTCCATTATCTATATTGATAATTGTTGAATATATTCAGATTCGATTGTGTGAATTTTTTTTGAATCAACGTTTCGGATCACATTCTGTGATCCATCATTCTTATCCTTGTGCTCTCTTTTTTCATCCTGATGATGGAGCACAGAGTATAATTTGAAACATTGATGCAAAAAAAATCCACACAATCAAATCCGAATATATTCAACAATTGTTTATAAGTTTTTTTTTAATTGAAAAAAAATAAAAAAATTAACTAAACAGTTTAGAAACAGACAAGAGTGTGTCTATTTGAATAGAATGGAAGGGTTCTTAATGTCTAAAGGGAGATCAAATTTAGCCATTTGAACTTTTTGTGTTGTTGATATTTTGATGAATTTTTTTTATTTTGTCAACATTTTATTTGGTAAATTTTATAAAGAAATTGTAGTTAAAGTATTTGCATAATTGGATCAAATGCAATTGTAAGTTTCATATTATAAAATAACACATGTCTTTGATTCAATTTTTGCAATTGTACAGGAGGACACATACCCTCTCCTTACATTCTTCTTTTGGCAAGTCTTCTATCTACATGTTTAACATCAAGATGATGCCAATTAATCGTTGATTGGGCCATGGGCATCTTTGTTCTCCAAATGATTTTTGCCCTTATATAGACCTTTTGGTGATGATCATATGAAAGGTTAAATCCATCAATATAATATTTCCTCTTTCTCCCTAATACATTTACCTCATAACTTGTAGAATTTATCCATGACAAATATTTGTATTTCTTGGTTATTATTGGATATGCATGCAAGTTGATGTTCTATTTGTTTGTCTATTCGAAGTTTTGTTCCACCCAATTTTTTTCTCTCATTCAAAACTTATTTGGTAACAACTTTAGAACATCTATTTGTCACCATTTACACACTTTTTTCAAACAACTTAAGATAGGAACCAAAATAATTTCCTCATTAGGGAAGGTATGGTTTTTTTGCTAGAATAAACTCACAAGGAATCAAAGCTTTTAATATGAATTTTCACGTGATTATGGATTTTTTAATCTTTTCTATTTGTCTCCATTTTATTTTTGAAGTGCTACGAACATACAATTCACACCCATAAAGTACCATCAAAATTAGTGATAACTAAAATAGAATTTGAATAGTTTTTTAATCTCATAACTCAACATCTCTACTTATGTAAACTATAATGCAAATAGTGCTTTCCAGCCTTCCAAGATTCATTTTTTTGTAAGTTTTCTAACTAAGCTAGGTGTTGAAGTATACCCAAGATATTTACACTCTACATTGCTTTTTCTATGTGGCAAGCTTTACATATACCCATCTTCTTAATGCCTTCCTTAAGCTCTTATAAATGAATAATTTTATTGTTGCATTGACTATGGGAGGAGCTTCTTCATCTAAATCATGTTCATACAATTTATTTGCATATTCTATCCATTAGATAGGTATTATACTATTATCTAATTTATTTATTTTTGTTGAATTTCCCTCCACTTATTTTTTTATATTCTTCCCTAAATGTATTACATCTTCTCTCCTTCTGTTCACAAAACCCTCTTCTTTTGTTTAACTATTTTTTGTAAAAAATTGTGTTTGTTCTCTCTTTACTTGGATCTTTTACATCTCTCATTTCTACATTGTAATTTTCATGGTTCCAGTTCTTTGCTCAAAATATTCTTTTTATCTTCCTATTTTATTTCTTTTACTCTTTTAAAAGACTTGAATTATGTTTTTTTAATTTGTAGCTTTCAAAAACTTATACTTTTATCATTTTCTTTCTTTTTTAATTCTTTGCTTGAACACTTCGTTGAAGATAGAACAATTTTCTTGGGTTATAAGAATATTTCCCTTTGTTAGGATTCTATATTGGACTACACTTTTAACAAATGATTTCATTTTTACCGTGAAAAAATTATACAAATTGGGATATGGTATGATTGTGATTCCATCAGATAATCTTCAATTACCACTTTTTTTGTCCTCTCTAATAAATTTAATGAATAAATATCATAATTAATAAGGATTGCTTCATTGTACAAGTTTTGCATGTATTATTAGCCGATAGGCTTATTTCACTCTCAATTTTTAATAGCAGCTTATTTGGCAAGTCCCCTACTTATAACTTTCATTTCAGGGTCACATCAACATGCTTTTTGTCAAGGTATCCAAAAAGCCCTCCAAAAAAGGAAACCAATATTTGTGCATTCACATCATGGGTAGTTGAGTGTTGATGTGGCATCACATGATTGGTTGCTTTTAAGATCAAAGGAATACATTTTTTTTAATTATGGGTAGTCAAGTCACAACTATTGGGCATTATATAAACAACTACTATCACAACTATTGGGAATTTTATAAACAACTACTATCACAACTATTGAAACATGCTCAACTATTGGGTCCTCTCCCCTATTATGTCTTCAAATCTAAATACACCATTAAAAAATTTCTTATCATTTATATAGATATTACAAAATTATATCTAGCATTTATCATTAACATAAGCAATTAGATTAAAGCATTAGCATTCAGAGGAGGAGCTTTAGGCTTGTGGAAATAAGACACCACATTTATGAAGGGGTATGTCACAAATTTTTAACCAACTTGGTGTAGTTTGCATGGTTATTTTCTCAAAATCTAGATTTAGCTCCCATGACAAAGTCTTAAATAATGATTTCTCGATATCCAAAATCCTCTAATTACTATTTTATAGTTAGAATGTTAAATTTAAATATAAATTTGTAATGTTTTCTTTCAGATAAAAGATACAAACCCATAATATATTAAATTTCAAAAGTATTTTGCATAATTTAATTTAACATTAAGTTCAAGGCACAAATTGTTTATCAACACCATGTTTTGGTCACACAATAAAATATTTTCAGAGTTTTATAAAAGTCTACCTTGTTTGAATCTACCAAATTTAGAATTTATAAAACTTTTACCTCAAATTGATAAAAGAGAAATTGCCCATATAAAACATATGATGCTTTAAAACCAATTGAATTAATTTGTTCAAGAATTGGCTAGATTTATAGATAAAGGATAAAAAATGAGTTTGGGATTCAACGAGATTTTATCACTAACCTTTTGAGAACAACCATAATAGTTTCATCTGAAATTCAAATCCTTATTCATTTTAATATAATTTCTTGCAAAAACAATTTGAATGTTTATCGTCAACATTCCACTATATAAAATTCAATGTTTATGTAACCAAATTATGTACCTCCTTATATTATAGAATGCATACATCTATATTTGTATTGTTACAATTCATTTATGTTTTACCTTAAATTTCGTATCGGCATTTCCTTTGAACCTCCTATAGGTACAAGTGCTAGTAACTACCAATAATTGAATCATATGTATTCCTTAGATCTAAAAAGAAAACAAATCATGTGATGCCACATTAGTGCACCAATAAAACATGATTTAGTGCACAAGTATCAGTCTCACTTTTTTTTGGACCTTTTTGGACACCTCAACAAAAATCATGCTAATATTGCATCATATTTGATGATGTGGCTCTAAAACCTTAGTTATAAGTAGGGGCATTGCCAAACAAGATGCTGTAAAAAATTGAGTTTTTTAAAAAATTTCCATGTAAGATTTTGATAAGCACAAAGTTAGGGTGTTCAACTACTAGATCCTCTCCCTTGATTTAAATGGAATAATATGTAGAAATCTAAACTTGTCTCTAAATATAGAGAATTTTAGATGGTGAAATAGAGCTCAACCCACAATTTAAAAAATAAATAAATCAAAATTTTACTTTAAAAGACGTCAAAATTATGACATCCAACCACACATATACATTTAACAATAATGGAAAATATCAAGAGAACAAGTCACAACAAAATGGTAAAATAGAATGTTAAGCCCACTTCTCTTAAATGACTATATTGGATAAGAAAAATGTTTTGAGCAATGCAAAAGAGTTGGAAAAATAAAGACTAATATTAAATATTAAAAATTACAATGTAATTATATGTCAAAACACTTTCAATTATTTTTTAAGAATTATCACTACTTGTATTTACTAAAAAAAATAAAAAGAGAACACATTGATGCAACATAGAAAGGTCTTTAGAAGAAACAAGAGATATAATTTTTTGTTAGGAAAAGTAGATGAAGAAGATATATTTGACTAGGAAAATTACTAAGCTTAAAAAGATTTGAAGTGATTTGTTTGGAAAGGACATATTTATGAAGGTCTTCACATGTTGAAAAATTTCATGAACCCAAACCAAAGACAATTCATTGTAAATATTTTCACTTTTTTATCATTGTAGTTTTTTGTTATATTTAGATTTTTAGATTTGAAAATAAATTTTTTTAAACATAAGTATGTGAGATTTCTTTCTTGTTCAATGTTTTCATTTTTCTAGTCATTGTAACCTTTTTATTTTGTTATTTTGGTGATTGTAATCTTTTGTTTTGTTTAGATTTGGTATTGACATGGGCATGGGATTGATTTCCCATTCAATGCTTTCACTTTTATTGTCATTGCAACCTTTTGTCTTATTTAAATTTGACATGAATAAGGGTTATGTCTAAATGAATGTCGAAACCTTTCATTTTATTTAGCTTTGAAATAGAAAAGAACAAGTCTAAGCATAAGTGTGGGATTGGTTTCTTGTTCTTGGTTGTGAGTGGAATTAGTTTCAACCAATGTTTCCTCCAAGCTCCATCAGAAGTAAGTGGCAATATAAATTGGCATGTATAAGATATTATCAATATACATGCCTTGTGGAGCAGCATGTTTAGCTTTTTGCACTTGATGCCTCTCAATGTTTGGTCTTAAGATGTAAATGTAAAATAAAACATAAGAGTTTGAGTTTGCAACTGCCTTCAACTTTATTAATTCTATCTTTTGTTTGAGTGGGGTAGTGAAATGTACATAGATATTGTTACTTGCAATAGGTGTGACTTTGGTCTTCAATTTGAATTGTGACAAGAAAATAACTTGAAAAGAGAAGAAAATAACTTGAACATTTTAATTAAATTACCATGTCTAACATAAGTGACAAATAAGTTTTTGATATATACTTTTTTATTTAATATAAAATTTTAGTATATATATTTATGAATTTATTTTAATCATAAACTTGGGTCCAATTTATGTACATATAAAAGTTCAAATCTTCTTCTTGAGTATAAAGAAGTGAGTGGTGAATATAAACCAAAATCTTTCTATTGGGAACAGAAAGGGTGATGGAGACAAAAAGATGAGTGGCAAGTATAAATTAGGTGAGTGACGAGTATAACCCAAAATCTTCATGTTGAGAAAAAAAAAAGTGATGGAGACAAAAAAAAAAAAAAAGAGTGATGGAAAAAAAAAGAAAAAAGATGAGTGACAAGTATAAACTAGATGGGTGACAAGTATAAACCCAAAAAAAAATGGAAGTAGCAAGTATAAGCTAAAATCCGAGAGAAGACAAAAAAAAATAAAAATGAATGGCAAGTATAAACCAAAATCCTGTCTTGAAGAGGAAAAGAGTGAATGGTGAATAGGAGGAGGACAGAAAGGGTGACGAATGGTGAGTATACTATTAATAAAATTTGATTTAGCGTATCTCTATCTCTGCACCACATTTTTCTTGCAGTGTTGTCGTACCGACTACACCAGATAGGCAGCCAGCAGAAGCTCAGAGGGGGGAAAAAAGCATCTAGCAGGTGTTGTGTTATTACTGGTTTTGAGTTGTGAAGTAATACAGCCTTACGATGTGGAAGTTGAGCAGTCACGCAGGTGGCAGGAGCAATAAATGCTGGCAATGCGTCTTTTCTCTTACGTGGTACATGATCCCACTCAACACCGTGCATGCCCATCACTCACTCTTCAGTATTATGTTTGTATTTTGATGTGTTCATGTTTGTATAAGGTTATTTCAATGCATTATAATTGGGCTGGTTTTACTTAAAAATTGCAAACATTGATGATATTTAAATTGAGGCGTTTCTTTGACTAAAAATCAGTTATAAAGAAAAGCATTTACGATTAAATTAATTGCCCTAATCAACAATCTTAATGACAAAAGCTATCACGTTAGACATAAGTTCCAAGGTACAGTGCAATACAGGCAGAATGAAGTAAAATTATAGATACCCAAAACTTTTGAAGTGCTTCACCTATCGAGTAGACTTTCAAATCACAACTTTATGGAAACATGTGCTTCTACAACTGTCTCAAACGGATACAAGAATATTTCGTAGTAAACTATGAGCCCTGGTCAATTGGAGAACAGAACTACAGGTACACATGATTAACAAAAACTGCAGGTGAAATGGCCTGCCAGCAAATTATAATCAATGGAATTTAGAATAAGTAGTCACCAAGGCAACGGAAAATACAGGGAAACCACACGTTTTAAATCTAGATAAAATTTGGTCGATAGTCTGGTTTAGAGGGGTGAGCGAAAGGGAATTGTTGTAGGAAGTGATAGCGGGAGAATGATTTAAAGCATTTACTTATTGCTAATCACATCAATTATATGTTTATTGAATCTGGAGACGCTAAAAAAAATGTCTTGGGTCTGTCAACAACATCTTTTTCTTCAATCAAGTAATTTTAATTGTTTAATTATTTTATTATATTTTTCTATTAATTAAATAATTTTTAATTATTTAATTAATTCACGTGCTTTTGTTTTATTCTTCTTGATTAATTTAATTGTGTCACTAACATTATCTTTTTTTCTATAATTTAATAAATTATCAATTATTTAATTCTTTAACTATTCATTAATCTTTTTCGTCTTTCTATAATTAAATAATTATTGGAATCATTTAACTATCTTTTATCACTCTTCCATCATTAAATGATTAATTTTGACTTAACTATTTAATTCCTCTTTCCCATTTCCTCTATATTTAATTTAATAGTTGCACAATCATTTTAAATTAAATATTATTATTTGATTCCTCCACTACATTTCCTCCACTTTCTCATTTCAAATCTTGACCATTGATTGTTTTTGGTCTTCAAAAAAAATTAACCGTTGTTTGCTTTCGATCGTTAAAGAATCTTGACTATCTATCTAGTTGTCCCTAGCCCACTATTCTCTAGTGCATGAATCCTCCATTGTTGATCTTTGCATCTTCTAGACCTTTGATCTCGTTTGTCCATTTGAGAATATTTTCTATAAAAGAGGGTTGTCTCTTTCATTTTGGCTTTACAACCACATATCTCCAACATTTTTTCTATCATATCATTGTCATTTGCAGATACTTGTATGCAACAAAATCTAAGGGAAAGCTTGCAAAAGCAATTTTGAGGAGATGCAAGGAAGGTGAATCAAGTTTGAGCATGGAGTTTGGTATAGCTTTGGTTATTGTTTGATCTCCTTTGCTTTCTTGTGCTTTCTTGTTTAGATTTGGGATTTCATGGTTTCGATTTGAAGTAGTTGTGGTTGATACTTGATCTTTACCTTTGGATTTGAATTTAACTTGATCTTACATTAGCGAATCTGACGTGAAACTTATAAATTTGCAAGAAAATCTATACATTTTTCTATTTTTTTCTATTGTGTTGTAGGTTCATGAGCCACATATGCTTGACAGTGCGCCACAACCATTAGCGGAGTGATAAAAATTGAATAATGACACATTCAAATGTTTTTAAGTTGCAATTGATAAAAGATAGAACGATACAACTATTAGATAGTGAGCTGCATTTGATGTATGATAACCCACAGTTGCCATTTATCGAGCTGCAATCGCTATTTTATTTTGCATTAGATTAGGGTTTTCGGTGTTACTAATCTTCTATTTCAACATGTGGCTTTCATTCTAGAGACTAATTTGTAGTTTTGCAAGGTTTTAATGCTTTCATTTCATTTAAATATTCACACTTATTTTGGGCTCAAAATAACAACAATCTGCCTTTTTCACACTCATTAAGGATTAAAAATAACAAATGTACATTTTTGCACTCATTACAGATTAAAAAGAACCACAATCTGCATTTTCACAATCATTGAGGATTAAAAAGAACCAAAATATATATTTTTCACACTCATTGGATTAAAAAGAACCGCAATTTGCATTTTCACTTACATTATATTAAAAAGAACCAAAAAGTGCATTCTCACATTTGGTTTAAAATGAACAAAAAACTTGCATTTTTTCTTCAATGGTAATTAGGCACACTTTATTTTAGGCTTAAAACAAACGAGTGTCTATTGTGTCTAGTGCACTTGCATAAAATATTTGTTGTAGAACCCATAGATGTAATGAAAGTATCCTCTTCCCTTGTGCTTCATGCAATATTGGATGTAAGTGAAGTCATTACATCTCTTTTTCTTTTGTAGTAGGGCCTACAAAATGAGACACATCTGTACAAAGAACTCGTTGGTGACTCAAAACTATTTTTCCATTAAGATGCTATATAAAAGGATAAGACGAAAGTCAAGTCCAAACTACCATTAGCCTTTCTCGTACGGTGCCTGTCTAAGAAGGGAAGCTACTCACGTTTACATGTGGTATTTTTAGTACCCTTTTAGGGTTGGTTAAAGCTTTAAGTGGCTTGCTAGATGCTCACAAGGTGGTGAGTCCCAAGTTGTGACTAGATACCTCTTTTAGTTGGCATCCTTATTGATTGAGTTATTATTGGTATCACTCTTAGTGCAAGGGATGCACATCGCACCCTGAAAGCTACTCACCATATGAACTCCCTTGAAATGAGATAGAAATCCCTAACTTATTATAAGCTACTTGTTTACTTGTAGCTTTCTAGGAAGAGGGTGATTGGGTCATCCATCTAGTCTTGAAGGCCCCTATCCATCCCCTCTCATAAAGACAAGAGTGAATACACCCCTTGAAGGTGTCCCTACACTTGAGTTGAAGGAGCTTCCAAGTTGTGAGCCTACGAGTCACCCCATTGGCCATTGACCTTAGGGATAGGAAGTGCTTGAATTTTTTCAATATGTGTTTATACTGGTGGAAATTGGGGTGAATAACCCCTAAATATACACATGTATACCAAAATTTTCACAATGTTAACAACCAAACATTTGTTTTTAGAGTGTCTACTATGTTTGCAATCATCTTTCCAAAAAAAATCAACACAAAATCCACTAAAAAGCATCAAATTTACAACAAATAAACTATGAGCCACATTTTCCAGTGACAATGAACCATAATTGTTAAAATTTGAACTGCATTTTCTAAACAGTGAGTCACAACTATTGAAACATAAAATTTAGGGAAAATCTTTGTTCAATATCAATCTCAAATATATCATGAAAATTACCGTGTTTTGTTATCATAGACTTGCAGTCCATTTCATCGTATATTCATTTAGGGTTCATTACTTTGGCTTATGAACATTACATCATCTACCTTGCATTACTTTCTTAACCTTAGGGAATTCTGGGTCATTCGTACCTCTCAGATTGCAAATTAGGAAACCTACCAAGTCCTTGATCAATCCATTGTTACATGGTTAGATTGTCTATGCCCTTATCTTTTCTATCTTCATCATCATTGGGTCTCAAAATTATTTCCTAGTTTAGAATCACCTTGTCAAGACATCATCTTATCAAAAATCTTATCCTTTTGAGGTCATAGCAATTTGGTTTGTTGCATTGTACTACCATAGCTTGGTTGGTAACTTTTTTCTTAGATCTAAAGGTGCATCTCCTTAGTTTCATTTGGCATACCTTAATCATTAGTTGCATATCCAAAAATCTTATACAAAATTTCATTTGGTCTCATATCATATCATATCCTTTGGTCATAGGGTGATTATCATCATTGCATCTCAAACCTTAGTCTTAGTTCCATTAACATTTTTCATCAATATACCTTCAAAAATTAAAAAATAAAATAAAATATAGCTTAGTCTCATATCCCACTTTGCATTTACCATTCGTGCATTATCACCTTTGCATTATCCATCCTTAGATTGCAAGTCTTACATGGTTGAAACACGGTCATGAGGAAAGAGAAGGACATGGACTCTTCAAATGATTCCCTTTTTAGTCCCACAAAGGAACAAACCTTGGATCAAATTCAAATCAACCTCACATATCACAAAGGGAAACTCCAAATTTGTTTGCAAATATAATGTTAGAAGAAGTCAACAAAGGTTTTACCCCCAAAGAAAATGAGGAAGGATTACAAGATCCTAGGATAGTGCATATTGTAGAAGAATTAATCAACACATATCCCAACAAATACTTTCTTTCACTTGCTCAAAAAGGTGCCAAACTCCCCTCTTATTTTGATAGTTCCACAATTGTAGAGGGAGAAACATAAAATCAAGGTCCAAATCAATATACACTCACACAAGGTCAACCAATTTCACAAAAATGTTCACAAGTCTATCCCTTGGGGCCATAACAAACATTGTAGCAACTACACATATTCCCAATCCACCAATATTTGGAGCTAAGAGAAAGCATACTATGCCCCAAGGATCAACATTCACATTTGGCAGCTCATCTTCTAATCCCATGGGTGCAACATTTTTAAATCCTTTTGGCACACAAAAAACACAACCTTGATCAATACAAGTCAAAATCCACCAAAAAAACAAGGATAATTCACATTGTTACATCTAAGGTGCCAAAAAACAATCAATGCTACACCAAATACCAACATGACTTTTGGAACAAATTTGAACACCAATCCCCTTCCATCACAACAATATGCCACACCTAATGCCAAATTCATACCACAAAATCAAATCAACACCAATGCCACATTCACACCCCTTTATCAACAAGGAAATCTGAATCATTTGCAACAAAACATCAATCCAAATCAAACATTGGGGCCAAATTTATCATATAAATGTTATCAATCAAATATGCACCCTTTGTCAGATTTGCAAAAATCAAACTATCTGTTGAAATATGGAAACTCTTTCTAGACGTGGGCAATCTATGTGAAAAGAGAATCTCCAAAGTGAGTTGGTTCTCCGTATAATGATCCTATTCTAAAGATCCTTTTGGGAAAAGGGATAGAGAGTAACTGAAATTAAAATCTATGATTTCAAATGATTTTCAAGACTTGATAATAACCTAATGATGACTCTGGTTTTTCCCTCACAAACAATTTTTTAGAAAACAACAAAATCTCACAACCTCTCATGAACAATTACACATAAATTATTTGCATGAAGATATGATTTCAAATACAACATGCAACCTGTATCCTTGGACTTTTCTGCATCAAAATTACAGTCTTAGGACATAACAAAGATTTTGTAAATAGACATTACAATGTAACATCAAATTGAAACTGCAAGTAGACACCAAAAAAATGATAAGTAGGAATGTTGATTTTTATTCAACTATAGGAGTATGCCCAAAATCTCAAACTGAGTACAAAGCAGTTTACAAGCTCAAAAATGCGCGAGAGAAAGAAACTAGAATATGAACTAGAAACCTTAAGTTTTCTTCAAAGATATATCCCTCAAAACCCCAATCCAAGCTCTAGAAAAAAGCTCAAGGAAAAGGTCCCAAAAACTATCCAAAAAGTCAGCACAAAAGTGGAAAGTCTCACTTTTTGCATGCACATACTGTCAGGCCTCTAAAAATAGGCAAAAACTGCTTTTAAAGCAAAGAAAGCACCTTATCTCTCCAATAGGAATCTCAAATCCAACCAAGAGGAAAAGTCAATGTCCAACTGCTAAAAATAGCAAGAAAACATAAAACAACTTATAAAGTATTGTTTTATGCTTCTGTTTTACATGCATGCAGTTTTACAATTTGATTTATTTTTGCAATCAAAGATTAAAAATATTTGGCAAACAATATCTTATATCTCCAAATACAAATTTGATTTTTCCTGTAAAAAATCATCAAAATAATAAAGCCATTTCTATTACATACCTTGATTAATTAATTTATGTTGGGAAAGTTTTCCTCAACTTTCTGGTCTTTTCCCTCAAAGATTTAGGTGATTTCTTCATGTTCATGGCCTTTACCACCATACCGTTGCCTGTTCTTTCCTTGGTGGCGCGGTTGTGCGGTTTACCGCCTTACCGTAGGCCACCTTACTCTGTCTAGCGGTTGGGCGGTGCTACCACTATACCGCAGAGGTCTCCTGGAGGTGGCATGGTTGCACGGTGAGTGGCTAAGTGGCAAAGGTTTGGCTTACCACCATACTACAGGGTGCTCCTATTGGTCACGAGGTAACGTGGTGAACGGTGTAGTGGTGGTGAGCTGGCAAAGGAAGCGATTACCGCCCTACTGCGGAGGCTTATTCTTAAGCCGCGGTGGGCGCAATAAACCATTGATGGTTGGAGGCAGCGATCTGGTGATGGTTACCACCCTATCGTGGTCGGTGCT
The DNA here is from genome assembly GCA_007115665.2 of Sequoiadendron giganteum. Lineage (NCBI taxonomy): Eukaryota > Viridiplantae > Streptophyta > Pinopsida > Cupressales > Cupressaceae > Sequoiadendron > Sequoiadendron giganteum. The sequence goes on along the minus strand of CM021101.1, from coordinate 552,919,261 downwards.
CGGAGTGACCGCAATGGCCACGGTAAGCTGCCTGCTGTGTGGCCTAGCGGTTACCGCCATACCATGGGCATTGAGATTGCTCATTGCAGTGGCTGCGGTGAGACTGCTAGCGGTCTACTAGAGTGGTTCTCGCTCTACCGTGGTGATACCTAGCCATCTTCGTGGTAGCACAGTATGACCATTGACGGTCTATCGGGCGGTTACTGCCACACCACAAGATGGCTTTCGAAGGTCAACGGTAGCACGGTGGAGATGGTGGTCAGCATAGGTAGTTACTGCCATATCGCGAGATGGCCAAATGAGTGCAGCAGTAGCGAGGTAGATGACAGGGTGAGCTCGAGCGAGTTCATCATTGTACCACGACTGAGTTGTGTGGGCTCGATGGTAACGTGGTAGGAGCTCGGGTGAGCTTGGAGATTAGTTCACCGAGTTGGACCAGCCTGTCAAAGTGATCAGTGAATGTGAAGGCTACACATGGCAGGTTGGCAGTGTCTAATTGGCCGACGACCAAAGTAGTAATGACAATTATTGCAAGCCATAGAAATTGAACCCGATTAAGGTGATGGATTTATTGCCTGGGCGGCTCGATGCAATCTGTGCAGATTGGATGCATTCCTAGTTGTTCGATGCATGAACTTGAGGGTCAGTGATTGGTTGGGACATTGAATGCAATGTATGGCTCAGTCAGAGATATACATTTGAATAAAAACCAAAAGGTGACGTGAAGTGGATGAGCGATAACATAGAGAGGCTGAGAGTGTTTGAGTGGTTCAACCGTGAACACTTAGACTCTTGGGTCTGGTAAGATGTGAACCTATGATGCCAAGAGGTTGGGTTGGCCGTGAGGCTGGCTGTGACAATCATTTGTGAGGAGTTGAAGGGAATCTACATAGTATGTCATAAGGACATTGTAACTATGTGATGATTCTAATTTGTGTTGCCAGTATTCTTTCCCCAGATGAACAAGATGTAATATCTTGAAGAACATACCTCTGGTTTTTTATTGTAACCATTTTAGTTACTGAATAGTACATGTGAGCTGAGTGTTTTGGAGCGTGGGGTTTTTTTACCCGAAAGGGTTTTCCCCACGTAAATCTGTGTGTTCATAGTTTTGTCTTTCATGGTTGTTTGATTCATGTTCTTGAATCTATGCTTGTGTTGAATCTATTATTTCTTTGCATTTACTTCTCTCAGAGGATCAATGGGGGATCAACTGTGTCTACTTCTGCTTTATGGCATAGTTGGTTGTGTCTGTAGACATCGAAAATTGGTCTAGGCCTCCGAGTACACATTCGACATAATTTTCTATAGTCCATGGTCTTGATTAAATAATGTTAATTATTTAATTACCTTTTCTAACACATATTTCTTCTATTAATTAAATACCGAGCTTTTTAATTAATTCATTGATGACCTTTATTCACTTGATTAATTAAATAAATCATATTTATTTAATTATGTCACTAACTGATTAATTCTTCCTTCTTAATTAAATAATTTATTATTTAATTACCCCTTTATCATACTTCCTTCTTAATTAAATATCTTTATTTAATTATTCATTTAACCCCCTTTATCTATAATTAAATATTTATTATTTAATTATTCAATTTATCCTTTTCAACAGTCAAATTAAATAAATTATCTTTATTTATTTAATTAAAGTCTCTCATTTTCGAATGTTGAATTAAATTAGCATTTAATTCATTTATTAATTATTTATGTCACATTCTTCTGTCAACCAGTTGACTAATCATTCACTCACCTTCTGACTCCAGATCTATTTTTAGTTCTCCAGTTATCTCTGGATTCAACATCTGATTGTTTTTGCGAGAAGACTCTCCATCATAACTAGTCGAGTAACTAGTTCTAACTTTTGTTTGCATACGAATGCATTATTCTTCGAGTTCTAACTTTGTCTTTGACATACAAAGTCTATTTCTTCTATTTTTGAAGATTAGGATCTTGAACTTGTGTTCTAACTCACGTTATAACTTAGTCTTTATCCTGCAGTCTTTTTTCAACTCATGTTCTAACTCACGTTCTATCTGAGACATAACTCACATCGCATGGCATTCATCAATCCCATCCGTTGATCTCTCTTTTAATCTGAGTCGATCGTTCGCAAACCCAAAATCTATAAAATGGCTTGTCATTATCATTATTCCTCCTCCCGAAATCATACACTTTTGAGAAGAAACTTATCTTCGATATTTTTCTTAGACATTCGACAAAGTTATGCTTGCATTCAAACACAAAAATCTGAGGGCAAGAATACTGAAAAGGCAAAATGGAGAAGAGCAATCAAGATAATTCGAAGGAGTGAACACATATTCGGTGAGAGCTTTCCATTAATTTGTTTAGTTTATTATGTTTACTTATTCGTTCTTTGTTATTTGATTTAGATTAATATTATTTATATTAGGATTGACATCATTTATTCTAGTTGCAGATTATCTTATTTCTCACAGATCTTTTAATCTATGTTACATTTGGTGAAGAATTAATTAGTTCGCAACATAATTAAATAAATATGATTTATTTAATTAATCAAGTTGAATGAAGGTTATTTATGAATAAATGAACTAATTAAAAAGGAGTATTTAATTAATAGACGAAATATGTTAGAAAGGTTAATTAAATAATCAACATTATTTAATCAAGACCACAGACTATAGAAAATTATGTTGAATGTGTACTCGCAAGACTAGACCAATTTTCAGTATCATCAGGAAAATCTGCCACTAAAGGATGGTCTGCCTTCATAGGTGCATCGGCTAACTGATCTGCAATCACTTGCCCTTTTATAGCCTTCCTCTCTACATATTGGATGTCATAATCGCTAAGTATCATAACCCATTTAGCCAATCAGCCTGTTAATGCTACCTTACTTAGGAGGTATTTGAGGGGATCAATCTTTGCAACCAACATTGTTTGGAGATTGAGCATATAGTGCCAATTTTTTTGGGTAGCAAAGACTACCGCAAGATAGGCACGTTCTATGTTGCTGCAATTCAATTCATATCCCACTAAGGTACGACTGATGTAATAGACTGCTCTTTCATGACCTTGATCATCGTTTTGTGCGAGAAGAGACCCTAATACTGACTGAGTTGCTGAAATATATAGTACCAATGGTTTTTCCGCTGTAGGTGGCATTAAGACTGGTGGAGTGAGCAAATAGTCCTTGATTTGTTGGAAAACATTCGTACTTTGTTGTTTGATTTAGCTTAATAATATTTAGATTAGGATTGACATCGTTTATTCTATTTGCAGATTATCCTCTTATCACGCAAATATTTTAATCTATGTTACATTTGGTTAACCTGATGTGAAAATGCTTCAAAATTCGCACATCTTTTCGTCTTTCCATTTTTCTATTTTTCTTTTGTTTGCAGGTTTTCGTACGGTGCACCACATCTATTCAACACACTGACACATCTGTATCCATGAGCCACATCTGCTAAAAATAGTGATGCATCTGTTAGTCTACACCACATCCGCCAAACTCTAAACCGCATCCGCTTGCTAACAAATTCCCGAAACACGTCCGCCTGTCAACATTGAACCGCATCTGTTGCTCCAAAAGCCGCATTTGGCTGGTAAATCTGTTTCACTTTTTTATTGATTTATGTACATCTGCATTTTCTTTTATCGATTTTGTGTGATTTTCATTTTTTTCTAATGTTTGTTTTAGCTGTGTTAAGAGGGAATAATGTAGTTTTTCTAGGACGAAGCATAGAAGAAAATTAAAAACCAAAGACAATATTTTTTGCAGGACGAAAGTCGAAGACAAGAAAAATGAACTACTAATCAAATTGCATGCAGGACCTAATGCCTTTGTCTTTATTTATTTAGCAATCTTTTTGTTTGGTAGATAGATAAGTGTCATTTCGATTAAAAAAGAACTTTCTATTTGGTAGATAGATAACTATCATTTGGAATAAAAAGAATCACTGTCTACTTTGTCTGGTACGTTGCACATATTTGTCACCCTTACGATTCAGTATATCAGAGTATCCTCTCCCCTTGTGTAGTCATGCTATCCTGGGTGTAAGAGAAATGGTTACTGACTCTAGAACTTGGTCCTGTCTTGGTGGGAAAAAGTACTCACCCCAAGATGACTCAAACCGGTAACACGCTAAAGCCAAGCGACTTCCACGAGGTATATAAAAATGGATTTCTGAACAAAGCCCAGAAATCATGCTTACTATTCCGATGAGATGGACAGAAATGGACTCTCGCCGAAGTTGGATAGTTCCCCACGAATGGAATGCCCTTATTAAACACCTTGTTGTAGATTTACCAAAATCCTACCTACTTGTTGGCACAGCAGGGTTGGCCCTGTGAAGTCATCTTACATTCTTAAGGTTTATGTGTGGAGATGAGATGTATGCCATGGGAATTTCATGGGTATAGTAGCTTGGCTGCCCCGTATAAGTGAGTGTCATGGAGGGGAGCCAGTGGGGTCAAGCTACTAGTCATCCACCATAAATATGCGTAGCTAGAGAAATCCAAGTAAGAACTTAGCAAGTATTGTCCAAAAATCCTAGGTTGTAAATTTTTTTCGAGTCTTAACAGTTCTATCATAACAAACTGAAAATACATTGATTGTTGTGTTTGTTTTCTACTGTATTCGCCAAAATCTTGATCAACAAATGAAGTCAGTCAAAACAACTTTCAGGAAAATTTCAAATGTCAAAAAGCGAGTCACAACTGTCAGTTTAACGTCGCATCAGTCTTAGCAATTCACATTTGTTAGGGGAAAAGCCGCATGTGTCTGTCAAAAACATTCATCATTCATAGTCTAGATATTACGAGCCACAACTGTCATATTTTGAGTCGCATGTGTGCATGCAAACCGCATCTGTCAATTTTCAAGCCGCATCTGTCTGTCAGAAAATTCAGGTTTATAGGGTCCATATTTAGAACCGCATGCGTATTGAAAAACCGCAACTATCAGAAACACCGCATGCACAATTGTAAACTACATCTGTCAACATTTGAACCACAACTGTTAGGTAAACCACATTTGACTGTCAACACAAAACTTTGGAAACCCCAAACTGAGTTTGAAACATCACTGTCACTATTTGCTTCTGGTTCTTAAGATCAACCTTGGACAAAAAATGATACATTTTTCTCAAAAACCTTGCATCATTAGGTGTCATATACATCTTAGTCATAGTCAATGTCTTAGTCATAGTTATCCTAAGTTGCATGCATATAGATACTTCCAAGGAAATTGCATATCACATAATAGATAACTTTCCTCGTCATTGGAAACGTTCATGTTCCGGTTTGTCACAATCATTGAACCTAGTCACTTTAGTCCCATTTAGTGGATCTTTTCAGCTCAACAGTCTACTCTAGAAAATTCACCTTGTCAACTGTCCTTGTCCTACAATCAGGTTCCTTGGTCAAATACAAATCATTGCATACATTTATTCCATAGGTGGTAGGTTATACCCGTCTTAGACTCATTTATCGTCATAGTCTACTCGATATTTTGCATATTGTCTATCCTATCATACGTCATTTTAGTATACGTCTTTTTAGAAATCATTTTAGCAACATCATTTATTGTCAAGAAAATCCAAAAACATAGAAATAGGACATATCAATTTTTAGACGTAGTCTGCATTACCCCTTTTTGAGCAACTTTTTCATGGTCGAAACAAGGTCTAAAAAGAAACATAAAGCAATGTCAGACCCCAATGATTTCATCAATCCATTTGGAAATCAACCATCAGGAAGTGAAAGACCACACATAACTTTGCTTGAGAAACACGTCACTAGGGACACACATGGACAAATTTATATAGAAGACATAGATGCCACTGTACAAGATCCTGAGTTTGCATCCTTTATGGATGAGTGTTTGGCAAATGATCGCCAACGATATCTAGCAAAGTTGCTAGTAGAAGGTGCCACACTACCACCAAGATTTGATATTCGTACTTTGAAAACACAATCTACTCAACCAATGAAAACTACGACATCAAGTGTTTCTATTCCCCAAATTACCGTAGTGATACCAACCGGCATACCAACTCAAACATCGTCAATTGCAAACACAACCCCTAAAACATTACACAAGGTTTACAATCTACTGCAGGGGCAACTTCCTCCAACCCCTTTGGCACCAACACCACTGGTAAGAGATCCAAAGTTGGCGGGGATATTCCTATACCAAATCAGAACATTCAGATAGGAAACATTCCTATACCAAATCAGACCATTCAGATAGGCAATATTCATATACCAAATCAAAACATTATAACGGGATATATTCCCTCGCCAAATCACAACCCATCACAAAATATGGCATATCAGAACACCTACATTGATCCAAACAATGCAAACACCATGTCCTTGACACAAGTAGATGTCCTTCAAAACCAAATGCAAACTCTTCAACAACAGATGGACAACATGTCTATGTCAGGCAAACGAACTATCTCAGTGCAAGACCTATGTCCATGTCCATTTGACAAAGCACTTTATATGACACCTTTCCCCCATGGATACATTATACCAATTTTTCCTAAGTATAATGGGAGAAAGAATCCTCTGGAACACATTAGAGAATTCTCAACGGCATGCATGGACATATCATATGATCCCACATACTTGATGAGACTATTTCCACAAACCCTTATCGGGATAAGACTGGATAGGTTTTCTAAATTACCGTACGACATATGATCCTGGGGTGAATTAGTTGAGAATTTTGTCTAACATTTTGCTTTTAAAATAGACAATGAAGTAACAATAGCAACCTTGTGCCATAGAACACAAGAAGATGACGAAACTTTCACGACTTTCTTCCAGAGATGGAGAAGGCTAGCTAGCAGATGTCCAGTTGAAATACCAGAAAAGAAAAAGGTCACGATATTCCTAGAAAACATCAATCCAAAACTACGAAGTGACTTAAAGGTACAATGTTGTACTTCATTCCTAGACTTGGTACAAAAGGGCATCATCCTTGAAAAAGGCCTTATAGACAAAGGAGAAATTAAAGTACTAGGCAGAAATCCCGTTGTCCAACATCAGAATGCACCAAACAATAGAAACAAATTCTGGTCTAGAAATAAAAATGTTACAAATGACAACATTGTTGATGCTAAAAACATACATACGAGGCCACCTATCACACTTAGAGGTTACAACTCCAATCAATACATGATGGGTAGTCTAGATCAAACAACCAATTATGTCTAAAATTCACAAAAACAAAGACCACAAAGGAGATTTCCTACACGTGAATTTACACCTTTAGGACAACCAATCGAGAAAATTTTCAAAGAGTTGATTAAACATAATCTCATCAAACCTTTGGAACCAATAGAGTATGATCCTGGACAGTTCAAACCTTCATGGTGGGACGATAACTCTTTTTGTGACTATCATCAAACGAAAGGACACAACCTACAACAATGTCGCCAACTGAAGAATATTATACAAGACTTTGTTGAAAACGAAACAATAGAGGTCGATGGGCAGAAAAATACCAAGAACAGTGATCATAAGGTCTTCATGGACCTATTACATGAAAACACGAAAGGAAAAGCCTCCAGTTCGAGAACCAAGAATAATCCATCAGCCAATTATACCAATACCAAGTATGACTATGGTAAAGGAATGATCATCAATCACCTCCGAGCTGCAAATGAGAACGTCAATACCATCATCATTAAGAAGCATCTGGAATGTAATGTGAACACATGTAGAACTAAGATTACTATTCCAAGTCCTTCTTTTGAGCCGCCTACGCAAACTTCCAATTTTAAGTACAACCTTTTTGATCAATTGAGTAAAACCCCCATGCAAATATCTATCTTGGAATTGTTGACTTTATCACCTAAGCACCGAGCCATTCTTGACAAAGCTCTACAAAACACAACTGTCCCTACATACTTAGATGTCAATCGTTTTGAAGAAATGGTGGGATATTTGACCAACTCGCATCATGCCACATTTTCCCAACAAGATTACTCAACTAAAAAGTTTGATCATAATGACCCCTTACATCTTGAAGTCTTAGTCCATCAAACTAAAGTCTGACGAGTCTTGGTAGACGGAGGAGCAGGTTTGAACCTGTGTACCCTAAAATTTGTTAAGCCATTAGGATTCTTAGAAGACTATGTAGAAACCTCTAAGAGTATAGTCATCAAGGCTTACAATGATGAGGAAAAATCATCCAAAGGAGTTGTCACACTCCCTATCAGAATTGGTCCAACAATCATGAACACTAGCTTCCAAGTCTTGGATCTTACCCTTCTATACAACTTGTTGTGAGGTAGACCTTGGATATACGCAATGAAATTTGTACCTCCAAGATATCACCAATGTCTTAAGTTCCCATATAATGGCACAGAGATCACGATTGATGGTGATCCTGATCCTTTTCAGTATTGTACAAGCCTAAGGGAAATTCCACAATGACAAGTACCGGTTAACCAAGAAGCTTCATCATCCACTTTATCCCTATGCATTGACCCGTCACATCTTACTAAGTCCATTTCATTCAAACCAGCATCATCCACTCCTAAGGTCGAGATCCAAGACAAGGGCTGTGGCAAATATCATATAAAGGCATCATACGGTGTCAGTCAACTGATTCCACCTAAGGCATATGGCTTACCCATGGCAGATAGAAGATAGTCAGTAGTCGCATTTCATGTTCCCCCTACAATGACATTGACCAAATGGGGAGAGTTAAGTGAAGAAATTGTGGATCAAGGTGATATTAACTCTTGCTTGTATAAAGAAGACAATGCATACCCCTTCCCGTCTACTCAATTAGCTAAGAATCAATATGGAAAATGCTTTAAGATAATGCAAAACGAAGGCTATGACGGGCACAGTGGGTTATGACTACATCAAAATGGAAGGACAAAACCGATCACTGTCTCACCACAACTGAAATACCTAAGGCTAGGGTTTCAATCGCTTAGAATTGGATTTCTTGGTACTTCATCACCATTTCAAGAGGAAGTGAGTGCTTGCACAGACATCAAGATATCTCATGAACCACTTCCCCCAGTTTATGACAAACCTCCAGTTTACGATGAATCCCCTGACTCAAGCAATTGTGAATGGGATTCCCTTTCCTCTACCAGTACTATGAACATAGATGCTCTATTTGAAGAATTGGACGTAAAGATAAAACCTGTACCAAAACCATCTATTCCTCGTCATAGGAAACACTTGTCCAAAGAAGAATGGAAAAAGAACTATTATTGGGAAACCCTTGATCATGCATCTTAGGCACCTAACAGACCATCTTCTGAGGATTCAACCCTTACAATAGTCCCACATCAAAGTTTACCTACCCATAGAAAGAAGAACAAGAAGGAGTTAGTCCAAAACTTATGTGACCATGTCAACCATTCTATACTTACCTTGTCAGCAGCTACCTTTAAAAACTCCGATGATGAAATGCCCCTTATATATCCTAAACTTATCAACTGGGATCAACAAGGTACACCTATCATAGATACATTCAAGAACAATGAAGCAATTGCTGAGTTTATGGGACTTAGAGAAGGCATAATAAGAGGGGATCATAAGGTGGGTTTTACCATAGACTTGGATGACAAAGCATATTTTGGGGAGTCTATTTACACCTCTTGTTGCAAAAATGAGAATAAAAATAAAAAAGACAATGAAAAGAAAAGTGATGAGTCCCTAGGTGAAAACTCAAAGGCGCCTTTGGAGGAAGAAACAATCAAAATAAAGGACATATCCGAGGGTGAAAACCTCTCAAAGGCACCCAAGGATAGAGGTTTAAATACTCTCCCCGTTGAACAAGAAAAGTCGCCGATGCTAGTAGAAGAGTCTGTTGAATTCAACATAGGTACAAAAGAGAATCCTCGAAAGGTATTGTTTGCAACTTCTTTAATAGAGACAAAAAAACCTGAGTTTAAGGACTTCTTCACGAAGAGACAGATAAACTTTGTATGGTCGTATGTTGACATGCCTAGGCTAGATCCAAACCTAATATTGCACCATTTACCAGTACAGCTAGGTATTAAGCCAGTCAAATAGAAGTTAAGGAAAATGCATCCACAAATTGCTCTATTGGTCAAGGTAGAACTTAAGAAACTCTTAGATGTAGGATTCATAAGGACAATAGACTATGCAGATTGGATATCAAATCTAGTACCAATGACTAAACCAACTGGGGGCATTCACATTTTGCATAGACTTTAGAGACATCAATAAGGCATGTCCTAAGGATGACTTCCCTTTGCTGAACATTGACATGATAGTAGATCTTATAGCAGGATACGAGATGCTATCCCTCATGGATGGTTTCTTTGGATATAACCAAATCAAAATAACAACTAAAGACCAACACAAGACAACTTTCATGTGTCCATGGGGCACATACTATTGGAATGTTATGCCTTTTGGCCTTAAGAACGCAAAAGCTACCTATCAATGGGCAATGACTATGATTTTTCATGACTTTGTACATACTCTCATGGAAGATTATGTAGATGAAATTATAGCTAAATTAGAAACAATGCAAGATCATTTGAAGGTTTTATATAAGATATTCCAGAGGCTAGAGAATTACAACGTCAGGCTAAATCCAAAGAAGTGTGTCTTTGGAGTAAAATCAAGGAAACTATTAGGGTATATCATCTCCAGAAGAGGCATTGAAGTAGATCCAAAAAAGGTAAGAGCTATCATAGAAATTCCTCCTTTAGTCAACATTGGTCAACTCAGAACACTATAGGGAAGATTACAGTCTATTAGGCATTTCATAGTACAACTGGTAGATAAAATACACCCATTTCAACATCTACTCAAGAAAGGAGTACCTTATGTGTGGACACCTAAATGTCAGGACACTTTCCAACAAATCGAGGACTATTTTCTCACTACACCAGTCTTAATGCCACCTACAGCAGGAAAAGCATTGGTACTATACATTTCAGCAACTTAGTCAGCATTAGGGGCTCTTCTCGCACAAAATGATGATCAAGGTCATGAAAGAGTAGTCTATTACATCAGTCGTACCTTAGTGGGATATGAATTGAATTACAGCAACATAGAATGTGTCTTTCTTGCGGTAGTCTTTGCTACCCAAAAAATTTGGCACTATATGCTCAATCGCCAAACAATGTTGGTTGCAAAGATTGATCCCCTCAAATACCTCCTAAGTAAGGCAACATTAACAGGCCGATTGGCTAAATGGGTTATGATACTTAGCGAGTATGACATCCAATATGTAGAGAGGAAGGTTATAAAAGGGTAAGTGATTGTAGATCAATTAGCTAATGCACCTATGAAGGCACACCATCCTTTAGTGGTAGGTTTTCTTGATGAATTTCTCTTCAACATAGACATTAAAACCAATTGGAAACTATACTTTGACGGGTCACATACAAATTGTAGTTCAGGAGCCAGTATCCTATTTGTTACACCTCAAGGTGATACCATTCCTGAATCATTTAGGATTGCTTTCCCTTGTACCAGCAACATAGAAGAGTATGAAGCTTTAGTGACATGATTAAAAATGGCAGCTCAGTGGAAGATTAAGAGTACATATTTTTGGTGATTCTCAGCTAGTAATCCGGTAGGTAAATGATGATTATGAGACTAAGGATGCGAAGCTTGCCCCTTACAAGCATATGGCTGATAGTTTCAAGTAGTACTTCAACGAAATTACCTTTCAACAAATACCACGTATCCAGAATAGAGCTACAGATGCTATGGCAATTGTGGGTTCCTTGTTGGATATTCTGAGTAACGTGCCTAAGTTTGAGCTTCTGATTGAACAGTTGTTGGTCCCCGCCTATGATGTCCTTGATGCTATGATGGTGTGTACCATTTTTGGTCCTACATCTCCTTGGTATAAAGACATATTCAACTATCTAACTGACAAAACCTTACCTCTACACTTTTCCAATAACCAACGTCAAACCTTCATCCAAAAGTCAGCTAAGTACACCATCATCAGATAAACCTTGTATAGACGTACCTTAGATAACACCCTAATGATATGTCTTGGTTTTGAAGAAGCACAAACAAATTTGTGAGTTGTGCATGAGGGTATATGCGGATCTCATTCGAGTGGTCCTACTTTAGCCCATAAGATTATGAGACTAGGTTATTATTTGCCTACAATGGAGAAAGACTCATATATCTATGTAAAGAAATTTAGACAATGTCAGATACATGGAGATTTGATAAGGGAACCAACACAGGAGCTTCGTCTGATTACATCACCATGGCCCTTTGCCCAATGGGGACTTGACCTCATAGGTAAGATACACCCTCCATCATCCAAGGACCATAAATTCATCATAATCACCACCGAATACTTCACCAAATGGATTGAAGCTATTCCCATGACCTACATCACTGACATGCAAATATCTAAGTTTATCCTAAACTATATCATCTATCGGTATCGTGTACCCCAATCCATAATCATAGACAATGGTCGCCCATTCAAGAACCAAGAAGTACGCCATTTATGTGAAGAGTTCCATATCAAACATCATTTCTCCACCTCGTATTACCCACAAGGTAATGGCCAAGTCGAGGCATCTAATAAAACCATTGTTAGAATCCTGAAGAAGACTGTTAATGATGCTAGTTGTGACTGGAACCTATAGTTGAATCGTGCCTTATGGGCTTACCGCACAAGCATTCGTACTCCCACTGGTACCACTCCATATTCTCTCGTATTCGGGTCTGAAGCTATCTTACCTATTGAGGTTGAAATACCTTCCCTGAGGGTATCCTTGAAGGGTCACATTGACGATGAAGAATACCGTGTATCTAGGCTACAAGAGCTAGAATTACTGGATGAATGAAGACAGAAAGCATTAGACCATTTTGAAGCATATCAAAATTGTCTTCGTCGTAGCTACACTAGGAAAGTTCTCAATAGACACTTTGACATTGGTGACCTGTTTTTAATGGAAAATCCTAAGAATCAAGCTAAACGAGAAAAACTAGGTAGGTTTGAACCTAACTGGTTAGGGCCTTATATTGTCACAAAAGATTTTGGGTCAGGAGCGTACCAAATTTCCACTCCTGAAGGAGAGCCACTTTTGTCACCTATCAATAGCCTGCATCTAAAGAGGTTCTATGCTTAGCTTCTGAGAATCTGTGTCTTAATCTAAAAAAAATATATACAAAAAAATGGAAAAAACAAAAAAATGGTTACCTTGATGAAAACTTGGCAAACAGGCAGTCTTTGTAACACCAAAAAAATTGAGAAAAAAAAGAAAAAAAGTAAAGAGAAATAAATCCATCGAATAGTGAAAACCGCTTCGGTGGCGCTATGGATAAGTACCATGGTGAAAACCTGGAAAATAGGTGCCATGTGTAGTCAAGCTCGCTCTTTCATCTACCATCATTCTAATCAGACCTTTTCACCATCACTCATAATAAATGGCTGTCTTATCCATTGCTTGGAACAATTGACATCCAATGTCCATTCTGTCACACTCCCCACTCCATCTTGCAAGTCTTTTTCCCGACTGGGGGAAAATCCTTGTTCTGTGCCCTGACACCTTGTGCATAACATCGCACCATCGAAAATGTCCTGAAAAATCCCAAAAACATTAGAAAACTTCAAAAATCCAAAAAAAAAAAATGTCAGAAAATACCAAAAATAGAGTCAAGTCAGTCATGTTCAGTCAGTCATAGTCGAACTAAGTTGCCTCTACGACTGGGATGTAGGAAAGGCCATAAATCGATGTGCCCCCGAGGCATTAGGTCTATCAGTCTAGGTTTGTCATGTATCACACACATTTAAATCATGACTCTTTGTACATTCAAAGTCATTGGTTGTGTTGAACTACGAGGTATCTGCATGTACAACGTAGGCAAGGCTAATCAATTGATGAGCTCCTAAGACCAGACTAGGTCCGTCCAATAGGGTTCATTTACATTCACTATCACACACATGGCATATCATCATCTTGGGTCAGTCTTTTAGGTTATCATCTCAAGTCATACACTGTCTACACACACACTTTTTATCGGTCAAGGAATCAAAGCAAGTCATGGATCAACAAGGCAAAACATCTCAACATTAATCAAGTCAATATCAAACACATTGTCAAAGCGATCAACCTATGTCTTAAGCAAGATATGTTTTTTTTGTCAACAAACATCATCAAATTGTCATAGTCTCATGTAGCTTGTCACTTCAACGTCATCAGGCTCCAACATCTTATACGGCACGTGTCTTTTTGAAACCAGGCTTTGTCATGCCTTGTACAGATAGTCACTAGGTTGAAACCAAACTCAACGTCTTATGCGGTATGTGTCATCTCTCACATTACACTATGTCAAACATCAAACATCAAACAATCCTACAAGATCAAGTTTTGGCGAATACTTTTATTTGGCTTTATGACTTTATATCTTATTTTGTCTTATCTTTCTATCGATTTGTGAATTACGTCTGGTTACTAGCTTTCTCAAGGATGTCCCTTGAAGGATTTAGAGAAGCAAGGTTATCTCGGGACTCTTTTTCTTTGGCTGTTGTCTGTCAACTATCTTTTTAACATTGGTTTTTGAGTCATGTTACTATTTTCCTCAAGGATGTCCCATCAAATATTTAGAGGAGCAATGACGTCTCATGACCCATATTTTATTTGTCTAGACAAAATGATTGGGGCAATTTTGTCCTTAGTATGAGTTAAGACAATCCTTATCTGTGACTATTTGTTCTTCGCAGATGGATGACTTTGTACACTATGGTCTATCTCATATCATAGTGTGTACTATCCATTTGTGTCATGTCCCATCCAATGATGATAAAAAAGCAAGCATAGCATATTTGGCAATATATCAAAGATTATATATTTTTCTCAATCAATCAACCTTCGTTATTTCTCACTAACATTCTGAATTCATTCGTGCTAACATTTCTCTTCTTCAACATAATGATAAAGTCTTGTGACACAATAAAAACATTAGATAATCTGCATATGCATACATTCTATAACATTTCACATAGTTGCATTGTAATTCAAACATATAGATAGTAACATTAACATCTTCATTACATATATTTGAAATCATGACATAATAGGCATTTCATCATCATAGCATACACAATGTAAATATTGCATGTACATATCCCCATCACATATAAGTAAGCATCATATAGAACATTGCATCCATTATCATAAGAAATTAAGACATCCATATCATTATAAAATGAATAACTCATAACATGTAGAAACATTCATTCATAACACATGTACATACATCATCTAAGAAACATAATCATGTAGAAATAATGCATCATCCATAAAATAGAATTGCATATCATATAGAAGTCATCAAAATCATATATATATATATATCACTCAAAATAGTGTGTCACAGTACAATGTCAGAATGTATCCATAAATAAAACATGAGCTCGCAGGCTCTCTGATCAAAATACAATGTCTACATATGTAACCATATCATCATGTCCCACTGCCACTACTATCACATGGTGAAGGTGGTGGGAAAAGCCTCGAAGGTGCTCTCTGTGAGGTGGAAGGCCTCTCATATGGACCTGCCCTCGATGGTCCTACCACACCCTCTGTACTTTGTGTCCTGGTGTGACTCCTGCCCTGTGATCTCTGACTATGCACCTCTAAAAAGCTAGGAGCTCGGTTCTCTACTGGCACCACTGCCTCATAGAAATCCCTATAATAGGTAGCTCTCTCAAGTGATATGACTAAATCTCGTACCATGCCATCAGATGAAGACCCGCTACAAAGGTGTCTGACCTTTGTGAACTAATGCTCTATCTCCTATCTTTGAGCTATGGCCTGATCCCTCTCCATGAGTGCACTGTCCCTCTCCGTATGAGCACTGTCTCTCTATGTGTGTGCACTATCTCTCTCTGCATAGGCACTGTCTCTCTCTATCCTCATAGCATCAAACTCTAATGTCATCAGTCTGAGTCTCTCCTCCAAAGCCTCCCTATCACCATCCCTAGGAGCATCATCCTCCCATCTTCCCTCCATAATCCGATCCCTGAGCTCTCTCTCCTGCTCCTCCATCGATGCCTCCTCCTCAACATCATCCTCTCCATATCCTACCAGAATACCTAGAGGGTCTATATCCATATACATATCTACATCCTCTATAGCATCCTCTCCTCCAATATCTACCTCTGCACACTCCTCTACAACTACCTCCTCGGCAGCATGCTCATCCCCAACCTATACATCAGTTCCACCTCCGATGTCCAACATCGGTGCATGCTCTACTACTGCCTCACGGATAGGTGAAATTCCACCTACCTGACCCCCTCTCCATCCTCTCCATCCTTTCCTACCACCTTTTCCATCATCACCTCTCCCTCAAACTCTACCAACTCTAGCACCTCTGCCTCTCCGCCATCCTCTCGGTCCTGTGCCTCGTCTCTCAATGTGTGCCGGTTGATTCAGATGTGTGTAAGGAATAGGCCGATGCTCTACCCACCATGCGTTATATGCAGCTGTAGTCCCTAGGTCTTTTGCTCCATCTCTCCATCCCCACTGTACTGGTTGTAAGGGCTATATCTTTTCCTCTGTGGTAGCAACAGGAATCATGGGCCCTCAATATGGAACCTCTATGAAAGAACGAGCAAACTTTGCTCTACTCTGAGGCTCATGCTGAACCTCGCCAAACTATCTTAGAACCTGGAAAGTGTTTGTCAATGATGTGCACACTCGAAACAGTCCTCCCAATAAGGTACTGTGTATGTCTGTAGAACACCAAATGTCTGTCCTCATCCGACCACTCCTCACAATCCATGTACGGTCTCCACGTGAACTGATCTAGAATGTCCAGTGCATGTCTCCAAAATCCAATGTCTCCTACATGCGTCTAAGTGATGTGTCCCATATACTGGAACACATATGGGAATCTCTCCCATCACTCTATAGTAACTAGAGGATGAAAAATAGCTATCCTCTCCTAAGCCCACACCATCAGCAAAGTGGTCCCACAACTCAGTGACTGTGCGTCTCTGTAAGCAATATCGTGTAAGTGAAAATATAACATCCCTAGTAGACATGGACCCCAAGCATACATAGTCTCTCTCTCTAGCATACCAACCAACATCGCACCCCAACCAACCAGAAAACCATGACCCCGTCGGTCTGGAAGAACTATCCTCCCTATTAGTGTACATAATATGCAATCAATCCTATCATATCTATCCACTAATACTAGCCATCTGATCTCATAATGCTCGATGTCGAGCCTACTGATATCATCCACCTGATAAAATCTCGCTAACTTGGTCAATCCATGTTGGGTATCGTACATCACTCACTCTCCTCTAATTAGTAGTCTCAATATCCTGTACACATCCTCCAATGTGACAGTCACCTCCCCAGTTGGAAAATCAAAGGACGATGTCTTGGAGTGCCATCGCTCGCACAATGCCGTAAGCATCGCCCTGTTCACCCGAATAGTGGGCATCGACAGACAGTGACGTAGACCAAGTCTCCATAGAAGTCGTATCTCTGCACTATTCAAATGATCTCTCAGATCGAATGTGTCAAGACGTGTCTCCCACGTATATATAGGATCTAGTACAACTTGCATTTAAACCATGATGTCAAGAATTTTCAAGTTTTTCTTAGAAAAAATTTTTGGAGAATTTTACCAGCCAAATGCAGCTCACTTTAACAAATGTGTTGCATGAAACCTCATATGCGTCGCATATTACATATGCGTCGCATATTTCATAAACCCACTTTCTACCTACTGCAAATGCAGTGAAACAAACCAAATGCGATTCAAAATACCATATGCGGTACATTTTCTACAAACTACCTACCTACTACATATGTGTTTCACTAATGCACATGCGGTTCACTACCCCACATGCGTCTAATCCTAATGCAGATGCGTTGCATATATACATATGTGGTGCATTATTTTTCAAATGCGTTTAATCCCTAAAAAGCCTAAATCTAGCCTAGGCATGTTTTTGTACATGTGTCATTTTGCAGTCAAATGCGACAAATACGACGACATATGCGTCATTCACGAAAAAACCGCATATGCTAAATAATTTTTAAAGACCTAGAAATGCATGCAAACATAAATTTAAAAGGTTCATTTCCAGGTACATACTGGTGGTCCTGCATTGGCTGGCCACCTGAAGGTCCGGATCCGATATCCTCGATGCACAACATAGGGAATGGGTGCCATGTTCGTTAGCTAGTCAGAGAAAATTCTTAGTTTTCCTAACTCTTCCGGGTGCAAATGAATTAGATTTCAACCTAATTCCTATTTATAGCTAGGGTTTGGGTGGCATTTATTTTTCCCTAGTCTATTGGTTGCTTAACCTTTCAACTTCAACTGACCCGTACACATTCGTATGATCTCCAAATTCAATTCTGTCAACTCCATAGCATTTTTGACTATCAAATTGACTTATCGGGAATATTTCCTATTATTTTTGGAATTTTTCAAAAAAAATCAATTTTCCCAAGGGGGCATACCTTAACCTGTTTCATGCCGGGGCATGATCAGGGCATATTTTCTTTGATACAACGCTGTACCAACATTGCATCAAAGAGGGGCAAACTGCAGACACCGAAAATTGGTCTAGGCCTGCAGGTACACATTCGACATAATTTTCTATAGTCCGTGATCTTGATTAAATAATGTTAATTATTTAATTACCTTTTCTAACACATATTTCTTCTATTAATTAAATACCCCTTTTTAATTAATTCATTAATTCATTGATGACCTTTATTCACTTGATTAATTAAATATTTATTTAATTATGTCGCTAACTAATTAATTCTTCCTTCTTAATTAAATAATCTATTATTTAATTACCCCTTTATCATACTTCCTTCTTAATTAAATATCTTTATTTAATTATTCATTTAACCCCCTTTTATCTATAATTAAATATTTATTATTTAATTATTCAATTTATCCTTTTCAATAGTCAAATTAAATAAATTATCTTTATTTATTTAATTAAAGTCTTTCATTTTCGAATATTGAATTAAATTAGCATTTAATTCATTTATTAATTATTTATGTCACATTCTTCTGTCAACCAGTTGACTAATCATTCACTCACCTTCTGACTCCAGATCTATTTTTAGTTCTCCAGTTATCTCTAGATTCAACATCTGATTGTCTCTGCGAGAAGACTCTCCGTCATAACTAGTCGAGTAACTAGTTCTAACTTCTGTTTGCATACAAATGCATTATTCTTCGAGTTCTAACTTTGTCTTTGACATACAAAGTCTATTTCTTCTATTTTTGAAGATTAGGATCTTGAACTCGTGTTCTAACTCACGTTATAACTTAGTCTTTATCCTGCTGTCTTTCTTGAACTCATGTTCTAACTCACATTCTATCTGATACATAACTCACATCGCATGGCATTCATCAATCTCATCCGTCGATCTCTCTTTTAATCTGAGTCGATCGTTCGAAAACCCAAAATCTATAAAATGGCTTGTCATTATCATTATTCCTCCTCCCGAAATCATACACTTTTGAGAAGAAACTTATCTTCGATTTTTTTCTTAGACATTCGACGAAGTTATGCTTGCATTCAAACACAAAAATCTGAGGGCAAGAATACTGAAAAGGCAAAATGGAGAAGAGCAATCAAGATAATTCGAAGGAGTGAACGCATATTCGGTGAGAGCTTTCCATTAATTTGTTTAGTTTATTATGTTTACTTATTCATTCTTTGTTATTTGATTTAGATTAATATTATTTATATTAGGATTGACATCGTTTATTCTAGTTGCAGATTATCTTATTTCTCATAGATCTTTTAATCTATGTTACAGTGTCTTTGTTGTGATTTGGAATTGAGATCACTAAGGCACTACTGTCTTGGACGTGTTCTATGATGACAGAACCGAACTCTGTATCCCCAAAAAGTGGTATCAGAGCTGGTTAAAGGAGGTCAAGGCTTGATGATACCAACCAGTGGTATCAAAGCCTTCTTTTGGTTACTGGAGTTCTAGGTATTTCTCCTGTGATGATTTCTTAGCTTGGCAAGCTTGAGGAAATCTGGAGAAAATGGTTGGTGATTGATCCTTCGATGAGTGGAAGTTCCTGCTTCCTTGATTCAACACATAGTTTTGAAAGATGCTGGAGATGACCGGAGTTGATCATATTGTGGAAATATGGTCTGAGGCTCTTGGCTGGTAACAAATGTTCCCGATGCAAATGGTGTGAGATGTGCTTATAGTTGTGTTGCAGCGAAGTGTGGTTTCATATTGGGTGTCTATGTGAGGGGCTCCCTGGTGGTATGGAGTTGCTTGTGTTGCTATTCAGCCATGGAGTATTGTGCTTGTGCTGGGTGTTTTGACTTAGCACTAAAGGCGGTTTCTCTATTGCTTTGATTGCATGGAGGCTATGAAGTTGATCCTGGTGGTCTGCAACTTCTGGAAAGTTTGGCTCTCTCGTATGCTTGTGCATGACTGTGGTTTTTTGGAATAGGTCTGAAATGGACTTGTTGTTCCATTCTTACCTGTGTCTTGCACTCACATGGTTTCAGATTCATGTCTTTGGCTTTGAAGGTTTTGTGTAGATTTTCCTAAAAAGTCTATGATGAATATTCATGTTTCTTTTCATTTTTCTGGTTAACTGTGTTGGTTCTGTGTAGACTCCTAAGTCGTCCAGATGGGAAGTTAATATGGAGGTGCGTGGGTGTTTTGGAAACACTGTGGTTTGCAAGTTTTGCATGGTCAAGGAAAACTTGTGTTTTGTGTGGAGCTATTGTCTGCTATTTTCTAGATCCTGGCTTCTGGGGTGTGACTGGATGAAATAGTTGCAGTTCAACATGTCTTTGAGGAAGTGTGATGTCTTCTCTGCATGGGAGTGTTGTTATGAGTTTCTCTTTCAACATTCTTGTGGTATGCTTTGATGGTTTCCTAGACTATGGTGCTTGAGTTATGGATGTGACTGACAAATCAGATCTATTGTTGATCTGGTGTTTGAGTCTTTCTTGTTTGCTTTACCTGTTCTCTTTGATGATTTCAATTTTGTAGTTTCCAGTGCGATGATAGATTTGCAGGTTTTCATTTGGTTGCATCCACAATTTGTGCAATGTTGTGCATTTTCCTTACCTACATGTTTGTTGTGAGAAAACTCAGAAGTGGATTGTCAATATCCATGAGGTTGTAACAGTGTGGTGCAGATCTGTTAGCTAGCCTTGTCTGTGGTCACTTGTGCATTGGCATGGTTGTTTTGAGATGAGAGGAGGAATGGTATTTGAGTACCTAAATATTCAATGATGGGGATCTGAATCATGTGAATCACGATGTCATGGACAGCTGGATACACTGTCCAGTGTAAGATTTTGATAGTGATGGGGTGGTCGGTCATGGTGCTTGGGAAGATTGGTGTCACAGTTTAGTGGGAGCTTTAGCAGTCACTGTGGATTCATCACTTGGTGGTGAATGATATTATTTGGTGTTGCAAATGCTTCTTGAGGACTCTTAGATCCTATTGTTGCAGAAGAGCTCTTTCGCATCTACATGGTCACTATTTGAAGATGTGCATCATCTTGGAGCCATGGAGGACTCTGGTAGTCTTTGGCTGAGATGTTGGTAGTGCTTGACATGTGATGTTGGTTTAGAGTTTGTTTACTTTATGTCATTTTATACTCTTTCTTGTGCATTAGAGTTTTGGCATGTTGCTTTTCTCTTGAAGACCATGGACATTTCACTTGAAGCATGGTATCTTCTAATGGAGATGTGTAGATCATGGTGTCATGATAAGTTCATGTTCAGCTGGTTTGGAGCTTTGACAGTGGTTTGGGGTTTCTCTTTGTTTTGAGTACATTGGTCATATGCTAGAGGACTTCATGTTTATTGTAGTGTTGCAGTTTAGAGTTAGCATGAGATGATAGGTTGTTGGTGCTCATGGATACATGGAGAATAAGGTGAGGCTGGAATTATTTTGAGAATGTTGTTGTTACAGCTGAAATTTGAGTTGTCTACACCTTGGTTGAACATGATTTCAATAGAGACCATGAAGGAGAATGCTCTTGGGTAAGTCACGGTGGCTTGTATCTCTTGGAGGAGCATCTTTTCTCTTTTCTTCTTGGTCTACTCGGCAATGGTGTTTCATTTGAAAGGTATTTTCCCATTATATCTTTCAGATGTGTGTTATGCTTGCTTTCATGATATGAATCTTGAGTTGCTATTTTAAAATTCTAGAGGATTCATAATGAAAGGTGGATAGCATAGTGTATCTCCTTGTCCTTTTGAGGACTGATAGGAGATGGTTATATGGGTGGGTTTGATCTTCTTTGAGATGCTTACATTTTGTTGGATGTTGTTAAGGCTCTCCCTTTGGGATGTGAAGAGGATCATTCTTGACACAACTGGCATATAGAAGTGTTTGTAGAAGGACATGCTTGATTTGTTGTTTCTCTCTATTCTGGTCTCTTCTTCCTGAATGTTCTTGATTTTAGACGTGGGATGTCTATGTTGGTCACTTTTTTGTGATCATGTGTTGTCACTTGGGTGATGACTTAAAGGTTCCTGTGTTTCCTTCTTTAGCTAGATATGGAACCTTGGAAGAACGGTGGAAGGTGGTTGCAGGGTGTGCAGATTAGAGTGGGTGTTCCTTGGAACTACATGGTTACTCATTTCTATTTGTAGGGATTGGTGGACTTAGTATGCTTGGATCATGTGTGATGGTGCTTTGTTCGCACTCATCCAGACAATACCTTTGCAGTGGGAGTACCTGGATGTGTTTGGTATTTTGACTGGTTGGCACATGGTGCTTATTTTTCCTGTTGATGGGTTGGCTATGTGATGGCATGAGTTTATTGATAGTCATACCTTTGAGGTATGTGTGATTGGATTGTTTTAGCATGAGCTGTGGGTGCTGGTTTTCAATCACGGGGGTTTCATCAGTTGGATAAGGGCAGTCAATTGTGGTTTTTGTTCTAGCTGATGGTTTCTTGTTCTGGAGAATGGTTTTCTATTATGTGCTCATGTTGTGCTTTGTTGTTGTTGTTGTTGTGCCTTTTTCACCTGGAGGATCAGATGTTTGCGTTCCTAAGACTGGTTCTTTTTCGCCGTATCGTGTTCCTGTGTTTGGATTTTTTGCCTGAGATGGTGGACATTTTTGGATGTCATTGCAGAGGTCTTGGTTGGAGCGTGAGAGCCTGAAAGTCTTCGGCAAGTGGGAAATTGTTGGGAAAGTTTGCCTCAACTTTCTGGTCTTTTCCCTTGAAGATTTAGGTGATTTCTTCATTTTCAAGGCCTTTACTACCACACCATTGCCTGTTCTTTCCTTGGTGGCATAGTTATGTAGTTTACCACTTTACTGCGGGCAACTTTACTCTGTCTGGCAGTTGGGCGGTGCTACTGCTATACCGCAGAGGTCTCTTGGAGGTGGCACAGTTGCATGGTGAGTGGCTGAGTGGTGAAGGTTTGGCTTACCACCATACTATGGGGTCTTCTTGTTGGTGGCGAGGTAACATGGTGAATAGTGCAGTGGTGGCAAGCTAACAAAGGAAGTGGTTACTGCCCTACCGCGAAGGCTTATTCTTAAGCCGCGGTGGGTGCAGTAAACCATTAACGGTTGGAGGTAGCGATCTGGTGACGATTACTGCCTTACCGCGGTCAGTGCTCGTAGTGACCACGGTCATCGCGGTAAGTCCCCTGTGGTGTGGCCTAGCAGTTACCACCATACCGTAGGTAGTGAGATTGCTCACCATGGTGGCTACGGTGAGACTGTTGGTAGTCTGCTAGAGCAGTTACCACTCTACCACGGTGAGACCTATCTGTCTCCACGGTAGCGCAGTATGACCGCTGACGGTCTATTGGGCAGTTACCACCACACCATAGGATGGCTTTGGAAGGTCAGCGGTAGCACGGTGGAGATGATGGTTAGTGCAGTCAGTTACCACCATACCACGAGATAGCCAAATGAGCGCAGTGGTAGCAAAATAGATGGAAGGGTGAGCTTGGGTGAGCTCACCACTGTATCGAGGCTGGATCGTTTGGGCTCAGTGGTAACGTGGTAGGAGCTCGGTTGACTGAGTTGGACTAGCCTATCAGAGTGATCAGTGAATGTGAAGGCTACACGTGGCAGGTTGGTAGCGTTCGACTGGTCGATGACCAAAGTGTTAATGACAGTTATTGCAAGTCGTAGAAATTGAACCCAATTAAGGTGATGGATTTATTTCCTGGGTGGCTCGATGCAATCTATGCAGATCAGATGCATGCTTGTTTGTTCGATCCATGAACCTGAGGGTCAGTGATTGGTTGGGACATTGAATGTGATGTATGGCTCGGTCCGAGATATACATTTGAATAAAAACAAAAAGGTGGCATGAAGTGGGCGAGCGATAACAAAGAGAGGCTAAGAGTGTTCGAGCAGTTTAACCATGAACACTTAGACTCTCAAATCTGGTAAGATGTGAACCTGTGATGCCAATAGGCTGGGTTGGTCGTGAGGCTGGCTGTGATAGTCATTTGTGAGGAGTTGAAGGGAATATACATAGTATGTCATAAGGACATTGTAAGTATGTGATGATTTTGATTTGTGTTTCCAGTATTCTTTCTCCAAATGAACAAGATGTAATCTCCTGAAGAGCATAGCTCTGGTTTTGTACTGTAACCATTTTAGTTACTGAATAATACATGTGAGCGGAGTGTTTTGAAGGGTGGGGTTTTTTAACCCTAAAGGGTTTTCCCCACGTAAATTTGTGTGTTCATAATTTTGTCTTTTATGGTTGTTTGATTCATGTTCCTGAATCTATGCTTGTGTTGAATCTGTTATTGCTTTGCATTTACTTCCCTCAGAGGATCAATGGGGAATCAACTGTGCGTGCTTCCACTTTATTGCATAGTTGTTTGTGTCTTTGTTGTGATTTGGAATTGAAATCACTAAGGCATTGTTGTCTTATACGTGTTCTATGATGACAGAACTGAACTCTGTATCCCCAAAAATTTCCTCGAAAATCAATTAAAAAATAAAATGCCTAAATCCTATATTGGCCAATATTAAAAAAAATTTTAATTGATTATCAAAATCAATTGAAAAAACAAATCACTAAATGCTTGACCACTCTCAATTTTAATAAGGCATTACTTTGACATTATCCAAAACCTAAAATCTAAGGACCAAGCAATATTTAATCAGACGAAGCCTAAGACTTAGGCACATAGAAATATATGAAGTCCCTAAAAAAATTGACCCAAGGCATATGAGATCATGGCTATAAAATTAAGGCATCAATTTAAAATGCAAACACTAAAAGCCCTCAAGTTTGAATTAGGGAAACATGAAACAAAAGTGGGGCAAAAACCCCAATCTCCATCATTTTGCACTTTTAAGAGTGAAGGCTTGGAAAAGAAAAGGCTCTGCAGCCACCGCCATGTACATGCTTGGTTTTGAACTTGCAAATGCTTGGGAACTCCATGATTTTTTGTCTTCAGATGGTCAATTCTTCACAACCAATCTAGTAAGTTGATTTCTTTATGATTATGGCTTTCTCTCTTGTGTTTTGAAAGCAATAGAAAACCATAAGGCCGCAACCTCTCCTCTCCAGTTATGATTTCTTGTTTCATTATTTTGTGTTTGACTTATCACTAGACATCATGGGAGAGCTCAAAACTTATTCTTGAGAGCTCTAATGAGCTTTGTTGCACCACCTCTATTCCTCCAATGGCATCACAAGGTAATCTACTCATCCTCTAACATTTTTTTGTTGTTCTCTCTAACAAACTAAAGCTTATGAAGCTTGAACTCTGCAAAAGATCATTTATCATGCAAATTTGTAGGCCATCACAGAGGTCGTGCCACTTCATGTAGCATAAATGGGTTCCTCTATGAATTCTTACTACATTTTCTCACCTTTCTCAACTTGAGAAACTTAGAAAAAACTTAAAACAACTTTATTATGGTGAAAAAGATAAGAAAAATCTCCAGGTCGTGGCCACTCATGCCTAAAATGGGCATTTAAACCTGAAGCTACACTTAATTTATTACCTTCTTCTCTAATTCCTCCTTATGAATGAGTTGGACTCATGATTTCAATATTTAATTTGCATCTTTTCCCAGAACCTTACATGGGTATTCTTGATTCTGAGAGAAAATGATTATCTTGTCTTTCTGTTGAAAACCCTTGCATGGGTAAACTGGAAAATGAACTATCTGCACTTTGAGTAAAATTTTGTATATGGGCTTCCTGCATTCAAATATACTGCACTCTTGTCAAAAACCCAATGCGGGTATCCATTATTTCGAATAAATCTATATTTTAATAAAAATGCTCATATGGGATTTTGGAAACCAAAATAAATATGCATTTGAATAAGCAGTCTAAATGTGGATATTTGTTATTTTGAAGAAAATGGTTCACTCTGATGCATCTTAAAGAAGACCACATTTCTGAAATAAAATTCATATGGGTAATGAAATTTCTACATAGACTGCATTTCGGGTCTGTCTATTTTCTCACTTTTGAGAATCAACATAAATAACCTGCTCCATTTTTTGAAAATGAGTAAACATGAACCCTGCTCCATTTATTTCAAGTTACTGCATCTCCTTTGACTGTATGGGAAACCCTAGCTTGGCCATGTAGATTTCAACTAAACAAAATAAATCCTATATCTTCAAAACCCCCGTATTTTCAAAACAACATATGGAGCGCATTCCTTGACTTGGTTACCACCTTTTGCACAAGAATTCTTGATTCACAAATCATTTTATATTGTTTCATAATTATGGCTTTCATCTGTAAAGCTCCCTCTTGCTTTGTCATTCCCTACTCATTCTGGAAACAAAATCTTCACATTGCAATCCTTGAGTAATCTATCTATGCTTGTCCTCCTGATTATTGTCAATTATTCTTTGAAAAATATGCTTTGAATGACAGAACAATTGAAAGTCAGAACAAGTCTCCAAAACAGTGTATTTTGACTGTTTTCCCTTCAAAGATAGTGATGCATAAACTTTACTTAATGCTATATTTACCCTTATGCATTACATCTATGATGGATTACCTGATACTTGTCCCCATCCATTCAAATCAAACTCGAAACTCTACACATGCTTACTTTATCGAACAATATTCTATTGATGAGGCATATGTATGCCTGTTCACTATCATCATTATGAGATAAAACACTGCTGCTCCAAAACAAAAAAAATATGAAACAACATTTATGTGAACAGACTTAAAATAGAAAAATAGTATAATGAGAACAGTACCAAACTTTTTCAGACAACATGACTACTTTCAACTGAAACAAGTTCATCAAATTCATTGTCCATTTATAATTTTCACTTCATGTTTTGATATGACTGTTATGAATGCATGAAAATTTTGATTATTCCTTTAAGTTGTAAAGCTTAGAAGAGCAAGGTGATTATATTTTTCCTTCTCAGCCCTCTTGTAATGTATAAGGGTAGCGTGTCGGACTCTACCCTTGTGGGAGTCCGTTTTTTCCCACATGCTTGGTCTTCAAAAGATAATCAGCTACATGACTTCCCCTATACCTGCACAAGGAAACAAGCAATGTTAGCATAAAAAATGAAGAATGATGATGATGTTTTCTCTTTTCAGTTCATGCTTTTGTTCCTTTCTTTAGTTGATTCTATGTATTTTGAAGAGTAAATTATATGTCTGTTGGTAGAGCTTGTAGTACAACTCATATCCGAAGTTCCTAATTGACACCCCTCTCAATCTCTTGCAGGCACACTCAGGAGCGAAAGTAGGACAGAGCAAGCAACAGTGTCTCGACTGAAGATGCAGAAACATGCAATGATGGATATGTCTTCTGCTATCTGCTTTCTCAATTATTTTATCTTCAGCTGTAGAATTTACTTTCCACAATGAAAATAATTGGCTAAAAACCATGGCTTGTGTGGATATTCAAATTTGTTCTTTCATTTCCATTCTGAAAGAAAAGCATTAAAATGCAAAGTTTTACCATCATTTGTATTCTTGCAATTTAATGAACATATGTAATGTGGATCACTTCATGAGATAAATGAAAGCATTATGTTATGCTTTATTATTTGTATATTCAGCTTAATACTCCATTTGAATTTCTTACAAAAAACATGAATAATATTTTTTGAAATTTAGCCTTCTCAAAAACCTGCATGATTGTTACTTGATAAATGATAAATAAGGTGCAAGCAACACTTAAGCATATGTAGAAATAACTATATTTTCACTTTCAAATATAACAATATTTAATTCAGCTCCACCAATTTGAATTGTAGCAAAAAATTGGTAACAATAACCACACCTCTAACATTAATGTTGATCCCCTTATGCAAGGAAAATCCAACATGACACCATCTCCCATGGACACTTTAATACAATAGATGGAAAACATACAATTGGGGACAAATTAGAAGATATTCTATAGAGGAATTGTGTCCCTACCCTTTCGGCAGAATCCTATACATTCTACTGCTTTCCTCCACATTTTATTGCACCAAACTTTAACAAATACAAATGGAAAGGGGATCTAAGGGAACATATACATAAATTTAACACATGTATGGACATTTCTTATGAGCCTACTTATTTGATGAGACTATTTCCTCAAAGCCTTTTGGGGATGACTATAGAATGGTTTGCACACCTTCCTCCTAGGGTATGAACATGGGGTGACTTGGTTGGTAGATTTATCAACCACTTTTCCTACAACATAGAAATTGACACAACCCTAGCAACACTATGGACTAATAAACAAAAAGAGGGTGAATCACTTACATCATTTTATCAAAGGTGGTGCAACATGGCTAATAAATTTCCTTGTCACATACCTGAGAAACAATTGGTCACTATTTTTATAGAAATTATCAATACAAAATTAATGACTCAACTCCAAATTCAATGTTGCACTTCCATTAAAGATTCCATTGAGAAAGGGGTCTTTATTGAGAAATATAGATTATGGAAAAAGGACTAGTTAAAATCTTCAAAGAAACCCCAAATTCTCCTAGTGAAAAAGGTAAATTTTGGTCTCAAAATAAAAATGTCACTAATGATGGAGTTGTGGATGCTAAAGTAGCAAATCAAGGTAAGACCACCCTTCATCTTAAAGGTCCCTCTACATCAAACACACCAATACTCAATCATGATCAAACATTGAATGCTATCCAAAATAATCAACAACAACGAAAAAGGACCTCCTTGTACCAAAATAACATACATACCCTTAGGGGAACCTATTAAATTAGTTTTAAAGAAAATTTTGCACTCAAACATCATTAAAATTCTAGACATTAAGACATATGAACCAACTTTGGTCAAACCTAATCAGTGGAATGAAAATGAATTTTGTGAATATCATCATGGAAAAGGACACAAGACATCGCCATGTTGGAAACTCAAAAACCACATTCAGGATCTTATTCAACAAGGCAACATTTTAGTGGATAATTCATGTAACCCAAAACCAATGTTGATCACACCATATTCAAAACTCCCTTTCAAGACCATGGGAAATGGAAGGTGTCCAATTCACAACATAATGATAGTGAAAATTATACCTATGTTGTGCATGACTATACCATCCATCACATTCGAGACCTTGATGATCATGTTTCTACCATCAATATGATCATGTTGCCACCATTGTTGAAGCTAGGAATCTTAAAAAAAAAAATTGATGATTATGAGAGGGTGTCTAGTCAGATGGTTAATAGATAGAAAAGCTCATTATTCTTCTTCAACGCTTCGGAGCCAAGGCAGATAAAGATTGCTAGAATTTTTGGATGCAGAGTGGATTGTTTATCGTTTATTTATCTTGGGCTACCTTTGGGCTTGAAGCCTTTAGAGTCCTTTTGGAACTCTTTTGTTGATAGATTCAACAAAAATCTTGTTGGATGGAAAGGACCTCGTCTCAGTCAAGTTGGTAAGATTCAACTACTCAAAGCTACTCTTCAGAACCTTCCTATCTATTCTTTAAGTCTTTTTTAAGATCCCTTACAAATATGTGGAGGCTATTGAAAAAATTCAAAAATTCTTTCTATGGTCGAGTGTTGAAGAAAGAAAAAGAATGCCTCTTATTGACTGGGATTTTGTTTGTAGACCTAAAAATTTGGGAGGATTGGGTCTTAGAAATATTAGAATGATGAATAAAGCACTCCTTTCTAAGAAAATCTAGAGAGTTTTCTCATCAAATGGAGAATGGAATAGTATCTTACAGAGAAAATATATGGAAAATATTGATTGTCTCAAGACTTTGCTTGATTATCCCTTCTTGCCCCGTGGTTTGGTTATTTGGAATGATATGATTAGAGGGAGAAACATTTTTGATTTGGGATTCAGATGGAGCATTAGAAATGGGAATCTTGCTACGTTTTGGGAAGACAAATGGGTAATGAAGGAGCGCTTACTATCATATGACAGTTTCAAAGGGTGGGTTGATACCTGCAAGGCTAATTATGTCATCCATGTTAAAGACAATTGGAGAAATAGGGGTTGGGTGAATTTTTGCTAGATCAGTTTGGACCTTGCACCAATCTAATCCTCTCTGATGGTTGTTAGAATAGGATCGAACCAGCAGGAGGATATTTTAGTTTGGATGGCTAACCCCTCAGGTAGCTACTTGGTTTCTTTGGCTATCTTCGTGCTGTCCCTTTCACTTGCCTCTCCTCCCATTTGGGCTAAAGCTTGGATTAATCACTTGACCCCTAAGGTCAGTATTTTATTTTGGATTCTTCTTTAGAATAAGATGCTCATGGTGGATAACCTCTATAAGTGTGGCATCCAGATCCTGAATCGATGTTACCTATGTAAGGGAGAAGTGGAAACTACTAATCATCTATTCCTCCATTGTCCATATGTGAATTCTATTTGGGGAAGGTTTCTCTCTCTCTAGAACCTTTCATGGGTGTCTCCTGGCTCTATCAAAGACCAATTTATTCAGTGGAATGCTCCCTCCTTGAATCCTACTATCCACAGGTTATGGTCGCTCACTTTCCCTTATATAGTTTGGGGTGTGTGGAAGGAGCCAAATAATAGAATCTTTAGGGACAAGGAAGTTCTGAAGAATATTGTGTTTGAGAAAATTTATAGGCTAATTGTGGAAAAATTCAACAATTTCCTTTATCCAGAGAATAAAATGGAGTCTATGGTCTTCTCTAACTATGACCTCAAGATGGCTAAAGACTAGGAAATCAAAAGAGATGTGTCCAAGGCCTTAAGACCAGAAAAAAGGAACCATGAAGGTGTCACTTGGTATCACCCTCCTAGGGGTTGGATAAAAGCCAATTTTGATGGAGCGGCAAAGGGAAATCTGAGGATGGCAGGGAGTGGGCGTGTGATAAGGGATCATAATGGAATGCTCATTGCGGCAGTGGCTATCTACTTGGGCATATAGACTAATCACTTAGCCAAATCCATTGGAACTTTCCAGGTTATTAACATGGCTAATAGATTGAATTTAAAAAATATATGGATTGAGGGTGATTCCAAAAACATCATTGAATGTCTCCTTGGAAAGTCCCCCCCTTCATGGACCATTAAGTGTTGGATAGATTAAGCTATGGCTATTTTATCCAAATTTGAAAAAGTGAGAATATCCCATGTCTATAGGGAAACAAATAGTGTGGCCGACTATTTTGCTAATGAGGGGATTATACAAAATGGGCAAGTGATGTGGAAGAATTTTAATGAGTTGGGAGCCGATGTCAAAGCCTTAATAGAATATGATATCACACATGGGAAAGCTGCCACATTTAATGATAATTAAAAAGAATAAAGCTAGGTACTACGACATCATTTGATACTATGGTGACACTATAATTATTTTGACAGATGGTAAGGGCTAGAACATTTTGTGGGTGTTTTGGGTCTTCTGTGGGCTCTCTGGTCTGTTCATTCGTTGTGTTAGCTACCAGAAAAAGAGTATTGAGGCAATGGGAGGAAGTAGAAAAAAGGTGGAGTTGACTGGCTGTGCGAAGCATAAGAAAAACTCGAAGGTCTGGATGCAAATTGAGCAAGGTGGGCTACAACAATTAATTGATAAGCTCCATGGTCCTGACCCTAAGATAACTAAATATTTTGCTAAACACTGGAAGAATGGTGAAATTATTCTCTCGGGGAGGAAGGCTAAGGTGGATGAGATTCTTATTGGGGAAATCATGGGTCTCTCGACGGAGGGGGTGAAGTTCTATGGAGATAGAAAGTTTTCAGATGAAAGTGTTATCAGTTTTCCCAAAACTGATGAGGAAAGAAAGGAGCTGGTCAAAATCTCTAATAGTTATTTCGATGGTGGGATGATCAAGAATATTTGGAGGGAGGTTCTCAAAATTATTATGGAGTACATTACGCTGGATGACAGATTTACCAGAGTCTATCATTACCATTTTTCCCTCCTCAATAATTTTTGACATAAGGTAAGGGTCTCCTTTCCTCATTACTTGCTTTGTTCCTTGAATAATAGTATTGAGGAACATATAAAAAACCCTAAGAAGAATCCCTTCTTGTATTCCAACCTAATTCAGCTTATCCATGAGCATTTTAAAAATGTGTCGGCCTTGTCTAGCCCTTTATCGGCCTCAACCTCAGAAGGATATGACACTGATTCTAGTATGTCTGAGGACAAAGATGACTTAGACACTGAGTGGGCTAAGGTAGACACACCCCCCCAATAAGAAAAATAAGAAAACCCTTAAGGGAAAGCCCTTGAGAAAAAAAGATTTCCCTACGAATACCCCCATTGGTACTTCTCAGGTGGAGAATGTCAAGATGAAGGAGCCCCTCGTGAATAACTTGGTTTCTTATTTTGGGGATTCTCTGGATGAAAACTCTGTTGCTCCCAAAGCCACTGAGGACTCTTATAATTCTTATCCTACCACTGACAGAGAGAACAAACCCAAATTCCCTTGTGACCTCAATCCTGATGACCACGACTTCAAGTTGGACCGGGAATTTCTTGATGATATACTAGCTATTGCTAGAAATGGTGTTGTTGACTACTTCAGAATCATGAAGTGGGTCTTTCATGAGATAAAGGACCTCAATTTAAAAATAGGGTGGTCACTAGTGAGTTGAATGTGATGGAAGCTAAAGTGGCTGAGGTTTTATGGACTGTAGAAGAAAATATGGCGATGGCTGAATGCTTCAAAGAATGGTTGAGCTCATAGAAAAAATGAAGGAAAATGATAACAAGGTTAAGCACCTGGAAATGGAAATTGGTAAGATCAAGGATACTATGAAAACCATCATGGAGCATGACCACAAAGTTGTGAAACATAATGCTGCAATCCTGTGTGCTATAATGGAGAAAATGGAAAATACCCAACAGGGGTCACTGATTATGGATCTGGAACCTGACAAGAATAAAAGTAAGAAGGAGGATTCTGGCTGACAAGAGCCAACCTAAAGAGAAAAGTGGATTCTTCACCTCTAGAGATTTAGGACTAGAAGAAGGTGACCCAGGATATGTGCAACCCCAAAGTTGAGGTTGCTGAGACTTTAAAGTCTCTAGGTTAGCTTTGGTTGTGCTTGTTTTTGGCTTGTTGTTGGCTTTTCACTAGCTCTTGGTTGGTGGTTGTTGTCCCTTTTTTTGTTTTTCTGTTTCCTAGCCTTCCTTTCTTTGGGTTCTCAGACGGTATATTTTTATCTAGCTTGTAAAATCTGTGGTTTTGGGTCCCTGTAAAACCTTTTCTTCCTCTATCAAAAACAAAAGTTCAGAATGTGCCATTGCTACTTGTAAAGCTAAGGTGATTCTACAAGGGGCTACCTCTAATCTACAATTGAAAAGTCACTACAACCCCCTTGATGATCTAGGAAAGTTTTCCGCACAAATATCTATTCTTGAGCTGCTTCACATTTCCCCAGAAAACAAAGTCATTCTAGACAAAGCCTTGCAAGATAGGTTAGTCATTCTAGACAAAGCCTTGTAAGATACGTCAGTACCTTTTGAATTAAATGTCAATCAATTTTAGGCCATGGTTGGATACCTAGATACACCCCACCATGTCACCTTCTTTGAACAAGATCTTTTCTGACAAAAGATGAATCATAATGATCCCCTACACCTTGAAGTTTACATTAATAAACATAAAATTAGATGAGTCTTGGTAGACGATGGAGTGGGTTTGAAAATATGTACCCTAAAATTAGTTACAACATTGGGATTCTCTAAGGCTTACATAGATCAATCTTAAACAATTTTTATCAAGACTTATGATGATGTTGAGTGCTCATTCAAAGGAGTGATCACACTTCCCATTAGGGTTGGCCCCGCTATTTAGAATATAATGTTCCATGTCTTAGATCTAGACTTGTCGTACAATATTCTCTTAGGTAACCCATGGATTCATTCCATGAGAGTTGTACCTTCCACTTACCATCAATGCCTCAAGTTTCCTTATAATGGACTTGAAATTACCATACCTAGTGATCTTGATCCTTTCGAATACTGGAACAATATAATAGGAACCACCAAACATCAAGTTCTTTTTAATTAAGAAAGATTCATCTTCCACCTCATCCAACTACATTTATCCACATTCCCTTATCAAACCATCCACTCTATTTATCACACCCTCCAAACCCAATGTCTAGATCCATGATAAGGGATGTGGGGAATACAAAATTGATAGATTATTTTGTAAAGAGTCCATCAATTGGGGGGAATTAAGTAAAGAGTCCATCAGTGATGAAAACTCCACATGGATTTATAGAGATGAAGAAGACATTGAAGTAGTATCCAAAAGGGTTTGAGCTCATGAAGCAAAATGAATCTATGATGGACATAGTGGTCTTGGCCTAAACAATAATGGAATGAAAGAACCGATAATACCTCCTCGCTGACCAAATTACATTGGGCTAGGGTATGTGCCCACAAAAGTGAGTATTCCTAGAACTGAGTTGCATTCAAGTGAGAACGTTAACATTTTAGATGAAATTGAGACATCCGAGGAGGAGGACTATATAGAAAACAATTCTAATGAATGGGAATGGGATTCATGTACAACCAGTGATTATGAACTACACATCCTCCACCAATATCATGGACATTAATATCCAGATTTATTCCTTTTGGGATCCTAAAAATACCTCAGCCTTTATCATATCAACCTTTACCCTGGGCTGATGCAAGAAGTTGGGTCCACAAAAAGCTCAAAAAGTGGAAGTGTTTTTATTGTTTTTCAGAATTTGTCACACTTGGACTGAAAATTTGAGGCACTTACACAATGAATCTTAAAAACGTTAGTAATATGAAATTTAGCATTTTGAATCTAGTTTCCAAATATGTAATTTATTCAAATAACCAGATGATAGAAATTTAATTTTGATAGGGATGTATAAAAACCACTTTTTAAAAGTCCCTATTTATTTTACCATACCATACACATGTACAGACACCACTTTTTTACCCAAATAAAAGTATTTTGGTAATTCCTTCTCAGGAAAGAGAGCTAAGAACATGAAGATTGATGAGGAATTATTTTTGTAATTTTTTTTATTGAATTTTTATTGACCTTAATTGTTGTTTTTAAAAATCAATGTGTACGGAAAACATAATTGGACCTAAACTTTTTTTTTTTTGTTTTTTTTCATTGTGTAGAGAATTGTCTAAAGATTGATGCCATCTAATTTTTTTACAAGAAAACCAAAAAAAAGTTATTAAAAAATAAAAAAAGGCTGACATTTCTAGTTTATGGACTAGTTTGCTTAGAATTTGATTAAAAAATAACAAATATAACCCAATCTTAATAAAAATTATATATTTGGAAACTAAACATCATGTTCTCTAATGAGTTTTAATTTTATAGATTGGTTCAGAAAAAAATGTCCATCAGCCATATTGCCAAAGTTGGGCATTCTTCTTCAATCTGCCTTAGTTTTTAGTTGCAAGTCCAAGGCTAAGGGTTGGATTGCCAAGCCTTTCCTAAGCCTAAAAACAAGGCTGCATGTGGGTTGGAGATTCAAATTTTTAATAACGCATACACGTTATCAAAACACATACACGTTATTTAAATAAAACAGGTACACATTATGTATTTACCCACTGGGTAAAGGGAACACATACGTGCTCCTAAAATAGAACACATACACATTTTATAATGCATACACATTTCTTTTTTAGCCATTTCTTCCCAATTTGAAAAATACTAATAAAGCACTTTTTTTTGCAACATTCCTTTTCTACAATACGGTCCAAAAGTATGATTTTCTGCAATTTTTATTACAATTTTGTCTTTTACAGGGCATAGTCTATTCAGATTGTTGGAAGAGACAAGTGCAGGTTGAATTTTCTGAAGTGGAATCAAGTACAATAAAATTTTACAAGAAGATTTGGAAAAAGAGAAATTTTGGATGTATTCATGATGTTTTTGTACTTCAAAGTTTATAGAAGAAAGGATCTTCATACTACATAGTTTTATTTGAATATTTTAAGGAGAAGGAAATTTGAAAATAGGTTAAGAATCATTTGATTTTTTATCAAAGAGGGTTTGGTAACCATGGGGTCAAAGTAAAGGAAAAAAAATGTAGACAGTTAATGACACCCAAAGAAATTCAAGCAAATAAAGAAATGGAGGCAAAAATACAAAGGGATAGAAAAGAAAGAATTCATCAAATAAAATAATTGGAAGAATCTAGTTCCATGAATGTTGAAGAGGAAACCATGAATAATGAGATGAATGTATATGATGCAAATGTGGAGATGGTGAATATGGAAGAAAATTCAATTATGGAGACAAACACAACTATGCCTTCAACTTCAACTTTGAATGATATGGAAATAGCACCTATGCAAACAACTTCAGGTATGTCTTCAAATCCACCTTCCAATGATATGGAAAATGCACCTATTCAAACAATTTATCCAGGTATGTCTTCAAACCCAGATCTTGATAATATTGATCTTAGTTATTTAGATGAAGGTGGATACACCATTGATGGTATCAATAATTCTAGGGTTGAAACAATGCAAAAACAAAAAAAATGGTGAAATATTTTATAAGAATGCAAATGAGAATGAAATCCCTCATATTGATGAAAATGAGAATGAAGTCCCTTGCATGAATGAAAATGAAACCCCTTGTATGGATGAAGATGAAAATGGTTTTTTTTTAATAATTGAAAAAGATGTGCTAGATAGCCTTCATGGCAAATTTTCTTGGAGACAAATAAGAAATTATAGAAATAGAATATATAGAATGTGTTTTAATAGAAATAAATTAGGATTTCAATGTCAACTCATGGTGCAATTGATGAGAATATCAAAAATGAGAAATGTGATGAAAAAAATAGGTATTTTTGTAAAACCAAAAAAGAAAGATGATTCAGTAGAACAAGACATATCTAGTGTTTCTAATGCTATTGATTTTATAGGTAAAAAAAGTCGATATAAAGATAAGAATGCAGCTCGTCATGCAATAACAATCGCTCTAGTTAATAAAGCAACTTCAAATAAAAGAATGTTAAGATTGATTAGTAAATGTATAAAAGTAAATCCTAAAAAATTGATAAGAGTTTCTAATAGAAGATAAAGTATTGAAAAGGTTTCAATTAATCAATGTTGGAGTTTTAGTGGTAGAATCCCAAGATCACACATGAAATTAAATATTTAATCAATTTTTTTTGGCATGATAATACAAGAGTATCACATAACATTAAAGATGTCTTAAAATTAAAGATGGGTTTCAAAATTTGTGAACCTCATCCAAAGAATCTCTTAGATATGACTCAAACTGAATTATATAATTTTTTTTTAGATGATTCAATCTTACCATTGAATATTAACATAAGTCAAAGATCATTCAAAAAGTGTAAACCTTGGTATATTAGAATTAATAAACAATGAATCTCTTGTTGTTGTAAGACTCATGTACACTTTTGTTATTATTATGATAGTTTTCGATATATGCGATGCACTTTGAATGCTAACAAAATTATGCAAGACATTTGTGGTATTTATATGCAACCTGAAAGAATCAAATATTTTATAGCAAGTTTGTTTTGTGAACCCTCTAATGGAAACTTAATTTATTTAAAAGCATGTATTTTTGGAGAATGTGATAGATGTGGTAACTTTTCATTATTAGGAGAATTTATGCATGAAATTAGTTTAGATGAATTTCGACAACAATTAGTGGATGTAATTTTTTTTTTAAATGTTGAGTATTCTTTTAAAGATGGAAAAATTGGAAAACGTTGTAAGCTAATTATGGAGAAATTTAGTGTGAATGCATTTATTAAAGAATTTAAAGATAAGATTGTACCTAAATATGTTAAACACTCTCAGTATGCTCATTGGATTGATAATCAATTTCGTTTATGTAAAAAAATATTCCCAATTGGAACTATATTGTGAGTTGTTGATTTTGTTGAAAATTATACTCTTGCTCCATAAGAAGAAATTCAATCACAGTATTATAATTTAATGCAAGCAGTTATATTTGTTCATATTGTTTATAAACATACATATGATAGTAGAGAAGATAATAGATTTTTTTTGAGAGAGTACCATTTTTATGTAAGTGATAATCAATTACATTCATTTGAGTTTGTTCAATATTTTTTTGATATGTATTATAAAAATTTAAAAGAGAGAGGAATTCAAATGAGAGAACATCTCATATGGCTGGATAATTGTATGGGTCAATTGAAAAATGCTAGAATTTTTTATTGGTTTGTATATTTCATAAGGAAAATAATATCCAACACATGTGTATTTTTTTTAAGCTGGACATGGTAAGGGAGAACACGATGGAGCATGTGCATGTGTGAAAAGAGATCTTGCTAGAGAGAAACTAAAATTTGAGGATGTTGTGAAATTCAAAGATGCATGTACAATTATAGATTGGTGCAATACAAAGTTATTGATCTGTATACGGATCTAGACTAAATTGCAGATTGAATGCTTAACTTTTACAATGATTATTCCAAGTTAATAATATCAAAATTAACTTATGGAAATAATTAAAATGACAAGGTGATAACAACAGAATGAGAGAAAAGAATGGAGAAAGAGATGCAAACAACGTTTGATTACGGAGTTCGCCACAAACGTGACTACGTCTCCGGGTCCACTCCAATAGAGAGACCGATCTGATTAATCTCCAAATCAATTACAAAATTGTACCAAAACCATTTCTTCTAGCACTTCGGCAGCATAACAATACTCCAATGTACAAAAATGGCTTGAAAAATCTCCAGCACCTCTCTTCGTATCACCTGTTTCAATACTTCATCACCTGAAAAAAAACTTAACTTCACTCTCACCTCACACCCCCTTTTATTACATGAAATTAGCCAAATAAGGCTTAACAAAGATAATAAATGAATAACCACCCCCTGAATATCTCGTATAACATCCCTTTTGTCCCCTAATAGCTTCTGGTTTTGATAGATAAGGTAGTTGTGCTTATTTTTGGCTTTACTAGCCATACATTATGGTTCGGCCAACAAACCTTTAACAAAACAGACCGAACACACATATATAACAGGTCGCAATTGGTGGTATATCGGTGATTAAATATTTTGTTACCCGGCCGGTTCGGGGTTCAAACCCCCCCGCCGACCTTTTTGGAAACAAATTTTGAAACAAACAAAGGCCAAAAAAAACCGCTCACTATATATAGTAACGGACGCTGGTTTGGTTTACCGGCTAGCAAGAAATCTTGCGAACTGTAGGTTGGGAGGTCGAGTCTCAGTCACATGCGGGCCGGTACATCATTTTGCTAACAAAAAAACAACGAACGCAACGAACGCCAACAAAGGAGGGAGATGCCACGTGCCGCACCAGGAGGGTGCCACATGGTGGGATGTAATTCGCCGACAACGCTGACTATGAAGCTGATTGGACATGCCACATTTATGCTGACTGGATATGAATGACATGTGTAAATGCATGATTCGCTGACCTTGCTGACGTCACCTGCCACATCATCGTGCCACGTCAACATGTACGGACCGTACGGAGTGCCACGTGTCAACTTCTGATTGGTCTATTTTGGATTTCGTACCACATGCTGACATCATCTGTACGGATGATGACATCATCACTGTACCTTCAAGTCCACCAAGTCAACCTGAAACTTTGACCAGCTGTATCTTGAGCATACGATGTCAGATTTCGATGAAACGAACGCCGTTAGAATCATCTTGACGAGCTCTTTGCAATGACGCCAACTTTGACAACTTTTGACGACATCATTTTTTCCACTTCTTGGATGCCCTTTGATCCCAGTTTGACCCAAGGTTTGACTGGCCATAATTTGTACAAACGGACTCCTTTTCGCTCCGTTCAAGTTGCGTTGGAATTAGGATGTCGAGCTCTTTCTGATGGTGCTGATTCTGGAGAGAAATGAGACACTTATATTTCATTGAAAATATCCACCAGATCAGTTATCTACAAGAACAAGTGAGAGCTCAATAATTTGATGCTTCTTTTGGGTATTTGAAGAAAATGATATTTTTTCTCAGAAAGATTGTGGAACAATTAATGGATTTGCAAAATGGAATTTTTTTAAGTGTTTGAATGAAAACACATGGACAATATGGAAAAGGGAGCAACTAGCATGATTTTTTCAATTTTGTATTGCAGGTGATTGGGAGGTGTGTGAAAATACAAAATGGGTCGAACAATGGAAACAAAGAGCCTTAACACCTACATCGACACATGTTCAACATGGAATTACAATTGAAGATAATCAAGTGTTTGCATCAGATGATTATGATCGGGTTTTAGATCTTGTACAAGAAGGTACATTAAATTGAGTTAAATTTATATGTATGCATGTTTATATGTGAATTAAATATAAGTCACTCTTTATTGAAATTTTTATTTATTTTTGTAGGACATGTGTATGTTGTTTTTGAACTTGAGGGGAGTGAAGAGGAGGCAGAGTATTGGCTGGCTAGATGTGTTGATAGAAAACATAAGTTGGTACATCCTAGAGTGGATGATGACAACTTCGAGTATCCAACTGGTTTGGTGGTTGTTGTTGACACTTAGCTTTAAAAATATTTGATAAGAAAGAATGGATTGCTTGCATTTGAAGATAATGAAAGACACAAGAATATTATACATTATTCACATTTGATTTTTGAAACCAATATAAAAATAGTTAGATATCAAGGGAGGCTCGCTAATAAAGTTTTATGGACACTTTTAATGGATGATCATAAGAAAATCATAGATGCATTACAAAAAAGAGAGAATGAAAATGGTACACCAAAGTAAATAAATATTGGTAAGTATATAGTTGTATATATATTTAATTGATAGTCGATATGTAGTTAAAAATTCATCACATATACATGTCTATATATATATATTTGTCTTTAGTAATTTCCTAATTAAATATTTATATAATTTTTTGTTTTAGGTCTCCCAAAACTAGATGCTTTACAAAAAGAGAGGGCATGCATATATATTTATATTTATACAATGGAATTCAAATCTAGAGACAGGTAACTATATATAGTTCTAGATACATTTAATTGATAGTATAAATATAAAACTAAATAATTCATTTTCATTTTATAAAAAAGTTTATAATTGATTTCATATCCCCTTGATCCATTCTCATAGGACCCCTTAGGCCATCCTCTTATGTACCATTAATCCATCCTCTTGCATCCACTTAAGTCTCTCTATTAATTCCCCTTAATCCATCCTCTTAGGACCTCTTAATCCATATCCTCATATATCTAGGTCCTTAATCCATCCTCTTGCATCCCCTTAAGTTACTCTCTCAACACCACTTAAGCCATCCTCTTAGGACTCCTTAAGCCATATCCACATATATCTACCCTTAATCCATCCACTTGCTTCCCCTTAAGTCACTCTCTCAAAACCCCTTAAGCCATCCTCTTAGGACCCCTTAATCCATATCCTCATATATCTACCCTTAATCCATCAACTTGAATCCCCTTAAGTCATTCTCTCAACACCCTTTAAGCTATCCTCTTAGGACCCCTTAATCCATCCACTTGCATCCCCTTAAGTAACTCTCTCAACACCCCTTATTCCATCCTCTTAGAACCCCTTAATCCATATCCTTATATATCTACCCTTAATCCATCCACTTGCATCCCCTTAAGTCACTCTCTCAACACCCCTTAAGCCATATCCTTGTATATCTACCCTTGATCAATCCTCTTGCATCCCCTTAAGTCTCTCTATTAATTCCCCTTAAGCCATCCTCTTATGTACCATTAACCCATCCTTGCATATCTACCCTTAATCCATCCTCTTGCATCCCCATAATTCATCTCATAGGATTTAGGTCTTAGGGTTAATGGTTTAGGGTTCATCTCCTAGGCTTTAGGTCTTATGGTTTAGGGTTTAGGGTTTCTAGGGTTCATGAGATGCTTAGAATAACATATCTATATGGGTTTTAAGGGTTTAGGGTTCATCTCCTAGGCTTTAGGTCATATGGTTTAGGGTTTAGGGTTTTTAGGGTTCATGAGATGCTTAGAATAATATATCTATATGGGTTTTAAGGGTTTAGGGTTCATATCCTAGGCTTTAGGTCCTATGGTTTAGGGTTTAGGGTTTCTAGGGTTCATGAGATGCTTAGAATAAAAAATCTATATGGGTTTAGGGTTCATCTCCTAGGCTTTAGGTCCTATGGTTTAGGGTTTAGGGTTTCTAAGGTTCATGATATGCTTAGAATAACAAATCTATATGGGTCAATGGGTTAGGGTTCATCTTGTATGAGATGGCTCCAATAGATGTAGATCTAGACTATTCCTTGAAGATGATAGATCTTGAATTGAATACTCGCTTGAATCATAAACCCTATATCATGGTTGTTAGCTAAAATTAAAACATGATACATGAAGTCATTAACATGATGATTGATGCATCAATAATTCTCTAAAATGCTTGATAATCTGCCCTTGAAGATTCTTGAATGCTCTTATAAATGCTTGATTTCTCTAGTGAACTAAATTATGCTAGTATGAATGCTCTCACAAAAGTCTTAGGTGAAAATGAGTTAAAGAACCTTGCATTTATACTTAATTATTCAAGAATTCCCAAAATTACAACACTACAAGCTAGCATCAGATCTAGGAGGATAAAGTCCAACTAAGAATTTGAATTTATTTTGATTTTGGGCCACACCAGACTCATTCACCCAAGGTGGTGAATCAATCCCAATAGGCATAATTTATGGGAACATTTTAAAAATTATTAGGAAGGTGTGAAACCAGGATCGACACCCAAAAATCTAGGTGGGACTCATTTTTCCAAGGTATCAAATGAGTCCTAGATCACTAAATCAAGGTCATTCAAGCCTAAAACACCTAAATTATGATTGGCTAATGATTGTGTTAGGATTATCCTTGAAAAGATACATTAAATGAGGCTTGTGGATGCAAAATAAGGCCAATTAAAGTATAAGAAAGCCCAATTATTAATGAAAACCCCCGAAAAATGTGAAAGTGTGTTATAACGCTTTACAACACTTTAGATAAGGAAGCATTTAGGTTTATTAGGTGTAGTTGATTAATAAAACCTTAGAAAAGTGTGAAACCAAGTTACAACACTTCACAACACTTTATCAAGGTACCATTTAAATTAATTAGTTCATAAGGTCCCATGACCTAATGTGAATGTGTCAACCACATTTCAACAATAAATCAAGGCATCATTAGGCTCAATTTTGAAGAGGGCCCAAACAAGTGTGAAAATGTCACCGACGACATTTTTTGACACTGTATTTAGCCCCCACTTTAGTGAGAGGATGAACTTTCTTCAAACTCACACTAAAGTAGACAAACATGCATGGAGAGGGGTCCAAGTGCACCAATGGCAGTAAGATAGGATGACAATGATCAAGAGGGGTGATCAAGCCACTAGGATGAAGATACAATGGAAAACCAACATAGGCACAAAATAACACACATGAAAATGATATAAGAGCAATAAAAAAGCACAAGAATGCACTGTCAAAGACATAAAGAGAATAAAACAAAATGAAAAAGAAAAAGGGTAGATCAAACTTTGACTGTTTTTTCATCACGATGTGGATTAGATCTAGGTTGTTTGTCCAAAAAATGCATACTCACTCTAAGGCAACAAAACTTCAGGTTGTTTGCTAGGTGAGAAGTCCTAGAAGGTGAGACACATACACTCATGACTAGTATGCGCTCACACACACATGAGTGGCTAAGGGAAATTCATGCCCTCATTCAGCTTCCCGTTGTGCCATACAAAAATGATCTTTGAGCTCCATGAGACAAGCAAAGCTTCATATGCTTAGAACTCATGAAAAAATGAGATGGCTCTACAAGCATGCAAGATTTTTTATGCAAGGTGGTCATATAAATGAATATGAAAATATAGTAATAAGGAATATTCAAGGGAGTCTTGCTTAATTCATGTGAGGTCTTTAACTTAGGGAACATCGTGCCTAATTTATCCAAGAGAGGACCAATCAAAGAATAAAATATTCACAACTTAGGGGATGCAGTGTGTCGCACCAAGCCACTAAGAGGAATTTAATATGCTAAGATAGATCACCAATTAAGGATATCACACCCAATGTCATCTGGGTATGTGTAGGATCATCATGGAAAAAACAGGCCCTTAAGTGGCGATGAAAATTCAGAAAATCAGATTTAGGTAAATTGACGTAAAATTTTGAATAAGTTATCTATAGAAAATTGAATGTAGTTTCTATAATACTAGGTTTATTTTAAAAATAAATAA
This sequence comes from Sequoiadendron giganteum, assembly GCA_007115665.2. Classification (NCBI taxonomy): domain Eukaryota; kingdom Viridiplantae; phylum Streptophyta; class Pinopsida; order Cupressales; family Cupressaceae; genus Sequoiadendron; species Sequoiadendron giganteum. The sequence continues at coordinate 552,874,601 of CM021101.1, read as the reverse complement.
ATCTATTCAATGAAAATTTGAAATTTCAATGCAGTAGTACTTAAATTTCAGAGAAAAAATAAGAAGTAGGTGTATGTCTAACCACCCTAACCACAATAAAATGATAATTATTTTTTATAAGATTTTAGATATAAGTAGAGGACTCATGTCCCGATGTGATGCATATTTTTTTCAAAAATTTTTCCAAGTAAATAATTAATTATAAATTTTTTATTACAAGTTTTAAAAAATATAAAAACTCGTATGTCTGACCACCTTAACTTGGTAATAACTTCATGAAATTCATTTTTTTAAATCCTATAGTATGTGAAGCATAGAATGTGACACATTTTTCATATTCAAAAAATGTAATACCATTTGAAAGTTATAGATTTTTTTTAGTCAGCCTATCAATTATAACTTTAGTCTTAATTCAAATAGAAAATGAATAATAATTATTTATTAAATTAAAAGTAAAGCATAATTTATATTGGTGGAAAGGTGAGAATATCCTTTAAAAACCTTTTCATTTCATCAATTTTGGGTTTAAAAAAAGTTGTTAGCCACATGGGCCATCATATCACTTACATATTGCCACTTTTTGGCCCATCATGATCCTGCACATACCTATCCACAAAGAAAAAAATGCATCATATAGAGTAAGAAGACTACACCATGAACCATGAAAAAGAGAATAATGCAAAAAAATAATGCCAATGTATGCCCCCACTTTAAAGAAATTGCTAAACACCATACTGTGAGCAATTACTTTAAAGTAGAAAATGATAAATGAAAACAATAAAGACATGAGAGCCAACTTGGAAAGCCCTATGCAAATTCATATGTTTCCAAGTAAAGCCATATCATGCGAAAGAAAAGGAAAAGAGAGGGATTGCCCCCAAAAATGAAAACAACACACATAAGGGGTCTTTGGATTTGGGGTTTGTATGTTCTTGCTACAATGTTCTTAGAGAGCTCAAAACTGTCATCATTCCCAAAATACAAATAGAACTAGAAGAATGACACAAAGAGAGAAAAAACAAAGAAAAACCTTTCAAGTCAACAAGTAAGAGACATGATTGTCTTGATGCCTTGTGCCATCACCAAAAGGAAAACACAAGGGAAATGAAAAAGAGAAAGAAAAAGAAAAAGAAAAGCTTTCTGAGTCAACATGAAAGAGACATGAATGTATTAATGCCTTGCGTCATCCCCAAAAGGAAAACACAAGACAAAGGAAAAAGAGAAAGAAAAGGAAAAGGAAAATCCTTTTGGGTCAACATGAAAGAGACATGAATGTCTCAATGCCTTGTGTCATCCCCAAAAGGAAAAAAAAAGACAAACGAAAAAGGAAAAAATATTTACAACATAGAGAAGAATGAAGGTACAAATAGAGGAATGTCACAAAGAGAGAAATACATCAAATAGAAAAACATAGGGGATCACAATACACATGCAATCACACAAAATAAAATCAAAAATAAATAATGTAAAGAGACTAGTAAGGCACATGCATGTCAACCTAAAGTAGGTTATCTGCATCCCAACCTCAATGTAAATAGAAGGCAGACAACTAGGTAAAGGGATAATGAAATATGGATTAATAGGACAAGGCTATCGACCTATTTTCCCCATTGAGTGCAAGACAAGAATGAGTTGAGGTAGGTGATGGGAAAGATCATGTAATGGTGAGATTACAAGATTCTACAACTATTACATGATAAGGGGCGAGAGGGATATGATGTAATCACTGGATAACAATTATCATCATCGAAGTGATATTTTCTCAAGGTTATTTTGAATGCATGACAATCATTAGTACTATGTCCAAGAGCTCCATGGTATCAACAATGTGGAACATTTGTACCTTTAGGATATAGACTTATCTTTTCTTTCATGGGTGGCAACACTATAATTCCTTGGTTTAGAATTATTTGTAATTTTCTTTTACTTTCTGGTAGTGGACAAGGGAATCTTAATTTCTTTAATTTTTATGGTCTTTTGCACTTGCTAGATTCACCAAATTCTCTAGTTGAAGGTTGAGGAGGAAAACCAAAGATGAACTCTTCATCCTTAAGAAGTATTCGTTCTTCTTTAGAAAGTACGATACTCATATTAGGAGGAGGATCTTGATATCCTAACCCTTTTTCCTATTCAACTAGAATTGATGAATTTTATATTCACTTGTTATATCACATCCTTGTTTACTCAAGATCATTAATCCTTTTCCATATGTCTATTTTAGGTTAAAAGGAGTGTCTACCACTTTGTTAACATAGAATTGTTGAGTGTTTACTTTCTTAGAGGAACTAGGGTCACCTATTGTAGGTAACTTAGGTTCAATTCTTGTCTCAGTTTTAGGATGTAAATAACCAAACATCTCAAGAGGTGGTATTGCAGGGGGTGTTGGTTGTTTCATGGATGGATAAAAGGATGCATTAGCTTCAAATTTATTAAGGAAACCATTTAGGAACGTATTCATGATGTAATCATCTTCTCCAATGATGTCAACATCACATGGATGAAATACATTAGGAGTTGAAGGAGCATGAGTGAGTTCAATTTCATTAGGGTCATTTCTAAAAGCACAAATTGACACATCCACTAAGGATTTCAAGGACATCCATAGTTTTCCAAAGCACATATTCATGTTGCTAAACTATGCAACAATGTGAGATGAAATTTTCTAGATGCAATTTGAAATTTAAGCAATGCACAAGATGAATTTAAACTAGATTCAATGAATTGAGTGAAAAAAAAGATCTGTAAACTGGAACATAAAGGAAATAACAACAAACAAAAACTCAGAAATAAAGCTTTAATTGCCAGAAAATGTAGTGCAGAATTTGCATTGGGACTGATTCGCCCAAGGTGGTGAATGAGTCCCAATGAAATTTTTTTCAAAATTTTCAATTGGATTTTATGATTTTTATTTTTTATGATCTATATCTTAGATGCAAATGTAGATTTTGTTTGATTTTCAATAAAATTAGATGCAAAAATGCAAGCTATATGAGCTTTCACTAATGCAAAATTTGAAACCCTAGAATGCAAATTAACCAATGTAAATCCTAATGCAATGTTAATGCAAGAAAAATCTAGGATGATAATGCACTCCAAATCAGAATTATAATGCTCTAAATGCAGGTTCACAAAAATGAAAGGTGGAATTTTTTTTCTTCTATGCTTGGGAGATAGAATAACAATCTTCACTAACTTTCACTCAAGAACAAACCCTTGAGGTTTGAATGTAAAGGAATATTTGAAAGTTGGTGTGCCCTATGTCCTAATCCATACGATAGCTCACATCCCCCTTTTTCATCGATTCCATTTTGGTGAACCTACATTTAGGACATTATATTTATGATAAACAAAATGCAAGATACAACACTAAATCCTAATTCAATGAAATGACCTATAAGATGAACTATAAAAGTAAATGAAATAGAACAAAAAGTAGTAAGATGAATGGTGTGCACCTAGAAATATGGAAATGACTAGAAGAAGCTTTGAAACATTGGAATTTTTGAATTTAATGTTGACTGGGACTCATTCACCAAGCTTGGTGAATCAGTCTAGAATATGGGTTTATGTGCGGGAACATGAATCTACCAAATGGGTATCTGAATCTGCATAAATTTGAATTTTGACTAAAACTGGTACTCATTTGCCAGAAGTGGTGAATTAGTCCAATTAGGGCTTTTAAAGCTTCAAAGTTTGAATCTTCTCTCCTCAATCTGTTTAGTCTACTTCTACAAGTTTATGGATTCAAATCTTAGTAAATTGACCTGTAGGTACATTCTCCAATGTTCTCCAAGGCTTGATGACAAATTTGAATGACTTGATAACTTTTCTCCAATCTTTCTCCTTAGAAAATTTGTAACCTAGACCTGTAAGTCACAATCAAAAGAGAGGAAATTTTTTTGTTGGGTTAGTGGATAGGGGTTTTCCTTGGTGAAACCCCATTTTTGTAATCAAACCTTGAAAAAGAATGAGTTAGTAAGGGAGAATGATGAATAAACAAGATATGATGTTACGACTCACCAAACTCTATCAATGGGATGTTGCAAACATGTGTGAGATGGCTCCAATACATGTAGATCTTGACTCTTGCTTGGATAGAATAGATCTTGAATTGAACACTTTCTTGAATCATAAACCCTACATCACAATTGTTATCTCAAAAACAAACATGATGCATGAAATCTTTGACATGATGATTGATGCTTCAATAATGCTCTAAAATTATTGATAATCTACCCTTGAAGACTCTTGAATGCTCTTGTAAATGCTTGAATGCTCTAGTGAACTTAATTATTCTAGTATGAATGCTCTCACAAAATTCTTAGGCAAAAATGAGTGAAAGAACCTTGTATTTATACTCAATTATGCAAGAATTCCTGAAATTACAACACTACAAGCTGACATTAGATCTAGGAGGATACAATCTCACCAATAATTTGAATTAGTTTTGATTTTGGGTCACACGGGACTCATTCGTCGAAGGTGGCTAATGAGTCCCACTAGGCATAATTTTTGGGACCATTTTAAAAAATGTTTAGAAAGGTATGAAATTAAGTTTGGGACCCAAAAACCTAGGTGGCACTCATTCTCCCAAGGTTGAGAATGAGTCCCAGATCACTAAATTTGGGCCACACAAGCTGAAAACACATGAATTATGATTGGCTAATGATTTGTGCCACGATTATGCTCAGAAAGATACATTAAATTAGGCTTGTGGATGTAAAATAAGGCCAATTAAAGCATTAGAAAGCCCAATTATTAATGACAACCCTAGAAAAGAGTGAACCATACAAGTTGATGTTAATCTTAAACTCTTTAGTGACAATTTGGGGTCATTATATTTTATGCCTCCTTTCAATAAAGAATCCAAAATCTCACCCTTAAGATCCAAATAGTCATATACAAATTATTCATTTTCATACACAAGTTCTAATAACGATTGGGGTTTCACACCTTCCTTTATAGGGGAGTGCAAGATCTCACAATCTAAACCAAAAGAACCTTGTGTTTTATTTCTCAACTTATTTCTACAACATTACCCCATGGTGGTTATGGGGGCTATATAGCTCCCATCCCTCATGAAGAGATGATATATAACTTTAAAAAGGTTTTATGTTCTCATGAAGAAGCCAACCCTTCTTAGAAGCATAAATACCCTTTATCTAACTTGAAATATTGTTATGGTATTGGATACGATCTCCCTCCTACACATGGATACAATAAGCGCACAAAGAAAATTGGCATACCATACTCTTTCAAAAAAGATCTAGGTTTACCACCATTATCTCCATTTTCATCTAAAGCCTTATCATTTAGTACGTTTATGACATCTTGCACAAATAAAGGATCATATTCTACTATTGTTCAAAAGAGTATCTTGTCAAGACTCCTCCAAGATCATTTGATATCTCTCCCTCCTAGAACATGAAATAAATTTTACTACAAGAATTCAATTTGTGCATATCACAAAGTTCATGGTCGTTCTACTAACAAATTCAAGGCTTTAAGCAACAAAATACAACATCTTAGGGATTGTGGTGCTCTCCCTTGAGTTGAAGCACCTAGTTCCTCTAATTGAAACTTATGTTCATCCTATTTGGCACATCCTTTCCCTACACTAAGTGGGGACAAGGGGTTAGGTAGCCTTGTCCTTGTATGTCACTTGTCATTGTCTCTTCTAGCTAGTTGATTGAATTTCATGTGCATATAAGATGAATCTTGCGATGTGGATGACATGCCATAAGTTTTCTCACATGTGACATACTTATTCATGATGTAGTTCAATTAGGAAACATATCACCTAGCATAGGGCTTTCCGAATAAGCTCTCATGTCTTCTACTTTAAAACAATTGCTCATAGTAATGTTGTTAGCAACTTCTTTAAAGTGGGGGAATACATCGATACTCATGCTTCATTACACGATTTTCTTTTTACAATGCATTATTTCCTTGGTGGTGTCATTGGGCTTGATTTCCTCCGAGAGAATGATGTTCCTTTGAATTTTCCTCTCTTGGAGACATTAGGTACAATTCTCCCTAAGAAGAGACCTTACATGAAATAAGCAAATCCCTTTGAAAATTCCTTACACTATTTCGCATTTACAATAACTATTATATGGCCACCTTGCATGACACACTTTGCGTGCCTATGGATCCATCTTGTTTGTTCATCAGATGTAAGAATACAAATCTTTTCTTTCCTCATGAAGCTTGAAGTTTACTATTGTGTGGCACCCTATCAAAGTTATTAGGAGGAATAAATTTGGTATGGTTTTGATGAGAAGCCAAATGAGGGCATGAATTTTCCTTAGCCACTCGTGCGTGTATGTGAGTGCATAACAACCATGTGTGTATGTGTCTAATTTTTTAGAATTCTTACCCAATGGATAACTTGAAGTTTTGTTGCCTTAGAGTGAGTATGCATTTCTCAAAAAAAACAACTTAGATTTGATCCACATCATGTTAGACAAATGGTTGATGCTTGATCCACCTATTTTTGTTTTTTGTTTTATTTCTTTTCATTATTGACATTGTATGTTCAGGTATCTTGTTTTGTTGCATATTATACACCTTGTGCATGTCCTTTTTGTGCTTATGTCAGTTTGACTTAGGATCTTGGATCCTAGGGGCTTGACCACCTCCTTGATCTTTTTAATCCTATACTATCCACATTGGTACGATTCGACCCCTCTTGAATGTCTACTTTAGTGTGAGTTTAAAGCAAGTTCATCCTCTCACTAAAGTGGGGTCAAAATCTAGTGTCAAAAAATGTCATCATGTACATTTTCACACTTAATCTTGGAATAATTAATGATAAATTGGACTTAATATCACCTTGATCTAATGTTGTTAGGTGTTCTACACTTCCACATTAGGTCTAGGGCCTGTTTAAGCTAAATTAACTTAACTTTTCCTTAATTTAGTTTTGTAAAGTGTATTTATTTACACCTTCACATTAAATTTAGGAGGCTTGTAAACTAAATGGACTAGATCTACTATTGTAATATGTTTTACACATTCACATGGGATTTAGGGCCCTCTTGAGCTAAATAGACCCAATTTTACCTTAATTTAATGTTGTAAAATGTAGTTATTTATACTTTCACATTGAAATTTGGACCCTCTTACATTTATGACCTTTTAATATGCCCCTATGACCCTATATTGTGCATCCCAAGGCATATTTTAACTAAAAATCTGGCAATATCAATATATAAACTTAATTTACATACTCCCCAACACTTTAGCTCTCAAAGTAGGCCCTATGGGACCCATTCACCACTTTGGACAAATGAGTCCCATTTGGCCTATTTTCAAGGTTTTAAGTAGGGAAATTTAGTTTTAAATTCAAATTTCTTCTATGTCATCCTTTGGGATCAAATAAATGGTCATTTGAATGCATTGCCTATATAAACAAGCTTTCAAATCATAATTTCACACAAGCATTTACAAGATCAAGTCAATAATTCAAGAGTTAAGCATTCTAAGACTTTATAAGATCATCAACATAGTATTCAAGATAATTTTTAAGGCATTCAAGGTAAAAATTCTTCATCAATTGTTGCAACAATTCAAGATCCATTATCATGTCAAGCATATCAAGCATCAATTTTTTTATTGAGCTAGTGTTGTGATGTAGCATTGAAGATCGAAGATCAAGCATTGTTCTAAACCTATTGTCAAGATCAATATCTCCATTCTTCATGGCCATTTCATGTTGAGTTTCATATTTACAAGATGTCATTCAAGTTATTATTGTTAATTATTCATATTCTTTGTTTCATGTTTCATGCCTTCATTCCATTGTCTCATCATTTGGTTCAATTACCTACAAGGGGTTTGACCAAGGCAAACCCCTATTCCCTAACAATCAACACTTTTTCTCTCTCCCTTTGTGTGATTGTAGATCTAGGTGCTTTGAAGACATAAATATCATTGGAGATTAGGTTACAAGCTTGGAGAAAGTTGTTGGAGTTGTCTCCCCATTTCTAAGGTTGTAATTTTTACCAAAAAGTCACCTACATCCCAAAAATCAGGGTTTCAGATCTAGAAACAAAGACAAATAGAAAAACAAGACATTGAAGGCTAGATTCAGACTTTAAAGCTCAAGGAAACCCTATCTAGATTCATTCACCACCTTAAGCGAATGAGTCCTAGTTTAGGTCAATTTTGAGATTTTTGCAATTTCGGATACACTTTTTTGAGAAATTTGTTCCTGTATAGAAACCTAGATCTAGGACTAATTCACTTACATTGGTGAATGAGTCCTAGTAGACATAAATTTCAAGATTTACAACATTTCCAGTATTCATTCAAGCCTCTACAATTTTCTAAGTGCACACTTATGATTTTACTATTTTTTGTTCTGATTTATATGCATTTCTAGGTCATTCGTTCAAGTTTCATGCATCACTAGGTGTTGTCATTAGGTCTTGCATTTAATTTGTCTTACAAGTTCTTACTTGATTGTGAGCCCCTTATTAGTTTAAAATTAGCCCCTAGGACAACCGCTTTGTAGATCTCTTTCTCCCATTATCATCATTTGATTGAGATCTCTAGGGCATTTGTGAATGTTAGTTGGAGAAAAATGATGTTCTATGTCCTAAACCATAGAGAATCCATTTTTTGACTATAAATTTTGATGAACCCAATGTTAGATTAATCATAAAATCTTTAGTGACAATTGGGGGTCATTAGATTTTACGCCTCCTTTCAATAAAGAATCCAAATTCTCACCCTCAAGGTCCAAAGAGTCATATACACATGATTTATTTTCAGACACAATTTCTAATGAAGATTGGGGTTTAACACTTGCCTTTATAGGGGAGTGAAAAATATCACAATCTAAACCAAAACAACCTCATGTTTCATTTTCTCAACTTAGTTCTACAACATTACCCCATGGTGGTGATGGGGGCTATATAAGTCCCATCCCTCATGAAGGGATGATACATAACTTTAAAAATGATTTCTATTCTCGTGAAGAAGCCAATCCTTCTCAGAAGCATAAACCCCCTTCATCTAACATGAAATATTATTATGGTATTGGATACAATCTCCCTCCTACACATGGATACAATGAACACATGAAGAAAACCAACATACCCTACTCTTTCAAGAAAGATCTATTTTACCACCCTTATATCTATTTTCATCTAAATCCTTATCATTTAGTGTGTGTATGAAATATTTTGTAAATAAAGGAACATTTTCCACTATTTATGAAGAAAGTATCTTGTCGAGACTCCTCCAAGATCGTTTGATATCTCTCCCTCCCATAACATGAAATAAATTTTACTACAAGAATTCATTTTGCGCATATCATAGAGTTCATGTTCATTCTACTAACCAATGTAAGGCTTTAAGCAACAAAATACAATATCTTAGGGATTGTGGTGCTCTCCCTTGTGTTGAAGCACCTAGTTCCTCTAATTGAAATTTATTTTCATCCTATTCAGCTCATCCTTGTTAATGCCTAAACTTGATATCTTGGACTAGGTGTAGAGGTGCCTAGATTCAAGAAATATGGAGGAAAGGGAGATCCTTCTAACCATGTAAATTCCTATACCACATTGTGTAGTGACTTTATCCTTTATGATAAACTCTTGGCTAAGCGTTTCCTTAGGTCTTTGAAAGATACCGCTTTGGAATTGTTCTCTTCATTATCAAACAACTCAATTTGTTCATTCAATGAAGTTGTTGAGGCATTTTTCAATCATTTCTAATTGCATATGACTCTCTAAGATGACCTTGTCTGATTTGATGAGATGCAAGAAGAAAGAAGATGAAAAGATAACTAAATTTATCTCACACTATCGATCACTTTATTCCCAAATTGATGTCAAGGTTCTTGAACCTCACCTTCAAAATATGTTCATAGAAAATTTACAAAGCAAGATACAAGATAAGCTTACCATGATGAATTTCCCATCCTTTATGCACTTGTGTACTGCCCTCCATGATTATCAAAATTTAGTTAGTAGTCAAGATAAAAAATCCACTCCTAGATGAATTGAGAAACCCAAGCCTGCAACTAACATTCACCAAAATGATTAGTTGAAAATGGACGCTTTATGGTTTTGGACATAGAACAACACTTTTCTCCAACTAACATTCAAGAACTCCCTAGAGATCTGAACCCAAGAGTGGAATAAAGGTAAGAGATTTTCTAAGGGACTATTCTAGGGGTTGAATATGAGATAATAAGGGGTTCACCACCAAGTTGAGACTTGGAAAAGACAATGAAATGCAAGATGAAATGCAAAACCCTAATATGATGAAAACTTGAATTAAATGACCTATAAATGTATATAAAATAGAATAACAAACTGTAAGATGTAATGTGTGTACCTGGAAACTTTAAGATGGCTGGAAGGAGTCCTAAAATGCTAGAAATTTTGACTTTTTGACCTAGTGGGACTCATTCGCCATTCTGGGTGAATTAGTCCCAGTTCTAGTTTTTTGCACAAGAATGGGTTTCAAAAAAAAGGGTATCTAATCTACAATTTTTTTAAAAATACCTACAATGGGACTCATTCGCCACTTGTGGTGAATGTTTCTAGTTTGGATTTTCTAGAACTTCAAGGTCTGAATCTGCTATTCTCAGTTCGTTCAATCTACTTCTTCAGGTTTCTGGATCTAAAACTCTGATTTCGGGGCTATAGGTGACCTTTTAATTAAGATTCCAACCTTGAAAATGAGGAGACAGTTCTAACAATTTTCTCCAAGCTTGTAACCTAGTCTTCAATGACCTTTCAAGCTCCAAGACACCTAGATCTGCAATCACACATGTAAAGAGGAGAAAACTTATTGATTTTTAGTGAATAGGGATTTACCTTGGTCAAAACCTTATTAGGTAATTAAAATAAATGATGAAATAATGAACATGAAACATGAAATATAGGACATGAAACATGAATAATGGTACCTTGAAGGATAGCTTGTAAATCTGCAATCTAGCATGAAGTGTACATGAAGGATGTAGATATTGATCTTGAAATGGATGAACAACAATACTTGACCTTGGATCTTGGATGCAACATCACAACATTGGCTCAACAACATGATTGGTTCTTGATATCCTTGACATGATAATGGATCTTGAATTTCAGCAAAAATTGATGAAGAATTCTACCCTAAAATTCCTTAGAAATGATCTTGAATGATATCTTGATGATCTTGCAAAGTATTTGAATGCTTAACTTTTGCTTTCTTGGATTGATATCATGTAGGATTATGTAAAATAGTAATTTGAAAGCTGGTTTTTATAGGAAATGCACTCAAATGACCATTTGTTTGATCTCAATGGTCAACATGGAAGAAGTTTGAACTTAAAACCAAATTTTCCCACTTAAAACCTTGAAAATAGGCCAAACGGGACTCATTCACCATCTATGGAAAATGGGTCCCAATGGGGATTTAAATGATAAGGCTTTAAGTGAAAATGGAGATCAAAATGTTGTATGTTTTATTAATGTTGAGTTCACCAAAATGAAAGGTGGAAAATTGTTTTGGCTTGCTTCTAGGGTTAAGGACCTAGAAGAACAATCTTCACTAACTTTCACTCAAGAACAAACCCTTGAGATCTTAATGTAAAGGAGACAGAGATATTGCAAGAGGGTAGTTCTAGGGCTGAATATAAGCTAATAAGGGGTTCACCGCAAAGTTTATACTTTGAAAGATAAGTGAAATGCAAGATGTAACACTCAACCCTAATTTAATGCAATGAGCTACCAAATGACCTAGAAAAGTAAATGAAATAGAAAAAAATATAGTAAGATGAATGGTGTACACCTAGAGATATGAAAATGACTAGAAGGAGCTCTGAAATACTATAAAATTTGACTTTAATGTTGAATGGGACTCATTCACCAAGCTAGGCAAATCAATCTAGAATATGGGTTTCTGTGCGGGAACAAGAATCTACCAAATTGGTATCCGAATCTACAAAAAAATGAATTTGGATTGAAACTAGGACTTGTTATGGCTTGCATAACCACCCCATCTTTTGCCTTGGTCAAAATAGGTCCCCCTTTGTTATTTGTGTACTTAGTTGTTTTTGAAACAAAGTTTGGAGTCTTGTTTTGCCAATACTTTGTTTTTCTTTGGTTTCCCTGTCGGAATTGGAACCGGAACTGAATCGGGTTCTGAAAGTTCTTTTGAAACTTGTTTTTGTTCCCATCCTGACGGTATTTTCTTTTGGTCTTTTGTTTTATCTTCAGAGGAGCTAGAGCCAGAGTGGGTGTTAAGTTAGTCTTTACCGAAAATTGCAAAATCATAATCGATTCCACCCCCACCTCCACTATTTTGACTTTTGGTTTTAGTTTAAGTCCTTTTGTTTAGGTTTATTATATCGGTCTTTTGGTTTACTTTTTGTGTTTATTTTTTCTTTGTGTTTGGTTGGCGAACCCGAAACTGGAATTGGAATGAAGTTTGGAAATTTTTGAAAAGGTTTCAAATTAGTTTCCATTTTGGTTCCGCCCCTGCCACTTTTGGGTCATTGACCTTTTGACTAAAGTTACACTGTAGAAAAGGGTTTGTTCACTTTCAGTTCCAACTCCGCATTAACTCTGTGTTTATCCATTAATGACAGCTGCTCGTTAGGTACAAATCTTCATTTTTACCTTCATTTAAGGATTAAACGAGTCATTATTATCATTATTAAGAGATTGAAGAGCATGAAAGAGCAACAGTGGAGTTCGTTTGAGCAAATCGATTGAAGGAGGATAAGATTGTTCTGAGCGAATCAGTTCAGAAGGTTAGTTGGGTTCTTGTGTATTCGAGGTAGGGTTTCTTGTTGTTATTGTTTTTTTCGTTTGTTTACTATTGCGTTTTTTATATTTGCCTGTGTTTGGAATCATGTCGTTATTCTTGGCGTGCTTGTTTGTTTGGTTCTTGCTTTATTTGTTTTTCTAGTTTTTTCCTCATTTCCTTTTTATTTTGTTTTTAGTTCTTTCTATTTTAGGGCATGGTCGCTTTCACGTTTTTGTCATGATCACATCGTGCTATTTTGATTTGCAATGAGTTAGATTAAATTTAGGTTTCAAATGGTGATTAGTTGGATTAGAAGTTTACAGTGAGGTAGATTAGAGATTTACAATGACAGATTTATATTGAGTTAGGATTAATTAAATCTTGTTTTTACTTAGGGTTTTTGTCATGTTCAGTTTGGTAAAATTGTAAGGTTTAAAATCCGTTCCCTAGTTTTATCATGTTGTTCATTGGATTAGGGTTTTGTAGGTTTCTATGATCAAATTTAAATGATTAAAATATGATAATCTAAAATTCAGTCGTTCCCCATGGTCATATGAGTATAGTGTTTTTAAAGCCTCTTTTCATCTAATACGACCTTGGTTTTAGTCATGGAGTTATAGGTTAAATCAATAAAATCTTTGATGACGTCATGGTCAACCTAGGCGGAGATGGGATTGGAATCGATCTTGAAATTGAGAATTCTATTTTTCAAAAGGTATCGATTCCATTTTCATCCCGTTTTCGGCTCCGCGTATAATAAAGAAGTCTTATGTTGAAATAACGATGACCAAGTCAGAAGCGGAGGTAGAATGGAAATAGAATATGAAAAAATGAAAATCTGAAGAAAACCAAATCTGTTTTCCATTTCAATCCCGATTTTGATCACCTTCCTGATTCCGATTTCGATTCCGAGCCCGTTTATTATTAGTGAAATATCTATATCAGTTTTGGCTCCGAGTCTGACAGTGTTGTAAGAGACTGTTTTAGGTTTTGTTTCTGCCTGGTTCCACCTTCGGTGCATATATGAAAGGTATGGTTTTTAAAGTAGGTTTTATGATAATATCTAAAGATCTAATTAGAGGTTTTGCTTGTAGGAAAATTGAAAGATGTCAGGAACATCAGGGGAAGCTACTCGAAGGAACCAGTTTGCAGGAGCATCAAAGGCAGCACCAAAACCAAAGAAGTTAAAGCCAGAACAACTGCCTTATACCTTGAGGTATAATCACAGGAGTCTAGTTGTGAAGGTGAGCAAGGTGGAATTAGATTGGTCAGACATCACTGATACGAACTTGGGCCCGTACAACTTTGAGGAGTTACATGGAGAAACTTTTGCAGAACAAGCAAATCTAATAGGAAGGACACAAAGGATTCTTGATTCCGGCTTGGCACATATTACTGTGTTCCCTTTATCAGTCCAGTGCCCGAAGTTGATCTTAACAGTAGCTAGTGCCTACAATCCAGCTACAAGACTATGCATGGATTCACAAGATAGGGTGATCATTGATCTTACTCCTTAGATGTTTCAAAGTATATTTAATGTTCAGGATCCTAAGAGCTTGGTGCAGTTGGATGAGGCAGGGGCCTTGGAGAAATATAGTACATTTAAGGACTCCAATAGGTCTTATTTCAACAAAAAGTGGCTGAAGACAAAAAAGAAATCTCTATCCAAGCTTGTACACCAACCTAAGAGGGTAGATTTCAAGAAGGAAATATCGGATTTAATACTGATGTTGTCTAGGGTGTTTGGGAAGAGGGATACGTTCCACTTCAAGGAATGGATGTTTCCTTTCATCCAAGTAATCTTACAGGGTGACTATAAGTTTGATTGCCCAATGATTGTGTCAAATGCTATCCATGATCAGCTAACTAACATAAGAAACACTAAGTGTTTCTTTATGACTTCTTATGTGGTGTATGTTAGTGTAATTAATATTTAATTACACTTGCATAACTTTACTTAGGTTGAGCTAATTTTAGGTCAACATTAGGGTTGCATACTTTGCTTATATAAAGCAAATCATCTCATTGTAACATCGAATTCTTGAATAATAATATTTTGCACATTACATGCAAAGCTCTGCTTTTTCGATGTTTTCTCTTCTGTGGAAGGTGTTTAGGTTTGCATGTCTGATCTAGGGTTTCTAACATGGTATCAGAGCCTTGACATGCAACCCCTTCTCAAATTTTTGAGAAATTCATTGCAGAGTTCGTTCGAGGTTCCTCGAGGATTTCATGCCTTGAGCGCATCTATGCAGCATTTTGGATCAGATCGGGCTTCACCATTGGATTCAGAGCATTGGAAAAAGTCAGGTTTGGCTTTTATTTTGCAGATTTTGGTCATGATTTGCCAGATCTATGAGGGTTTCAGTTTTGGTATTTTTTTGCAAGCTCTGGAGGTCGCCATTTTTTTGAAGCATTTTGAGCAGAAACGGAGGTCACCATTGCATTCGCAGTGGCCAAAAACCCTAAGATCGCCTTTTGTTTCATCGCTTTTGGCGAAGTTGGTTCAGAGGGCAAATTTTTTTTGCCAGGGAAGCTGTACGGCCTCCCCAGCACGCATTTCGAGGCACAGATTTCAAAAAAAATGCAAAAAAAAATCAAAAGTTGCGTTGGGTTTTGTGCCTCCCGCACAAATGAAAAGTGCTTCCGGCTCGCCACCCGGTGGCCACCAGGAGTGGCGGCCCTCGGGTGGCGCCACCCTTTCTACCGCCGACCACCCATCCAGCCCCGCGGCCAGCGCTCAGCCCCCGCCAGGGTCTTATGGCCGACTAGGAGCTCCGTCGGCCTCCAAGCACCTGCGTGGTCATATGGGCGACCTAGGGCTCTGCCCCAGCCGACTGTCCGCCAGCCCCTGGTCGCATGCAGGACCAGGGGCCGAAATTTTTTAGCCCCCTGGGCTGCTGTAGGTCTTATTGGCCTTTTTGGAGCACTTTTACAAAATCGGGTATAACTTTTGCGTACCGTGTCTATTTTTAGCAAATGAGATACCGTTGTAAAGCTGATTCCGGTGCCAATCTATTCAATGTTTTAGTTTTTCTATATTTTTCTCCATATTTATTTTGCAGGTCCTTGAACTCAGATGTTCTATTTTTCACTCCGGAGGGCATATCTTTTGACTCGGTGATCCTTTTTTTGCCATTCTTGCGGTGTTGGAAAGCTGGTTCAGTCCTCTACATAGATCTGAGGTCTATTTTTTTTTTTTTTTATGCATGTTAGGAATTATCTCCTTTTGCAGTCATTGGAGATTGTAATAAATATACTGATATAAAGTTCCATCGGGGGGGTTTCTTGCATAATAATCTTCATCATGTTTTGATGGCAACTCGCATGGGTTGTAATCTAGTTTCTTAGGTTATTTTGGCCATATTTTGTCTTAGTTTGACACATACCAGATTCATTTTGGTTCACACTTTAGATTGAGAGCCTATGGTTAGTGATCCGCATCGGATCCATCTCAATTTGAGGGCCACTAAATTTGTGGTTATTGTTCCTAAGTCTGTATGGTACTTTTTCCCATGGAAGAGTTTCAGTCTTAGTTTTGACATCGGCATCAAGATTGAAGACTTCCAGATTCTGTCATCATCCTTTCATCTACTGTTGCTTTATGGATTCCAGGGTTGTTCCAGTTTGGTGTTTTCGAGTGTTCCGTGGCATCGGGTCTGTTGTCACATTATTATGATTTCGATATGGTTTCTTGTAGACAGAAGTATCTTTCCTTGCTTTCTGGATTGCGGTTCCAGTGTTACTCTATAGTGGTCTTCCAGTGCTTCTTTGTAACAGTCATCTTCTAACAGTGTATGCAGCAGCAAGATTGGGGATTTTCCCAAGCTTAAACAAAGTGGGTATAATCGGGGCCTTGGATGGACAGAAGAAGGTATGGGAGCACTATGACCAATTATCTCTTCAGGTTGCTGAGACTCATTTCAGAAGAGTCAATGATGCATTTTAATATGTGATCATCAACCAATTGAATGGAGATGCAAGATAGCGGTTAAATCAAGAAGCCATGGCTTTAATTGCTGAATGGGGATGTTGGTACATCCAATACCCCAAATTTACATACTTCAGGTTATTTGGTTTTGAAGGTCACCCACATTTGCTTCCAAGGTGTTGCAGTAATAGGATAGTGCTAATGGAATTTGTATATCAAGCTCTTGGAGTTAATGCTTGGTTTGGGATCAAACATAAAATTGGATGTCATAAGTTCCCCATGAAGTTGGGAGAATATGGTTGTCAACACTTGGTAGGAGCAAAGGTGGTTTGTAATGAGCTAATACAATTAAAGTTAGGATTATACACAGCTTGTAAGTATTTTGATCCAAAAGGTAAGATGCATGCCTTGTTGGCTTCAGTGTTTACTAAACATTTCAATCTGTTAGAAGACTTCTGGAGTGACCGACAAGATGAGTATGACTTAAGAAGGAAGAACTATGAAAGGATATTTGTCGCACTCATGTCTGAGCTTGGTATTAAAGAGAACATTCCTGACACATTGGTGGATGATGGAATTGTGTTGGATCCATCTTATGAAGCTTTGATAATTGGCACCAAGAACCTAGATCCAATTGACTGAGATGTTGAAGAAACCATTGATATTAAGCGGATTGGAAGGACAGTGTTGGATAGGAGTGTGCAATGGTTAGTGCTAAGAACCCAAACTCCTCAAGAACCAGCCCCTAAAAAGGGTAAGGGATACAAAAGGATTAAAAGGAAGACACCTCCCAAAGAGCCATTGGAGTTCTTTCCCCCAGATATTGATGAGATAGAACTTGAGGTGGTAGATGATGAAGAGGAAACACAAGAAGGAGATGTTCTAGTAGGATCTGCTATTTTGACACCCACATTAAGTGAGTCATCCACACAAGTCCCAATTACAAGGAATAAGAGTAAAGAAATTCAAGAAGGAGCTCTTCATAGCATGGCTGAAACTGCCAAGGGAAGAGAAGTGGAGGAGGAAATTTTGGAGGTTGAGAGAGATTCAGATGAGACTCTGTCAAAGAAAGATATCCAAGAGAACATGCCTCTAGAGGATGATGTTGAGCAGGTTTTGACACAAGAAGAGTAATGGAAGTTGTTTGAAGATGCAAATAGAGATTCTAGTGCAAGGGCAATGGTAGAGAAACAAAAAGAAATGGATTCTAAGGTACAAGTTGATGCTCTACTTCACCAGCAACAATTAAAGGCAAAACAAGTTGAAATTAAGGTAGCAGCTAATGAAGTAGAGAAGCAAAGAAGGAAACAAGAACATGAGCTTAAAGTTAAAGTAGAGAATGAAAAGTTAGAATTAATATAGAAGATCCATGACCTTGAGGAGGAGAAGGCGAGGAACCGGAGGGAAAGAGAGGTCTTGGTTACCAAACTAAAACTTGTAGAGGAAGCTCGACAAAAAGAAGAAGCAGAAGCCGAAAAATGTAAGGCTTTGGAGGCAAAAAGGTTAGAAAGGGAAAGACTAGAGGCCTTAGAAAAAGAGAAATTGGAAAGGGAAGCTCTAGAAAGAGAAAGAATAGAGAAGGAATAATTAGAAAAGGAAAGGTTGGAAAAGGAAAAAGTAGAGAGAAATCAGTTAGAGGAAAAGAGGTTGAGGAAAGAAGAGAAAGATAAGAAAAGGCAAGAACAAAAGGATAGGGAAGAAGCTGAAAAGCTTGTGAAAATGCATATACTACAAGAACAACAAGAGAAAGGAAGGGTTGACTCTCAATCCTAGGTAAATATACAGCCACCTTCTACAGTTATTCCTCCCTCTTCGTCTATGATGACTACTGCTCCAAGTGCTCCTACATGGCTAAAATTGGACCTGCAAAAGAGGGCAGTAACCCCTTCACAACCTCTCAATTGGGAGGATATGATGAAGGGAATTGAGCAGGAGAGGCCTAAAAAGAAGGCTAAGATTCTACATTCTACCTGACTCACAGATAAAGGAGAGATTTTTGTTGAATGTGCCATGCCAATGACAGAAAAGGAGGTAGGGGACATGCACCTAACAGATTATCAATTGAGTACTGTCAACTTGGGAAGGCCCACTAGGAATCATCAGATGAACTTGATTGATGTGGTGGCTTCAACGACCAAATCAAGAATGATCAAGGATAAGCAAATGAAGGATGAGGTTAAGGCTCAATTGGATCAATTACATTCATTCTTGAAAAGTGTTTCCTCTCCAAAATCACAAAAGGTAGTAACCATTGAGACTCCTATTTTGTTAAGCAAAAAGGAGGTAGATGATTTGGTATAGGTAAAAAGAAAAGCAGAGATGGTAGACTGATGGGTAGACAAGTTAAACCGAGAGGTGGGTGAAGTTTTGGTAGAAAGTTTTGAAGCCTATAAGGATAGAGAAGGGTTAGTAAAAGAAATGTATCAATACATTGAGGCATCAGAGAAACAAGGAGAAGAGTATAAAGAATACAGTCAAAAGTTAGAAAGAGTTAGTGTATTTCCTTTGGCTACTCTTTTGGAACAATCAATACTCGAGGAGGACAATAAGGATTTTTCAGAGAAAACTTCTTGTATACTTCATTTTAGAACTGACTTCTTGTTTAAACATAAGGATGAGATCCAAGAAGTTGTTAATAATTTGACTGAGAAGTTGGAAGAGCTGCAAGTAGTTATTGCCATTATTGTAGATGTAAATGCATTTACAAAAGAGGGCATGCCTTTGAGTCAAATAAAGGAAAAGTGGGATGAAAGGTTCAAAGGACTCATACAGAAAGAGGATGAGGGAGAAGATTTGATAATAGATCGGTTAATGGATGTTAAGGAGGAAATGCAAGCTACTAGAAGAGAGATGATAAAGATAAAAGGTATGAGGGAGTTCGCTGCAGAAAAATTGGATTGGATCAAATTTGAAGATAGCTGGATTGATGGGCCAGAAATAGATACGTTACAACAAGTCTTCACTAGCTACGATGAGTTCATGGCAGATCCAACTTCGCATGCATGAATCCCTGCATGCATGATTTTTCTCTTCCTTGCATGTTGCATGCATGCCGCACTGACAGTCTTGGGGGTGCATGACTTCTTTTCTCTTCTATCTTCTATTCTCTAGTTAAACTAAAATTCTAACGTTAAGACTCAAGATCAAATTGATTTGAGTTTCCAAGAGAATTTTGGTTCCTAAAAGGGTGGATAACCTAAAATAGAAGTGAAGTTCAAACTTTTTGGTATAATCTATAAATACTTGATGGGTATCATATTGTAAAGGTTGGCTAATTGAGAATAGGATTGGCTTACCTAAGATTAGGAGATAGAATTTTGTAGTGATTTATAGAGATACATTGTACTTGATCTTTTACAGTTAATAGAATTATAGGCTTTCTCAAAATATGGTGTTTAGAATTAAATTGTTTATGTGATAAGGCTGATAATTTATAATCTATCTGTATGCAGTGATTATGCTAAACATAAGAGTTTCTTGAGTGATGAAATTCATTTGAAGGAATCAGATTTAAAGATTATCTTATTAGATTATCATTGAGTTAAAGTTATGAAAGTTTGTTGATCTATGACCTTAGCAATGAATGGATGAATGTTTTGAAAGCTTGGAGATAGTTGTGATAAGCAAAAAGTGATATTGAATTAAGCACCTTAGATGCATGCAATGGTATAGTTTATGCTGAAGATTATGTCATGCTTTGGTTTTATGATCTGTTAGGAAACATTCATTATTGAAGGTATATGTCCAGATGCTAGATAAATTTGATTCATGCTTATTGGTCTACCCCTTTGATCTATATTTTTCTTTTGTTTGAAACCCCATTGATTTACTAAAACAGTTCAGTAAAATGAGTCACCGCTTGAATCTTTTGTTACTAGCAGAGGCCCCTTGAATATTATAGTTGCATGAACCGATTGAGTGACACCAGATAGTTGAGAACCAACTAGCTGGACCTTGGGAGTTAGGCTACTACATGTTGTCTTTCTTTTTCAGGAGAAAGAGAGTAGAAATATTTTGTTTTAACGTTGTTTGTGTCATTTTCACCATCAACAGAAATTGGCGCTATAAGGAGGGCCTGAAAGGACAAGCTGGCTCGCATAGTGTCTTTCTCACCAAAGAAATATGGAGGGATTTTGAGATCCTCTAACGACCCTGAACCTTTACAATAATTACAAACCCTGGTAAGACCTAGACCCCATGCTCGTAGGGTTTTGATACCTACATTACCACCACCACTCACTCCACCTGGATTTCCACCAAATCCACCTATGCCACCACTAGTTCAACCTACATCACCACTTCCAATTAGGCCTGTATCACCACCAAGTCAGCCTATACCTGCTCAACCAATCCCACCAATGGATTATTTTGTGAATAATCCCTCTCCGTTAGGGACTATTCCTGGGGGATTCCATGATTTATCGAAGAACCCAAAGAAGTTCTATCCAAAATACATGCATGGAGAATCGAGAAGTGTTGAGGAACATATACAAGCATTTAAAGATGCTTGCACATGAGCTCAGGTTGCTCACCAAGATGTGGTATGTAGATTATTTCCTTACTGTTTAGGAGTTATGGCATATAATTGGTATCTAAATCTGCCCCAAGGATCTATTCTGGGTTGGACAGATTTAGAAAATGCTTTTATTAATCAATTTAGGGTTTATGTAGACCCTGCAATATTATATCACCAGTTTGCCACCATCAGAAAGGAACATCATGAACCACTACCCTTGTTCAACACTAGGTTTCAAAGGATGTATCATAGGCTACAAGAGCCTTACTTAGTGCCAAAGGCTATGGCCATACAGGCATATTTGAGAGCTGCTGATCCTTTGATTGGCCTGTTCTTGCAAAGAACTTATCAACCTGCTGAGATTGACTCACTGTCTAAGATTCATCATTTGGCTATCAAATTAAAACAACAGATAAGTCTGCAATCTAGAGGGTTAGGAGAAACTCTTCCTCCAATGAATTATCAGATGCCTAATCCACTGTTATACAATACTGTCCCAAGGATATCTTATTCCCAATATGGACCTGCATCTGAGTTGCAAGATCCACCTACTATGCCTTTCTTTGGCAATGGTATGCAAGATCACTCCCATCAACCTCAACATCAACCTCAGAATCAACCACAACAAGGGGGAGGATCAACCCATGTCCATTCCCCAACCATAATCTAAAATGTGCAGAATGAACAAATTGTTCAACTCACAAGTGAGGTAGAGACTCTCAAGAAGACTCTCTCTCAGATGTCAAATGATATGGCATAGCTCAGACAAAATCCTCCCAATAATCAAAACCAGAATTACTACAATCAGGGAGGGTATAACACTTAGGGAAATTACTCCAATCAAAACCAAAATCAGAACACCAATCGGAGCTTCCAAGGTCAGAACTCCTCAAATCAAAATTATCAAAATCAAAACAGACGATACAATTAGAGGTTCAATAAAAAAAACAACAACAATAGGTAGTAAAATACTGGGCCTAACAATGGGGGAGTTCCACGTAATTATCAAACAGGTGAGGAAAGGCCACATACTGCTAATGTTGCTGATTTGAATTTTATGACCAATTGGTGTAGGTTGCATGATACACCAACACATTCTGAGGTTAATTGCCCAGAAATGGAGAAAATTGTGAAAATTGCACAGGCTGATGCCCATCCTCAATTAGGAAATTCCAATCATGACAATGGGTCAGTCAGCACTGCCATGACTTATGAAACCATTGAAGAAAAATATCAATTCCCCATGCAAGGGGATAATGAGCCAGAGGAAGATGTCTATGATGCTCATGCTTTCCAATCTAAAGGTGGTCACTTTCTAAGGAATTAGAATAAAGGGTCATTCACTACATCTGCACCCCCTAACAACATGGTTCCACCAAATCAGAATGCAGATAACAATCCACCTCCACCAAAGGGACCTTATGATTCTTAGAATAGAGGTAATCCACCTCCCTTTCCTAAATATCAAGTTAGGAATGATTCGAAGTTTGATTTTGTTGCAGAATTACTAAGGAAAAAGACATCACTGTCTTTCTTTGATATCATAAAGTGGTGCCCAACTCAATAGGAGGTAGTATTAAAATCTTTGGAGGAGACAGATCGCCTAAAAGGGAAAGGTAAGGTGACTCCAGCAAAGGAGACAAATGCAACTATGTATAAAGGTAAGACCAGTACCCCACCTTTCCTGTTAAGTTTAAGAATTTTTGGAAAGAATGTGAAAAATTGTTTATTAGATTCTGGAGCATCAAGGAATATCATGCCTTTTTCAATTTGTAAAAAGTTAGGATTGAGTCCTATTCCAACCAATTAAAAGGTGATTCAATTGGATAAAACCGAAGTCAATGTTGTAGGTGAGTTGAAGAACATGCATGTGCGGGTTGGATCAGACCCAAGGATCCAGACCTATATAGATATTCAAGTTGTTGATATTGCAGAAACATATGGGATGCTTCTAAGTCGAGAGCTAATGAAGAGTATAGGTGGATATCTATCCTTAGATTTCTCGCACATGTGGTTACCATGGAAAGGAGTTTCCACACAGATAAGAATTGAAAGTGAACATAGGCTCAAACACATGATCACAAAATATGATGCTTCAAATGCAATAGCATTCTTTGAAACTAAGATAGGTGTTTACAAATAAGAGGAAGTTCTTACTTTCTCTATAATTAATCTTGATGATACGTTACCCTTAGATCATAGTAACCCGATGATCTGCATCAACCAGCAGGTTTTAATAAGGAAATTGCAATAAGATAGGTTGGTTTTAGGAGTAGAAAATGACTTGAGTAGTTTATTACTCCCTAACTAGTGCAAGATTCACTATCACAACCATTCGGAGTTGACATGTCAGTCATGCACAGATATTCTAAGTCATATAGATCAGCCTCAACAGGTGTGTCAAGAGAAACAAGCCTAGACTCCCACCAATGAGTTTTCTTTGCAAGTTAAGGATGCAACTATTCTTACACGGGCTAGTCTTTCTCAACATGAAGGTCTTTCATTAGAAGAACAGACTCAGGTTGTTTGTTCTAAATTTCAAGGGGATATTAAGGTATCCTAGTTCCCATTTGAGAAATTTTCCCTAGATACTTTTCCCATACCTAAGGCATTGATGAGAAATGAGTTGGATTGCAACTTAACCCAAGAGGGTATGCAAGGAGTGGTTGTTGAACAGGCTGAAAACATAGAAAAATCCTCAGCTGAACTTTGTCCCAAGTTAAATTTTGACAAACTACAAAATTCTGAGCCACCATACTCTTTAGGTGAGTCATCCCCTATTGCTTCTAAAAAGAAAGAGCTCCCAACCAAAGACCAGTTATGGACTCTTAAATTTGATGGTTCTAAATCTAAAGCAGGAAGTGGAGTAGGGATTGAACTAACCAATCCGAAAGGAAAGACTTATTTTGCTTCTTATAGATTGCAATTTGGTTGCACTAACAATGTGGCTGAATACGAGGCACTTGCAAGAGGGCTTATGTTTGCTCATAAGAAGAAGGTAACTGCTTTTACAGTGATGGGAGATTCTGAGGTCATTGTGAAACAGGTACGTAGCCAGTACACATGCCATAACAAAAGATTGGCTGCATATAGAAACAAGGTTTAGAATTTAATAGAATATTTTGATGCCTTTGGGATTACTCTTATCCCAAGGGCAGATAACCAAATTGCATATGCTCTTACTATTGCTGCTAGTACATTAGAGCCTATGCAAGACTCAAACCTGAAGAGGTTTTTAGTGCAGTTGATTTCGGTCCCAACAATTCCTAATAATGTCAAACACTTCTAGGTATTTAATGATGATCAACATATATTGGCTTTCTTGGAAAATTTTGATGTTTTTGAGGGGCAGATAATTGATGATTCCGATAGAGATCAGGGAGATTAGAATCCAGAAAGTGACAAGCCAAAAGGGATACTGGATTTAAAGAGCAATAACATCCCAAAAGGGATGGTAGCATTAGAAAGAATATTTGACTCAGATCCACAAGCTTATCAAAGAATGCCTACAAAGAGTGAGGGAGGTAAGTATGAATCTATTAATTTGACTCACTTAGGCCCAGAAAGGAATGTTTTCACAAGGAAGACTTGTCCCCAGGAAATAAAGGACGAGATAATCAAGGTCTTGAAACAGAATATTGAAGCAATTGCTTGGAGCTATGATGACTTGAAAACTTTTGATACATTTGTGATCACACATACAATTGCTCTTAAGCCAGAAGCTAAGCTGTTTCGCTAAAATCAATGCCTGGTTAATGCATTAATCGAGCCTCTAATCCAGAGAGAAGTACAAAAGCTTTTGGCTATAAGAATAATTTTTCCAGTCAGACACTCTACCTGGGTGGCTAATCTAGTTCCTGTAAGGAAGAAGAATGGTGAAATCAGGTTATGTGTGGATTTCAAAAATTTAAACAAGGCCTCTAAAAAGGACAACTATCCATTACCTTCCCTTGATGAAGTATTGCAAAAATTTAATGGATCTCAGATGATGTCTTTCTTGGATGGGTATTCAGGATACAATCAGATACTGGTAAGTCATGAGGATAGGATGAAGACTGCTTTCACTACAAAATGGGGAATGTTTGCCTACAGAAGAATGCCTTTTGGTCTCATCAATGCTAGTGCTACTTTTCAAAGAGCGATGGATGTAGCTTTTAACGATCTAATAGGGAAATGTATAATCATCTATGTTGATGATCTGACCATCTTCTCTAGGAATAGAGAAGGTCATGCTGCTGATCTGGAAAAGATGTTAAAGAAATGTATAAGTTATGGTGTTTCTCTCAACCCAAAGAAGTGTGTATTCAGAGTTTCTGAAGGGAAGCTCCTAGGTCACATTATATCTAAGGAACGGATATCCATAGATCCTGAATGAGTAGAGGTCATCTTAAAACTAACAAATCCAGGTAGCAAGAAGGAAATGAGGTCTTTCTTTGGAAGGATCAATTTTGTTAGGAAATTTATAACAGGGTTTGCAGAGATTGTCAAATGCCTCAATGAAATGATGAAGAAGGATGCCAAGATTGAGTGGAGTGAAGAGGCAATCTGAGGCACCTATTTTAACAAGCCTAGATTATCTAAAACCCTTCTACATTTATTCTTTTACTTCTGAACATTCATGTGCAGCAATTTTAACACAAAGAAGAGAAGAGAACGAGGAGAGGCCAATTGCTTTTATGAGCTCTCCGTTTAAGAATGCAGAAGTAAGGTATTCATCAATAGAAAAAAAAGCATTTGCATTGGTGCGAGCAGTGAAAAAATTCAGGCATTACATAGCTCGAAGTCAAGTGATGGCCATAGTTCCAGATCCAGCTGTGAAATCTCTCCTGATGCAAAGTGAATTAGGGGAAAGAAGAGGGAAATGGATGGCAATCTTACAAGAATATGACTTAGAGATCCACCCAATGAAGCTTGTTTGAGGCCAAGGATTATCAAAAGAAATGGCAGAAGTGGACAAAAGTATTACTTGTCAACAATACACAGTACAATCATTCACAAAGGATCCCTAGTATACAGATTTAGTTTTCTTCCTCCTCAATAACAAATGTCTAGAAGGAATGAATGATACTCAAAGGAGAGCATTGAGGATGAAGAGTGCCCATTACATGCTCAAAGGGGGATCAATCTATAGGAAGAATTTTCAAGGAATCTATCTATGTTGTTTGGATCAACAAGAGGCAAAGCATGCCATAAGTGAGTTTCATGGAAGGCATGGAACAGGACATGGATCGGCTGATGTTTTGGCCCATCAGATTTTAAGGTCAGGTTACTATTGGCCTTATGTATTTAGAGATGCACATCAACATTGCAGGACTTGTCATGTATGCCAAAATTATGCATCAAGAGAAAGAAATCTTGCAATGCCCCTACAGCCAGTATATGAGGTAAGGCCATTTTCCCAATGGGCACTTGATTTTGTAGGTGTAATTAATCCAAATTCTTCTACAGGTCATAAGTTCATCTTGACTACAACGGATTATTGCACATGTTGGACGGAGGCCCTACCTTGCAAGAATAGTACCACGAAGGTGGTCATCAAGTTTCTGACTAAGAACATCACAACCAGGTTTGGAGTTCCATTTGCTCTGGTATGTGATAACGACCCTGCTTTTTCTTCTACTGAGTTCATTTCATGGGCCTATGAACATAAAATTGTTTTGAAATATTCTTCCAATTATTACCCTCAGGGGAATGGAGTGGTTGAGTCCACAAATAAGAACTTGTTGGAAGTTATAAAAAATTTGTTAGAAAGTAACCCTAGGGACTGACACACCCAATTGAGATTTTCCTTATGGGAAGATCGAACTAGAATCAAAGCAGCCCTAGGGAATTCACCTTTTAAGTTAGTTTATGGCCAAGATCCAATTTTCCCCATTCATTTGCAAATACCTATTCTGAATTTTATGCAGGAGTTTTATAATAAGGATGATAGGATTGAGGTTAGACTGCTTAATTTGTTAAACATGGAAGAACAAAGAGATGCTGCTCTGCAACAATTCTCTAAGCATTAGGCTGTTGTTAAACGTTGGTTTGTCAAAAGAGCTAAGATAAAAGCCTTTAGAATATCAGATCTTGTGTTATTATGGGATAAGGCTAGAGAAAAGAAGGGAGATCACTAGAAGTTTGATAAACTCTGGGTAGGTCCTTATCAAGTGGCTGAAATCTTAGGCGAGAATGCTTTTTGTTTGAGTACCTTGACAAGAGAGCCTGTTTCATTACCAGTTAATGGTCAGTTTCTCAATCACTATTTTGGTGCATAGAAGGTTTGATGTTTTGAAAAAGGAATGTACTGTACTGTATCATATGTAATTAGGTTTAGGTTTTAGTTTTTTTTTTTTTAGTTTTTGTTTTGTTTTTTTGTTTTGTTTCTTTGTTTTGTTTGTTTGTTTTGTTTTGTCTTGTTTCGTTGGGGATTTTTGTTCATCTCAAGACTTGGGGTTGTTATTTAAAGTATACTACTGCTACTAGGAGAGAAATTGGTTTAGGTATTCTCATCATAATCATTGAAAAGGATTTCATTCTGAAACTTATGTTTTATAATCATTCTAGTTTGGCTTGGAAAAGTTATTAAGGATAGAAGATATAATGTGAATATCTCATGAATTGTGATCAAAGATCTATCACCAAATTAGAAAAAAACATCTGCATGAGTAATTACCTATTTGTTTTAGAATGACTCTACCTTTGATTCAAGTGAAAAATCTGATTCCAAGACTATCACGAAATCCATAGTAGTTCTCAACCTACATTTTTAGATTCATTGAATCTGAGTATTTGAGACAGATGCATAAAAGAATTTCCACAAGTAAAGTAACAAAAGAAGAGAAAGAAAAGGCAAGCTCAAATATCAAGTGGGTAATCAAGTATCTCTATCAGGGCTATGGACGCCTTTCTGGCAGTAGAGCAATGCTTTGTGAGAACTAGAGGTATCTCCGTCGGGGCTATAGATGTCTATCTGGCAGTGGATCAATACCCAAGATTTTACTGCACGATAGTTAAATGACTCAACCTATGTAGCTTGAATCTTAGGTATAGTTGTTCACAAATAAAGAAAGTATCTACAAAGAATGATGCACAATATAAGCACACACTTAGATTCAGAAATAACTCATGAGCACATAACATCTGAGATTCAAACTCAAATTTATCCTATATATATCTGATCTTATTCAAGTTAAAGTGTTTATAAGCCAAGTAGTTTTTGGAAGACTGAAATTTTCTCTGGGTATTTTGAAAATGGGTAAACCATTTTCCCAGCCGAGTCACCATTTGTTATGCCTTGCATAACCGCCCCATCTTTTGCCTTGGTCAAAATGGGTCTCCCTTTGTTATTTTTGTACTTAGTTGTTTTTGAAACAAAGTTTGGAGTCTTGTTTTTCCAATACTTTGTTTTTCTTTGGTTTCTCTGTCGAAATCAGAACTGGAACTGAATTGGGTTCTGAAAGTTCTTTTGAAACTTGTTTTTGTTCCCATCCCGACGGTCTTTTGTTTTGTAATCAGCGGAGCCAGAGCCGAAGTGGGTGTTAAGTTAGTCTTTACCGAAAATTGCAAAATCATAATCGATTCCACCACCGCCTTCGCTATTTTGACTTTTGGTTTTAGTTTAAGTCCTTTTGTTTAGGTTTATTATATCGGTCTTTTGGTTTACTTTTTGTGTTTATTTTTGTTTTGTGTTTGGTTGGCGGACCCAGAACTGGAATTGGAATGAAGTTTGAAAATTTATGAAAAGGTTTCGAATCAGTTTCCATTTTGGTTCCACCCCCACCAATTTTGGGTCGTTGACCTTTTGACTAAAGTTACACTGTAGAAAAGGGTTTGTTCACTTTCAGTTCCGACTCCGCATTAACTACGTGTTAATGCATTAATGACAGCTGCTCGTGTAGGTAGAGATCTTCATTTTTACCTTCATTTAAGGATTAAACGAGTCATTATTATCATTATTAAGAGATTGAAGAGCACGAAAGAGCAGTAGCGGAGTTTGTTTGAGCAAATCAATTGAAGGAGGAGAAGATTGTTGTGAGTGAATCAATTTAGAAGGTTAGCTAGGTTCTTGTGTATTCGAGGTAGGGTTTCTTGTCATTATTGTTTTTTTCGTTTGTTTACTGTTGCGTTTTTTATATTTTCCCATGTTTGGAATCATGTTGTGATTCTTGGCGTGCTTGTTTGTTTGGTTCTTGCTTTATTTGTTTTTCTGGTTTTTTCCTTGTTTCTTTTTGCTTTTATTTTTAGTTCTTTCTATTTTAGGGCATGGTCGCTTTCACGTTTTTGTCATGATTGCATCGTGCTATTTTGATTTGCAGTGAGTTAGATTAAATATAGGTTTTAAATGGTGATTAGTTAGATTAGAAGTTTACAGTGAGGTAGATTAGAGATTTACAGTGACAAATTTACAGTTAGTTAGGATTAATTAAATCTTATTTTTACTTAAGGTTTTTGTCGCATTCTGTTTGGTAAAATGCTAAGGTTTAAAATACGTGCCCTAGTTTTATCATGTTGTTCATTGGATTAGGGTTTCATAGGTTTCTGTGATCACATTTAAATTATTAAAATATGATACGCTAAAATTCAGTCGTTCCCCATGGTCATATGAGTATAGTGTTTTTAAAGCCTCTTTTCATCTAATACAACCTTGGTTTTAGTCATGGAGTTATAGGTTAAATTGATAAAATCTTTGATGACATCATGGTCAACCTAGGAGGAGACGGGATTGGAATCAATCTTGAAATTGAGAATTCTGTTTTTCAAAAGGTATCGATTCCATTTTCATGCTGTTTCCGGCTCCATGTATAATAAAGAAGTCTTCTGTCGAAATAATGATGACCAAGTCGGAAGCGGAGGCAGAATAGAAATAGAATATGAAAAAATGAAAATCTGGAGAAAACCAAATCTGTTTTCCATTCCAATCTCGGTTCCGATAACCTTCCCGATTATGATTCCGAGCCCGTTCATTATTAGTGAAATATCTATATCGGTTTTGGCTCCGAGTCCGACAGTGTTGTAAGAGACTATTTTAGGTTGTGTTTCTGCCTGGTTCCGCCTCTAGTGCATATATGAAAGGTATGGCTTTTAAAGCATGTTTTATGATAATATCTAAAGATCTAATTAGAGGTTTTGCTTGTAGGAAAATTGAAAGATGTCAGGAACATTAGGGGAAGCTGCTCGAAGGAACCAGCCTGCAGGAACATCAAAGGCAGCACCAAAACCAAAGAAGTTAAAGCCAGAACAACTGCCTTATACATTGAGGTATAATCACAGGAGTCTGGTTGTGAAGGTGAGCAAGGTGGAATCAGACTGGTCAGACATCACTAATATGAACTCGGGCCAGTACAACTTTGAGGAGTTACATGGAGAAACCTTTGTAGAATGAGCAAATCTAACAAGAAGGACACAAAGGATTGTTGATTCTGGCTTGGAACATATTACTGTGTTGCCTTTATCAGTCCAGTGCCCGGAGTTAATTTTAATAGTAGCTAGTGCCTACAATCTAGCTACAAGACTATGCATGGATTCACAAGATAGGGTGATCATTGATCTTACTCCTCCGATGTTTCAAAGTATATTTAATGTCCCAGATCCTAAGAGCTTGGTGGAGTTGGATGAGGTAGGGGCCTTGGAGAAATATAGTACGTATAAGGACTCCAATAGGTCTCATTTGAACAAAAAGTGGTTGAAGACAAAAAAGAAATCTCTATCCAAGCTTGCACACCAACCTAAGAGGGTAGATTTCAAGAAGGAAATATTGGATTTAATACTGATGTTGTCCAGGGTGTTTGGGAAGAGGGATACGTTCCACTTCAAGGAATGGATGTTTCCTTTCATCCAAGCAATCTTATAGGGCGACTATCCATTTGATTGGCCAATGATTGTGTCAAATTCTATCCATGATCAACTAACTAACATTAGAAACACTAAGTGTTTCTTTATGACTTCTTATGTGGTGTATGCAGCAGCAAGATTGGGGATTTTCCCAGGCTTAAACAGAGTGGGTATAATGGGGGCCTTGGATGGATAGAAGAAGGTATGGGAGCACTATGACCAATTATCTATTCGAGTTGCTGAGACTCATTTCAGAAGAGTCAATGATGCATTTTTATATGTGATCATCAACCAAATTAATTGAGATGCAGGATACCGGTTAAGTCAAGAAGCCATAGCATTCATTACTGAATGGGGATGTTGGTACATCCAATACCCTAAATTAACATACTTTAGGTTATTTGGTTTTGAAGGTCACCCACATTTGCTTCCAAGGTGCTGTAGTAATAGGATAGTGCTAATGGAGTTTGTATATCAAGCTCTTGGAGTTAATGCTCGGTTTGGGATCAAACATAAAACTGGATGTCATAAGTTCCCCATGAAGTTGGGAGAATATGGTTGTCAACACTTGGTAGAAGCAAAGGTGGTTTGTAATGAGCTGATACAATTTAAGTTAGGATTATACACAACTCGTAAGTATTTTGATCCAAAAGGTAAGATTCATTCCTTGTTGGCTTCGGTGTTTACTAAACATTTCAATATGTTAGAAGACTTCTTGAGTGACCGGCAAGATGAGTATGACTTAAGAAGGAAGAATTATGAAATGCTATCTGTCGCACTCATGTTGGAGCTTGTTGTTAAAGATAACATTCCTGACACATTGGTGGATGATGGAATTGTGTTGGATCCATCTTATGAAGCTTTGAACATTGGCACGAAGAGCTTGGATCTAATTGAATGGGACGCTGAAGAAACCTTTATATTAAGCGGATTGGAAGGACAATTTTGGATAGGAGTGTGGAATGGTTAGTGCTAAGAACCCAGACTCCTCAAGAACCAGCCCCTAAAAAGGGTAAGGGATACAAAAGGATTAAAAGGAAGACACCTCCCAAAGAGCCATTGGAGTTCTTTCCCCCAGATATTGATGAGATAGAACTTGAGGTGGTAGATGATGAAGAGGAAACACAAGAAGGAGATGTTCCAGTAGGATCTGTTGTTTCGACACCCACATTAGGTGAGTCATCTACAAAAGTCCCACTTATAAGGAAGAAGAGTAAAGAATTCCAAGAAGGAGCTCTTCATAGCATGGCTAAAACTGCCAAGGGAAAAGAAGTGGAGGAGGAAATTATGGAGGTTGAGACAGATTCAAATGAGACTCTATCAGAGAAAGATATGCAAGAGAACATGCCTCTAGAGGATGATGTTGAGCAGGTTTTGACAAAAGAAGAGAAATGGAAGCTATTTGAAGATGCAAAAAGAGATTCTGATGCAAGGGCGGTGGCAGAGAAACAAAAAGAAATGGATGCTAAGGTACAAGTTGATGCTCTACTTCACCAGCAATAATTAAAGGCAAAACAAGTTGAAATTAAGGCAATAACTGATGAAGTAGAGAAGCAAAGAAGGCAACAAGAACATGAGGTTAAAGTTAAAGCAGAGAATGACAAATTAGAATTAATATAGAAGATCCATGTCCTTGAGGAGGAGAAGGCGAGGAACCAAAGGGAAAGATAGATCTTGGTTACCAAACTAAAACTTGCAGAGGAAGCCCG
Organism: Sequoiadendron giganteum; assembly: GCA_007115665.2. Classification (NCBI taxonomy): domain Eukaryota; kingdom Viridiplantae; phylum Streptophyta; class Pinopsida; order Cupressales; family Cupressaceae; genus Sequoiadendron; species Sequoiadendron giganteum. The sequence continues at coordinate 552,841,876 of CM021101.1, read as the reverse complement.
ACAAAAAGAAGAAGAAGCAGAAGCCGGAAAACTTAAGGCTTTGGAGGTAGAAAGGTTAGAAAGGGAAAGACTAGAGGCCTTAGAAAAAGAGAAATTGGAAAGGGAAGCTCTAGAAAGAGAAAGAATAGAGAAGGAAGAATTAGAAAAGGAAAGGTTGGAAAAGGAAAAAGTAGAGAGAAATCAGTTGGAGGAAAAGAGGTTGAGGAAAGAAGAGAAAGATCATAAAAGGAAAGAACAAAAGGATAGGGAAGAAGCTGAAAAGCTTGTGCAAATGCATATACTACAAGAGAAACAAGAGAAAGCATGGGTTGACTCTCAATCCCAGGTAAATATGCAGCCACCTTCTACAGTTATTCCTCCCTCTTCGTCTATGATGACTACTGCTCAAAGTGCTCCTACATGGCTAAAATTGGACTTGCAAAAGAGGGCAATAACCCCTTCACAACCTCTGAATTGGGAGGATATGATGAAGGGAATTGAGCAGGAGAGGCCTAAAAAGAAGGCTAAGATTCTACATTCTACCCGAATCACAGATAAAGGAGAGATTGTTACTGAATGTGCCATGCCAATGACAGAAAAGGAGGTAGGGGACATGCAGCTAAAAAATTATCAATTGAGTACTGTCAACTTGGGAAGGCCCACTAGGAATCATCAGATGAACTTGATTGGTGTGGTGGCTTCAATGACCAAATCAAGAATGATCAAGGATAAGAAAAAGAAGGATGAGCTTAAGGCTCAATTGGATCAATTAAATTCATTCTTGAAAAGTGTTTCCTCTCCAAAATGACAACATGTAGTGACCATTGAGACTCCTATTTTGTTAAGCAAAAAGGAGGTAGATGATTTGGTATAGGTAAAAAGAAAAGTGGAGATGGTAGACCGATGGGTAGACAAGTTAAATCGGGAGGTGGGTGAAGTTTTGGTAGAAAGTTTTAAAGCCTATAAGGACAGAGAAGGGTTAGTAAAAGAAATGTATCAATACATTGAGGCATCAGAGAAACAAGTAGAAGAGTATAAAGAATACAGTCAGAAGTTTGAAAGAGTTAGTGTATTTCCTTTGGCTACTCTTTTGGAACAATCAATACTTGAGGAGGACAATAAGGATTTTGTGGAGAAAACTTCTCATATACTCCATTTTAGAACTGACTTCTTGTGTAAACATAAGGATGAGATCCAAGAAGCTGTTCATAATTTGACTGAGAAGTTGGAAGAGCTGCAAGCAATTATTGCCATTATTGTAGATGTAAATGCATTTACAAAAGAGGGCATGCCTTTGAGTCAAATAAAGGAAAAGTGTGATGAAAGGTTCAAAGGACTCATTCAGAAAGAGAATGAGGGAGAAGATTTGATAATAGATCGGTTAATGGATGTTAAGGAGGAAATACAAGCTACTAGAAGAGAGATGATAAAGATAAAAGGTATGAGGGAGTTCACTGCAACAGAATTGGATTGGATCAAATTTGACGATAGCTGGATTGATGGGCCAGAAATAGATACGTTACAAAAAGTCTTCACTAGCTACGATGAGTTCATGGCAGATCCAGCTTCGCATGCATGAATCCTTGCATGCATGATTTTTCTCTTCCTTGCATGTTGCATGCATGCAGCACTGACAGTCTTGGGGGCGCATGACTTCTTTTCTATTCTATCTTCTATTCTCTAGTTAAACTAAAAGTCTAATGTAAAGACTCAAGATCAAATTGATTTGAGTTTCCAAGAGAATTTTGGTTCCTAAAAGGGTGGAGAACCTAAAATAGAAGTGAAGTTCGAACTTTTTGGTATAATCTATAAATACCTGATGGGTATCATATTGTAAAGGTCGGCTAATTGAGAATAGGATTGGCTTACCTAAGATTAGGAGATAGAATTTTGTAGTGATTTATAGAGATACATTGTACTTGATCTTTTATAGTTAATAGAATTACAGGCTTTCTAATATGGTGTTTAGAATTAAATTGTTTGTATGATAAGGCTGATAAGTTATAATCTATTTGTATGTAGTGATTATGCTGAACATGAGAGTTTCTTGAGTGATGAAAGTCATTTGAAGGAATCAGATTTAAAGATTATCTTATTAGATTATCATTGAGTTAAAGTTATTAAAGTCTGTTGATTTATGACCTTAGCAATGAATGGATGAACGTTTTGAAATCTTGAAGATAGTTGTGATAAGCGAAAAGTGATATTGAATTAAACACCTTAGATGCATGCAATGGTATAGTTTATGCTGTAGATTGTGTCATGCTTTGGTTTTTTGATCTGTTAGGAAACATTCATTATTGAAGGTATATGTCCAGATGCTAGATAAATTTGATTCATACTTACTGGTCTACCCATTTGATCTATATTTTTCTTTTGTTTAAAACCCCATTGATTTACTAAAATAGTTCGGTAAAATGGGTCATCGCTTGAATCTTTTGTTACCAGCACAGGCCCCTTGAATATTACAATTGCATGAACCAATTGAGTGACACCAGACAGTTGAGAACCAACTACCAGGACCTTGGGAGTTAGGCTACTACATGTTGTCTTTCTTTTTCAGGATAAATAAAGTAGAAATATTTGTTTTAACGTTGTTTGTGTCATTTTCACCATCAACAGGACTCGTTGACCAAAATTGGTGAATCAGTCTAGTTAGGGTTTTTTGAAGTTTCAAAGGTTGAATCTTCTCTCCTTTGTCTAATTAATCTACTTCTACAAGTTTCTGGATCTTAATCTCTGTAAATCAATCTAAGGCCTCTCCCTCTATATCATAGTCACAACCATTTTTATTCTAAACTTATGCTACTCTATTATTCAAATTAAGTATATGCCATCGTGTTGATACTCAATTAAGTTGTGATTGAGTGCAACAATAATTTTAGTCATTTGACTCCAAGAGTAGATTCATTAAATTCTTATGTGGATGCTCCCGTTTTTGTATATGACTAAAGCTACATTGATTGATACCATAATTTTTCATGCTTTAGAGTGTTTATAAAGGTCCACATGTAGTAATTTTTGCTCTTATCCTTTGACTCATGTTGAGTTTGAATGTCTCCTATAGTCCTTGCTTGATAATCCTCATAGCAAGAATTATGACTAAATTCACTAGAGGAGCCTTAGAGGTTTTTTTTTATAGAAGTGATCACATATAAGACACATATTAGATTCCAATAGCACTTCTAACTTAGTGAGAATAAGATAGCAAGTAAATAAGGAATGATGAGGAGTTTTAGAGTTCTTATTACTATTGAGTTGTGTCATATTGAATTGAATTATGATCTAAACTTAGATTAGAACAGCATACCATCACTTATAGTTGGGATATATATTAATAGAGATTTTGTCTAATAAGGATGGCTGAACCTAGTTAAATTTAGATTAATCTACAAGAATAAATATCTTAATTTATCATTCTATGCCTTCGTTTATTAAATTACCATGACAACACAAGGAAATGTCTTATGATTTAAGTCATTTCGAAGAGCATATTTATTTAACTTAAATAATTTTTTTTGATGAATAATTATTTATTTATAATACCATTAAATTATCCCATTACATTCCTTCCTAAAAGAAGAAGAAAAAAAAGGAACAAATAAAATTAATAACAAGATAAATGAGATTAAAAAAGAAAAGAAAAGAAAAGAAATATAAATATCATAATTAAAAATAATATGATACATATCTAATATGAAGAGCCCCTCTTTATTTATTTATAGTTTAACTAACTTTATAATATCATGCTAATACTAAAATAAATAAATAAAAGCCTAATGCTTTTAAGGAAAGGATAATAAGGAAAAACACACGATTCCTTTCTCTTAAGAAGCATGAGAACTTAAAAGAATTTTTTTATTAAATGTACATATGTATTCAAATGTGACTTATTAGTCTTTATTTAAATTGGAAGAGCATAGAGATTTTTTGTTTATTATGATTTAAGTTTTTCAAGCAAACCAACCACACATACATCTATACACTAGCACTTGCACCCCATTTGAGGTGCAATGGTTACGTCGATAGAAAGATATAGTGAGAAGAAAGTGTAAATTGTTGTTTTATTAGGAAAAGGCATGTTGTGGTGCAGTGCGAGGAGATATGAGCAAGGGTGAGGGGGGGGTGGGGGTTGAAGGAGACTGTAAGGTTAGTCCTGTAAGAATATCTATGTCAAGAAAAAGTCAACTAGAGGTGCAGTGCGAGAAGATTTGAATAAGAACAAATGAAACTTAGTTTAGGTCAGAATGCTATGGTAAATGGTTTGACAACATAGTATATTATGACTGAATGTAAAGTAATCTAGAACTGTATGGTGTGGGGAAGTATTATTGTAATGCAAAACCTATTTTATGAGAGATCTAAATCACAAAGTCAAGAGATTGGTTATGCACAATACAATTGTTGGCTTGTGTAATAGTTTGTATGTATTCAATCTATAGTACTACCATTGTCTGGAAATTATTTTTCTGATGTATTAACAAAATTACTATAAGAGATTTAATATGATCAAGTTGTTGTTGATGTCGACACCTTTGGTTGATATGTATGTTTGTATTTGATTTTGTCATGTTCTAGAGCAGGTATCTGCAAAACAAAATTTTGTATTAAAAGTGGAATTCATGATCCAAAAATAACTAGGAGAGATGTCAAGGAGAAAGGGACAAGAGGTGTGTACCTTCACTTCTTAGAGACAGTTGTTGTAATCGAGCCTCCTCTTTTCTCCTCAAAATTGTGTATGGATTGTTCTGCATTTTGGAGCATCTTTTGAAGGAAAACATTGGTCGGATGCGAAGGCCGTCCAACAATTTGACTCTAGATATAGCTGTAAATGTTAGCCCTTGCCTTTCTATTTTTCCAATGTCGATTGTTGCTTTTTGCAGTGTTAGCCCCTGGGATTTGTGTATGGTAATAGCCCATGCCATTGCAAGGGGAATCTAGCGTCGGCTGCCCAGTGTTATAGGTACTATGGGTACACTTTTGGGGTCATCTTCACTCCATGGTGGGCCACTATAACTATCAATCCTTGCTACAACATACATGGGGATTTCTGGTGGTTTGGTTCCAAGGTTGTAAACAATTTCAACAACTTCACCTAGAGATCCATTTACAAGTCCAGCTTGTGTCCATATGTTGGTTGTGAGCATGATGCATTGTCCTCTACAAAGCAATACATGTTTTTCAAGTTTTTCATCACCAGTTACATTATTTGCTCCGATCTTGGTGCTTGTTGCAGTACTTAGTGCAATTGGATGGTTCAACAATTTTCACATTCTTCTATTGTGCAATCTAACTAAATCATTGGTAGAGAACAGGTGCATTGAGTTGTCAAATTGTTCTTTTTCAGTGGAGGTGAGATGTGTGTTTGTGCGAGCCATTAGAATTTTCCAATCCTCTTGTGTTGCTTTTGCATTTCGTATGTTTTGCAACATTTGACGAAATTGCTTTTGTGATGGAGTCTCATCTTCTTGACGAAATATTGTTTCTAAGGTGAAAACGGTCGTGAATTGGTGCCACAGTGTTTTTGCAATTAAGTGTGATGTGTAAATAGGTTTTTCCGTCATAGGCAGTAGTTGGGCAAGGTCACCGATCAGTATTATCAAAACCCCACCGAAGTATATATGTTGTCACTGCGGGAAGGCCTCATGTAGCCTCGTATCTATTTTTAGTAGTAACTTTGGCCCAATGAAGCTCATCTCATCAATCAAAATATATCTTATGTGTTTCATATCTTCCTAAAATGTTGTTAATGCTTGGCCCTGTACTGGGTGCATTTATTTGATAGGAATCTGGAGCATTGAATGTATGGTTGATTCATGTATATTAAATGCAACAACCCCTGTAGAAGTTAATGCAAGTAGTTGGCTTTTTTGTTGAAGAGCACTACTCTCGAGTGCTTTTCTTATGCGAGCAATCAAGTAGGATTTTCTTGTACCTAATGTCCCTTGAATGATCATGTGCAATGGTTTTTCTGAGTGATGTTTGTTGTGGTCGATAATATGTGTGAGCGCAAGTTTTTGTTTGGGCGATAGTGTATAGTTTGGTACATCAAACTTACCTCAAACATGCTCTTCGTGGTTGCATGTTTTTTTCATGCTTATGAATAGTCTGACATTGTCATGAAGGTCTTGGGGCATTGTATGCTGATCCCATATGTGGTCGCTATCAAACTCATGCTTGCCAAGCATCTCAAGTTCATTTATGCTGATGTTGTTAGAGGGGCCCATTTGTGAAAATAATTCCCATTCATTCATTTCTATTATGTCCCTTGTGTCCATCTCAGGTTCACTGTCTACTTATTCACCCTCGGTGCTCTGTTCCAATTGGGAGGTGCGAGTGACATGCCATACATCATATTTGGATGCACTCATTTGCTTCTAATTTTCAATTATTGTATCCTTAGTAATTCCTATGTCAGTTTCAAAGCTTTGGAAATGTTTGTACAGTAGTAGCTCACTCCAGTAGAATGTTTCAAATTGATCAGAGTCCTCCTCTGGGATGCTATAGAACTTTGGGAAAGTATTGAAAATTTATTTCACCTTTCTTTCTTTCCCCTTGCATCCATTGCGACTCACAAAATAGGAGAAAGAGCATGCAGACTCGAGCAGGGTTATTGTCTCCAATTTTGGAGGCCGATTAATGTAGGAATGAAGGTAGGTAGGTTGAAAGTGTCTTTCATCTGGTCCTTTTGTTATTCGATGGAACATCCTCCATCCTACATTCAAAGATGTAAAAGGTCGATTACAAACAACAAGTGGTAATTTATGTAGCATATGGCATGTTTCTTGTGCTCCTATATCACGCTCTGCCACGATCTCTGCCATGAATTTTCGATATGCTGTGAGAGTTGGGTCGTCTATTTTTTGGGCTACATATATTCTTGCTAACATATCAGTACAAGTCTCAAATGTTCTCTCTACTTTTGATGCATATTTGGCAATGTATTTTAGTACAAGTGCTCATGAGATGATAGGCTGGCAATCTATGTTGGCTCTCTATATTGAAATCATTTATGGATTGTGTATGTTTAGCCTATCATCATTCCTTGTAGGTTCATATTCATATTGTTTTTTCCCATTGTTGTTACATGATAAGGTAGACATAATTTATTCTTTCCATGGAGCTTTGTATCAACACTCAAGATTTTTCCCCTTCTTGTGTAAGCATGTTCCCTCCCTACATTTTGTGTGCCTCTATATATGGTTGATTATCTCTTCGTAGTCGTGGGAGGGGTCTGTAACAAATATCCTGGTTGTGTCTAGCAGGCATGGATCGTCCAGCGGGGATCGGTAAACTGTGTTGTTTCTACATGATGCATTGCGAGGATTCCAAGCACTGACATACTTGTCAAATAATGTTCTTGCCTGTTCAATTTTTGCATTGTCCTCCCAATCAAGGTTTTCCATGTCTAGTGCATTTTGAAGCCAAAGGAATCCATGGACGTGTGCAATGCCCCAATGCTGCCATTCATATCTGTACCAATAATATTTTGCAGCCAGGAGCTTTTCAATGACTTCTTCGCGAAAGACTATGAAGCATTGATGCAAGTATAATGATGTCGTGTGGGGGTTATTCATTACATTGTCTAAGCATTGTTTATTTGTTTTCATTTCCATTGCTGTGTCATTTGAAATCAAACGTTGGAGGTCTGGCCACTTTGTGTCTGCTGCACTTAATGTGAAGAAAAGAGTGGGAGACTCTATCAGGTTGATCATACTTGTTAGTTCAACACGACACTTGTTCCAGTACGGTCTTGTGCCCCGCATTGAAGATCCAAAGTGCATGAGCTCTTCAGCTAGTTGTGTGTCAGGGAGATTTTTCAAGTGTGCTCGAAGGATTTCAATAGTCGTTGGCATGTTCTCTTCTGCATTTTTTTAATGAAAACTTCTGCAATACCCTGGCTACGATGCCGCATCATAAGATTAAACATGAAATATCAAAACCTTCGATTCCTTCCAAATCTTTGGTCATGAAATCTCATCAAGTGGAGCACATATTCATGCATATGCACTTCCCTAATTCATGGTTGCATTTGTAGTGCAGTTCCATTTGGAAAGAGTGTCACAAATTCCATATCGAGAAACCCCTCAGTATGTACTCATTTATTGGAGACGAGTTTATTTCTGGCCAATCTATAATGTTGTCTCTGTTGTCGTCAAGGTCGAGTGTTTTCTTATTAATTTCTAATTCATGACATCTGTTTGGCAATCTGACCATAAATGATGATGTGTTCACTATGCTCCTTGCAATTTCGTCTCCATCATAGTCTCTTTCATTACTTGGAACCACTATGTCTTTGCTAGCTTCAATGGTGTGGAGCATATTCGATATGTTTGTTCTTGCTTCACGAAATCGCTCTAAGTGGTCTAGACTTATTACAACATCATTATAGTATGGGTCATATTTGAGTTTGTATTCCAATGCATCTCTGATATGACTTCTACTAACATAACAATCATAATAGTGTCCTTTTGTATGGAGTCTCTACACTACGAGTACATCCAAGTCTTGGATTCTTCATGGAAGAACCTATGCAATGTGCTTTATATCTTGTGGAAAGAAAATTGTGTGACCACTATATTTATACTGGCCTCTAAGAGCATGGGTTACTTGTGGTATTGGGTTAACTCTAGCAATAAGCATTTCCTCCACTTGGGTTAGCCTTTTCAGCACTATAGGTTGTTCACCTGGGTCCATATTGTTGAGTGTGGAGAACCAAGGTATGCCTCTCTTGGTGTAACATCTTTTACAAGTGGCATGAGTATCTGATGAATGGAAAAGCATGCCTGGGTAACATTCCTTGCATATAATGCATGTTTTCCGATTGGAAAGTGCATCTATTCTTTGTCGAAATATTTTCATTGTTGTTATGAAGTTAGCATTGTTGGTGAATGACGTTCCATGTTCCATGTATTGTTGTGTTTGCATATCTTGATATTGACATGCTTGTTCCTGGAAATATTTAGTGCACTTTTTTGCATTTATTTCCTCTTTATGATGAGCATAGTAATCTTGATTTCTCTCACAATGTTGTTTCCTGTGGGATTTTGTTTCCTGTTGACATTGTTGCAATGTTTTTAGGTGCCTTTGAGTAGCTATCTCTTCTCTTTGGCGAGCATAGTAAGCCCGATTTCTTTCTCGATTTTGTTGTCTTTGGATCTCTTCTTCATGCGAGTCGACTCCACTATTTCCTATGGAGGAGTCTGCCATCTATGTGTTTGGAAATGTTAAGGAAAATTAACAACAAGCACATAGAAAAGGCACTAAAGCAAGTAGGCATTACATCAATGCGACACCAGTGAAGCTAGCAATGTTTGAAGGAGTGCATTCTACATATCTATAAATGCAAGGAGACATTTTCCTAACAAAATTTATTTTGGTTTTGCACAACATATCAATTTAAGAATCATGAATATGGTAACCTCACCCAAGGTAATAAATATAGAAAGGCTCATTAAGCTTAGTTGAAGTTAATAAAAGGAAACTTCACACAGTGACAAATAAGGGAAAAACTAAAATTCAAGTAAAGCTAAACACAAGAAACATTTTCTATAGATGCCATGTCATCAATTCAAAAAAGGAACACTTCAAAAAGATCTGGTAAAGCTTAAGAAGGAAAAACATTTTTAGTAGGCTCCATATGATTTATTCAAGAAGCTACATTTCAAACTAATCCATTGAGGAGAAATCATTTTACGGTGTATACAAAGTGAGAAAACAATTATATACAAGTGCACAAAATCTTTGCATTTTTATTACAGAGCAACTTCTTTTTGCAAGCTATTGAAGGGGGCCCTAAGGAGACTATCCTTTTTAGAGGACCAACTGTTACTATATACCCTGCTGTTGTGGTTGCTAGTGTTGCAATGCACAAAAATAGAAACAGATTAGAGAATATGGGAAGCAACAAATAAGAAAGAGCTTAAAGCTTGGAGCACCTAAATCAATTGCAGAGAAGGTTGCAAATACTTGAACGACGAATTTTAGTCTAGATGAATGGTTGTTGTTTTAGTCTATATGAACCAAAATAGGTGTATATGAACCAAGTTTGAATTTACAGAGGCCAATGCCAATTTTTTACATCTTACTAATTAATACAAACATGACTGCATTTATACAGAGGTGAATTTCTTCCAAAACCTAACCAACTAATCTACACCAACCTATACACTAGGAAAATATAGATAACAAAACGAACATGACTATCTCTGTTGGAAAGATCCTACCCTAAAGTACCACAACTTAATGAATGTGTAGAGTAGTAAAAAAATATATATAAATTTAAACAAGGAGAAAAAATGTTGTGATGTTCCAATGTAACATGTTAAATTGTTATTGTAGAGGATAGCTTTTGAGTGGAGACTAACCAAAGGTGAGTTAATCCTTGCCTCTTTGTAGCATCCAGGTAAAGGAGAAGTACAAACTTATTAGTCTGATGGAAAGGATTTGGCTTACTTCAAGAACATGCGGTCTCTGTTCTCTTGCTTTCTTTAGAGACTATAATGTACCATAACCAATGGGTCAGATATTTCAAGCCTGATGGTCAAAGAACAAAAGATAGCGCTTATAAATCTGTTCACGAAGGGTTTAAGGCGTATCAAGTCTTGGACACATGGATTGCATTTCCATTCGCTGGAACTTTTCATAGTAGAGCCAGAATGTCGATGTCTAGAATATCAAAATTCTTCAGTTCATAAATTATAGAATGCAAGTGACAATCCGAGATGGCCATCAGTTGGTGGGTAAATTCATGGCCTTCAACTGTCACATGAATCTCATCCTGGGTGACTGCAAAGAGTTCAGGAAGCTCCCACCCAAGGAAGGTGCAGATAAAAAGGAAGATCTTCTGGGTGGCAAGGAGGTCATTTCCATGACTGTCGAGGGCCCTCTTCCGCCTGACAAATAATGAGAAAAGCCAATGGTGAGAGCATAGGCCGGTTCAGGTATAGGACATGTTGTCAGATGGGGAATACCCACTATGCTGCTCATTCAAGCCCAGCTAGCACTTTCAGGGCCAGTGTGTGGTGTGGGTGGGCCGACCACTAGCATGATGCAACCCCAAATCTCGAGGCAGTCTATGCTCCAGGTCTCTGCCCACCTATGACATTTCTAAGATATTTTGTGCAAGCATGAATGTGCGTATGCATTGGACTGGCTCTCACAATCAACTCGCCATTCAATGAGTGCAAAAGTCTAATTGGGTTGAATTCATTTCCTTGTAGAAGCACACCCACATCCACAAAATCAACAGATAATCTCACAACAAGAAGCTTGATTACAAGCACATCTCGGATCTCAGTTGGGTACAGTTTACTACTCGATAGGACACCCACATCCCCAAAATTGGTGAACAATTTTAGAAGCAGAAATGGCTTCCAACTAAAGGTTGAGAATAACAAACATTACCTTATCCGACTTTTGATTTCAACTAACAAGCTGAAGGTAGAGATAATGCATCACACACCTACAACATCTGTTCGTAATCGCACACAACAGCATAGGAAGGCCAGAGCAAGATAATGCACGCATAGTTTGACCATCAAGCATTGATAGCCTGAGGAAAAAATGAGGAAAGCAACAAGTCCTGAGCAAAAAATGAGGAAAGCGGAAGCCATTACAAGGTCGGCTGAATTTATTACCTGTCGTGAAGGTTTGGTGCCTTATTAAATGACAAGCTATGCACAAGGACTCCCGAGAATGGTCTAGAATCGCGTAGCTGGCCTTGAACCATACTTGTTGATGCTAGCTATGACTTCATCTATAGGAAAGTGCAAACGATGGTTGCCATCTCAAGAATGCAACATTTTCGACATCAGACATCATACGAAACCGGTGAGTTTCCCACCCAGAATAGCCTATTGGCTAAATATAACGTTTGGAATTAATTATCATGATATTCAATAACTCCAAGCATATGCATATATTACGATGAGTAGTTAAAATTCTCCATACCATAAATAACACTAAACAACGAGTAATTATTATATATGTGTTCACCATATTGCTATTGGAGGACAAACTTATTAATACTCCATTATGCATTCATTCATATGCCTCGCTAAGTATAGAAGCTCATTAATAAATTAGAACTATCCCTAAATGTAATAAACTTCTACCAACGATGGGAATTCTTTTAGGCAGTTCCTGAATAGAGAGTTTGAATGCAAGGGAGGGCGCCAATTTTAAAGAATATATTAATGCCAACCATCATTCCAGTGCTCAAATAGGGGAATTCAATATATTATAATATTGGTAGTAGATGAAAATAGTAAAGAGTAAGTGTCCTTTACTGGGGTAGCACCCAAACCAATGATAGGCTGCTAGAACAGTGTGCCATAATAACAGATTAATTGACTACAAATGTGGAGAATTGATTTGGCATTCATTAACATCATCATTCGATTTGATCTTCTTATTAAATGACTAGATGCAAATTGACCAAAATCAGATATCGAAACATCTTGAGGACATTAATATTTATTTCGTAATAGAAGTTATTATACTCACTTCAACTGTAATATCTCATTAAGCTGAAGGCATTCCCTCTATGAAGTCTGTTCAGGCAATCTTTCACATCAACGGCGTGCAGTAATGGATAACAGATGGACGACCATGAAAACGCATCTGACCATTTATCATTGTCGGTTTGCTTTATCGTCTATTCACTGCTGATGGCATCAACTCATTGGGGGTTGCTGCATCTATAGCTAGAGCATTTAATGCATTGTTCTTGCATCTTTCTTTGTTATTCACTGTTTTTCCCCCATTTCAAAAATTGTGGATGATGTCAGAATCTGTTTGCATACAATGATTTCTGCTAGAGATTCAGGGGCAAACTAAGGCCATGGAGAAAGACACAAAGATTATCATTTGCATGCCTTTGGGCGTTTTCCACCATCACAGTTCCTCAATTCCACATATTCTTTTGACTTTCTATTATGCGAGGATTTCAATCCGTCTTTACATTGTAAGGTATTTTTGTTTTAATATTCTTTGCTTTTGCCTTTTACTATGGCAATTTTGTTGTAGGGCATTGTGGGCACCAACAAAATAATTTTCTATGCAAACATCAAAATAGGGGATGTTTTTGTTTTCCCGCAGAACAACGAAAACACCACTACCTCTATCATTATAAATGTTCATCTTCAGCGGGTTGGATTGGAAGCTAGCGTGGCTCATGCGGTGTCACCACTGGTCCACCCGCTCATGGCGCTCCCTCTGGCAGGTCCCTACATACACATCATGCCTTATGATCTATGAGCTTTATAGTAGCAGCGCTACAGAAGCATCCTAAGGTAACAGGTGTTCTTTCAACTTCCAATAGATAGTGAAGCCAATTCCTTTTTATCTTTTGTATTTGTCAGAAAGAAATCAAGAAATTGACATGGTTTTTCTAAGATCACATTTTCGAGCAAATAAGCATGTAATTTTCCCAGACAATTCTAGATTTTGCTGGTCCTTTCTCATTGAGTTTAATGCTACCTAATGCCAAATGTGGAAATGTTCCTTAAAAGGAGAGTGGCATTTCAGAGAATTGTAGTGTGCTTTGTTGTGTTAGGGTTAGTCCTCATGAAGGGAGATAGGGCAAGAAACCCGAAGCTAAATTTGTGCCAGTGTTGTTGTAAACTTTAATGACTATAGAGGCTATTGTTATGAAATTCAGAGTTTTGGAAATTCTAGGTGCAGCCTTAGGTCTTGAAAATCTCCTAAGTGTTTCATTATGATTTCTTTATGTTCAATTTTGATGTGTCGTTTTATTAGAAAGCCTTGTGCAAAAATTCAGTTCCAGAAAATGCGTTTTCCCCTATTTTTTTGCAGATTTGGAGAAGTGTCTTGTTGACATCCTTGCAATTGCAGAAATGCCCTTGCAATTGTGGAAACACCCTTGAAGGATTTTGTAAGTCTTTCCTTTATCATTCTTTCACTTTGTAAGTTTGAAAATGCTACGATTTGAGTAAGTTATGACTCATTCTTTCTAGAATGTAAATGTGCGATAAAACCTTGAAAGATGATGTTATATAGGATATCTTTACATTTTTGGAAAGATCTTGATATACTCTTGTCATTTTCTAGAAGCTTGGAATACTCTTATCATTTTTGGAAAGATCTTTGATATACTCTTATGATATACTTGAGGACCAAAACAACACTCTCTATTGGGCCACTTCTCAGATCTAGGCTACACCAGCAGAAATAAGCTTAGCTCAGGGGTGGACTTATTAATTTTCACCTATTGCTAATATCTAATGCTTATTTATGATCTACAGATAATTTCTAATCTATTTGATTGAAAATTTAAAAGTTTAGGATTGTTTTGGGGCATGGAACTACTCTATTTGGAGTGTAGCCTATTAAGTTTAATGTTGTAAAACACATAATAGAAGTGACAGGATAGTGGCTTGTAGAAGTTCTCCAAGTTCACAGGTCATGGATAATAGAACTTCTCCAAGTTCTTATCTAGATTGTGCAGTAGTGAAAATTTCCAGGATAGATTAATTTGGCATTGTTATAAGCATCATTGCATCAAAGGATGCTAGTTTTAATATATTATCATTGTTGTTAAAAAAAAATTAGTACATTGGATTGAAAGGATAATCCCAACTACCTTATGTACTTTCAAGAGCTGAACCAACTGTCTCAAGATACTCCCTACTAACAATGGATTTGTTCAAGTGTCAGAATTAAAGGCAAATCTTGAAGAAATATTTTGGAAAAGACTTGCAAGAGATTTTCTCATTAACTCTTAGCTGGGTTAGATTCTCACATGGGTTGGGTTGTTTGATTGCTGGTTTTTTTTCCGGGAAATAGATCATATGAATAGTTGGTTGCAAAAGGGGGATTGACGTTGCTATAGAGGAAAAAGGTAGGGGGATTAGGAAAAGGAGAAATAAGGCAAAGAGGAAAAATATGTCAGATTTCCTTGTGACCTCTCCCTCTCATGCAGGCATGTTGAGTGAGCCGCCACAGCCACAAGAAGAGCATTCACTGAAAACCAACCCATCGCTCTATCTTTCTACTGAAAATTATATTTTGTTAAGGAGTGATGACATATGCAATGACTGCTAGTTCCCATCCGAGCAGACCAATAATTAAGGTGTGGAAATCAACTCTCTTGCTCAATGTTCAAACTATTTTGCATTATGATCACCTAAGTGAAACTCAATATTACTGGTAATAATAAGGTTTTATATGTGATAAATGGATAGAAATTTAAATGGCTCAATTTCCATTGTTGTATGTTTCTATTTCTGGAGGAAGTTTTATGCTTCAAATCCTTTTGTTGCTCATTTTGAGGGTCTGCATTTTTCCAACTGAGTGATGATTGATTTTTTTTCTGTACCACATTTTCCTTTTTCCCTTGTCTGCTCTTCAAATGAGTTACACAAACACAAGTACATTTACTCAAAACATATCTAAATTAGGGTATGCAATTTAGTGCTAAAACGTGTAAATCTCTAGTCCCTTTTGGACAGTTCTGAAGATTGAAAAAAAAACAAAATAATAAACTGTTGATTGGTTTGTTTTTTTTTTCTATAATGTTATATAATTGGGTGTCTTCCTTTGCTTGATTTCACACCTAAGTTCCTACCTTGTCTATGTGATATTATTTTAATCATTTAACAGATGATCAACATACAATTTAAGTTGGGTGGCTGGTTAAGATCAAGGGGTTGACTTTTTCTATTAGATATCTTGTCTATACTTCCTAGTTTTGGTTGCCTTCTTCGTTATTCCATTTTAATTGCTATCAATGATCAACCATAGTTATGTGCCTACCCTCATGGAGATATTTTTTTCACCCACAACCTTATTTCTAAGTGATACAAAAATGACTTCTTGACTGTTTAAAAAGAAATAAAACATATATTAAGAAGACTCGGCATCCCAAATAATTGTTGCGGGTTCAAATATGCTATCATAATTGCATGGTAATTTTTAAAAATATTTATGATCAAATCCATTTATTTTTCATACTATAATGTTAACATCCATAAGTTTGAGTAGTCCTTCCACACACCTGTTTTTTGTACCATGCAATCGCTGCAATCCATAAGCCCATAAGATATTTAATGTCATTGATTATGTGTACCTATGGACGTAATTATTTGTTCCTATATTCATTTTTGCATAACCTAGAGTTATTATAGACCTTGAGACCCACATTTCTATCCATAGACTGTATGATCAAGTGTGGGCCAAAATCAGAACAAAGGCAGGTTTTTATGAGTGTTTCAGGAGCGACATTGGTGTCAAGCAGGGCTGTCCTTTGTCCCCCACTTTGTTTGGGTTGTACATAGAAAAATTAGAAGAGTGGCTGGACAAACAAGGTGTTGATGGTGTTCTTTTGGCCATGTTTGCGATCAAGTTGTTGTTGTATGCGGATGACCTTACTTTAATGGAAAATTCAAAAAATAGTCTTCAAGAGCATCTAAATGCTTTGAAGCTCTTCTATCAAGAGGTAGGAATACAAGTCAACATCAGCAAAACCAAGGTCATGATTTTTACATTGAAACGGGCTAGGAAGCAAATAAATTTTGACTTTGAGGGAAACACTCTGCAAGTAGTGAATGAATACCATTTTTTGGGTCTTGATTTTTGCAAAAATCTCAATTGGGAGATTTGTAGGACGAAAATAATTCAAGGAGGTTGGAAAGCTGTTTACCTGATTCAAAACAAATGTAGATCAACTAAGCTATGGGATTGGAAAACAAAGAAGAAATTATTTGGTCTACTTGTCACGCCTATGGTTTTATATGGTTGTGAAGTTTGGGGTTGTAGCACGTTGCCTGTGAAGTGGAAACAAATAGAAAGACTTCAAAAGAACTTAATTACAAGCAATTTCAAAAAAAAAAGTACAGTCTCATATGAAATAATTTTGGCTAAATCTAGTGTCTTCCCAATAGAAATGGCAGCGAAAATTCGTTTATTAGGCTATTTGCAAAGGATAGAGAATATGGGGGAACACCATTGGCCCAAAATTGTGGTGGAAGAAAAATTATCTAGAAGGAAAAGCACGTGGATGAAACAAAATGTCAAGTGGACAGAAAAATGGGGGATCAACATGCAAGAGTGTCCAAACACAAAAGTTGAAATGAAAAAATATGTAAAAGAGAAATTCAAAAATACTATGTGGTCGAAACAACCTGGCCGGAAAAGAGAACACTATGTTTTACATCTTAACCCTACTTGTGACCATGACTAAAATTTCTACATGGGGGCTAATATAAAGTGGAAGGCTAAAATGTTGATAGCCTAGTTAAGAACTAGCTCGCACCATTTGAGATGTGAAACGGGAAGGTGGAAAATACCTAAAGAGGTGTGGGAAGATAGGATTTGTTGTTTCAGCTCTTCGGGTTTAGTGGAAACAAAGTGGCACTACATTATGGAGTGTAAGGCTTACGAGGACATCTGATACTATTACTTAGATTTATTAAAAATCAAGTCTTTAGTGGCCTTGTTTGAAGAGGAAAAGATAGATAAAACAACAAGTTACCTGATCAAAATTCACAGCAGAAGAAACAAAATCAGCAAAGAGTTGGAAAATAACGGGAAGTAGTTTTCTAGGGTCTTTATTTGTTGTTTTTGTTGTTTTGGCTAAGGAAATTTTGGTTTCTTTCCATGGGTCCCATAGACTAGCTGGTCTCGTGGACGTTATTAAAATCAATCAATCAATCAATTGAATTCGCCCAGCTCTTCTAGTTCGCTCTCTATAGCAGTGGGTCACATCATCCTTTTCAAATTTTATTTTCCAGTTTAAAAATTTCTTCCAACACTAATTGGCATTTCTAATGGGGCAAAAAGTTTTCTTGTTTCAATGCATTACCATTATTACTGAATCTCCCTTTTCGTTAAGTTATGACATCCTTTAGAGTACACTGCTATCATTCCTACAAGTAGAGCCTACCATTCACCTTGGAGTTTTTCCTTTTTGGCATTTATATAAACTATTGCTCCTTGACACTATTAATTTTCTTATTTACCATTTATCTATAAAACTATTCTCTAGCACTGTTAAATTCCTTTATGGTTCATTCTTTTTAACTGACCTTAAAATGGTTGAGAATTTGATAATTTAGATGTTAAGTATAAAATTATCTCATGTTAGTATTTCAATTTAAATTTAGAGCAGATGAATGTGTGAGTATATTGATATAAGAATATAAATATACCCATAAAATATATTGAGGCTTATATTTCTATACTTATGTGGATGTAAATTATTTAGAAAATAATTAAACTTTTAAACAATGGTAATCTTGCCTAACTACTTGATGGTAGCATATATAAGTATACATAGATATTCATATACTTGTACATATATATGGATGTATACATTGAAACATATACTCATGTGTAAACCTATTTGTTGAATATGCAACGGTATAGTGCTAGTTGATCATACATAAACAATAATTCTATGTTGTAAGCACATAATTTATAGTATGTTTATTTGATTTGCAATCATTGATAATTGCATGATTTCTTGCTAATTCATTAGAACTTTATGCTATAGTGGTTGAATAAAGGAGAAAAGATGAGTTGTTGCATTTACAATCTCATTGGAATTATGTTATTTTCAAGTCATGTAGGGTTTAATTTGCATACAATAGAAATGGACATGATAATTAATTATGGATTTGATACTCCTTAGTAATAAGTGATTAGTGATAAAAATCAATTTAATAATATTTCCTTTACCAATTCATTCAAGCAAGCTTGGATTCAAGTATTGGTTACCCATTATTCATTTTGTAGGCTAACTAGGAGATATTATGATAAATACTCCCTTTTTTGGCATTTATTCTATAGTAATGGACATGATACATAGATTGTATAGCATTGGATCATAAGCATATATTTTGGTGGATTTTTCTATGATACACATAGAGGGTTTTAGTAATGTGAGAAATTCCTATATCAACCTATCCTATCACTTCATTAAATAGTGAGAATCCTCATAGCGTAGCAATTAATGTGTATTCATTGTTTGTATTTAAGTATTGTGAAACCATTTGTGAGTTAAAACAGGATGGTAACATGAGTTGGAAAAAAATTCAAGTTGTTTCTTAATGTTTTTTGAGAAATCCTATGTGTGGGTCTAGTCTCAATTCTTGACCTTGAACTGTTGTTTCCTATTGTTATTGTGAGGAGAGGTGTTGGTGGTTCTGAATGAAGATGATGTTAAGCCATATTTTTAACCTAACATTTTTATCCATTTTCTATCCAACCATGTGTGATATGGTTGAAGCCTAGTGGTCAAACTACGATGCCTCTTCAAAATATATACGTAGGCAAGGCTGTTTGAGATGAGCCCCCGAGGACTAGGTCTGGCCCCTAGGATTTGTTCTCTTATTATTATAATTGAGAATTACTATTATGTATTCTATTGATTATCATGTGTCTAGTATTATGTCTGTGATTGTTCTAGAGTTAGCTGAACTATCTAAGTCATCCTTAATGATGTGGACTCAATGTCTCCTTTTGACCTCCCACCCTTGATTGGCTAAGAAATTTAGTTATCAAACTAAAATACTATAGTTTATAATTGGTTGAAAGTAGTACAATTTCATGCAGTACATGCTTTGGTAGAAAACCTTGAGAGTTTTGCAAGTGTATGTGAACAAAATTTGAAATTTGTGTTTTGTCCTTAATTGTATTTTAGTGTAAAATTTTGGGCATTACAATCAACTTGTAGGTGTTCTCCAATGTTCTCCAAGGCTTGATGACAAATTTGAAAACTTTGAATGACTTAAAAATTTTTCTCCAATCTTACTCCTTTGAAAACCTACTATATAGACCTACAAATCACACTCAACGGAGAGGTGAAAATGTTCTTGGGTTAGTGGATAGGGGTTTTCCTTGGTCAAACCTCATTTTGGTAATCAAACCTTGAAATAGAATGAAATAGAAATGGAGAATGATGAATGAACAAGGTATGATGTTGCAACTCACCAAACTCTACCAATGAAGTGTTGCAAACATGTATGAGATGGCTCCAATGAATGTAGATCTTGACTCTTGCTTGAAGATAATAGACCTTGAATTGAACACTTTCTTGAAACAAAAACCCTACATCACAATTGTTAGCTCAAAAACAACAAGATGCATTTGGCATGATGATTGATGCTTCAATAATTCTCTAAAATGCTTGATAATCTACTCTTGAAGATTCTTGAATTCTCTTGTGAACTCAATTATGCTAGTATGAATTCTCTCGCAAAAGTCTTAGGTGAAAATGAGTGAAAGAACCTTGTATTTATACTTAATTATTCAATAATTCCCAAAACTACAACACTACAAGCCGACATCAGATCTAGGAGGATAAAATCCCACCAAAAACTTGAATTAATTTTGATTTTGGGCCACATGGGACTCATTCACCCAAGGTGGCAGATGAGGTCGCATTAGGCATAATTTATGGGACCATTTAAAAAAATGATTAGGAAGGTGTGAACTGGATTAAGACCAAAAACTCTAGGTGGGAATCATTCGCCCAAGGTGGCGAATGGGTCCCAAATCACTAAGTCTGGGCCATTCAAGCCTGAAACACCTGAATGATGATTGGCTAATAATTTTTGTTAGGATTATCCTAAAAAAGATACATTAAATGAGGCTTGTGGATGCAAAATAAGGCCAATTAAAGCATAAGAAAGCCCAATTATTAATGAAAACCCTAGAAAAATATGAAAGTATGTTAAAACACTTTAGATAAGGTAGGATTTAGGTTTATTAGGTGTATTTAATTAATAAAACCTTAGAAAAGTGTGAAAGTGAGTTACAACACTTCATAACACTTTAGCAAGGTACCATTTAAATTCGTTAGTTCACAAGGGCCTAGGACCTAATGTGAATGTTTCAACCACATTGCAACACTAAAGCAAGGCATTAGTAGGTTCAATTCTGCAAGGAGGGCCCAAAAAAGTGTGAAAATATCACCGATGACATTTTTTGACACTACATTGCCTTATATAGGATATGTCTTTCCTAAAACCAGACATGGTCAATTCGATCAATCAATCAAATTGGTTAATTAATCAATCAATCTTGTCAATTGATCAATTTTATGGGTCAAGCAATCTTTTCAATTGGTCAATCTTATCAGTCATGAAATCCGGTCCATCAATTTGGTCACACAATCAATCTTGGTCAATTTGGTCAATTCATCAATCTATCTAGTCAAACATTCAATCAATCAGTCAACCTTAACAATCAATCAATCAACATCGGTCAATTAATCAAACTCATCAATCAATTAGTCATTCAATCACATCAATCTTATCATCAAATAAAATTTGAAAACTAAGCTAAATGGTTTTTGACTTTGTTATTCTAGTTGGTCTTATCTTTTTAATTTTATTTGGTTATGTTACTAGCTACCTTAAGGATGTCCCAAGAAGGATTCAGGAGTGATGATGGATCATTACCTTCTTTACTTTTGATTACTATCCACAATTTTTATTGATAAAAAGATTGGGGAAAATGTATCCTTAGTATGAGTCAAGATATTCCTTTTGTGCTGAGTGTCTACTTTGGCAAGTGGTAACTTTGTACACCTTGGTCTATGTCATACCATGGTGTTTATGGTCCATTTTCTATAATATTGTCACCCTATGATGATAAACATGTAATTTGACATTTATTAAGCAAGAATATCCTTCCCTTTTCATTTGACTAACTCCATGCTAATATATGTCTCCTCTGTATTAACATCCACCTTCTTTGCACTCTCGCCTTTACTTTCCGCAATCATCTTGATGGCATCCTGTGACACACAAAAATATCTTGCATACATAATCATGTTAGAAACATAAAGGCATCATAAAGAATCATAGGCATCATTATAAACACATTAGGTCATCCATATTGTAGCTGAAAATACACAAATATAGATAGCATCATCGTACATACATGTATACATGCATGGTCCATATAAGCATTACATGCTAGGTCATGATCACATAATATCATCTTGCATTCAAATCTCATCACGCACATTTTTATACATGACCATCTCCTTTCCATAACATTGTATTTACATACATCATATACACATCCATATCATAACATTTGTATACATCATTCATATTGCATCACATCATCTATCATCCATAACATCATAAATAATAAATCATATTTGCATCAACATAAATATCGTAATCATATAGAATCATCATACATATAGAAAATATATCATGTGCATCATCCATACATCATAAAATAGAAAAGCATATATAAGCATAAAACCATTGATTAGGGGAAAATAGGGTTTACCAAAATCAAAATGATAGACCACTAATTATCACCCTAATATATGTGATTTTGTGTGTGATATGGCACAAATAACAATAAGAAACTAACACTAACTATTATGGCAACTACGAGGAGAGTTTTTAGAGCTCAAAATGATGTGTACCTTACTACAAGAAGCCCGTTTTTAGGGCACAAAGGACTCATTCGCCTTTAGTGGCGAATGGGTCCTTGTGAGGGTTTTTTAAATTAAGATATGGGTTCTATTCCTTGAGTCCCGCACTCTCAGATCCTCATTTGTCATCTCCTGAAAGCCTGTAGCAAATTTTGTAGCCTTCTTTCTGTGTTCTTGCACTATGAATGATAATTTTGCAACTTGACAACTTTGACAATTTTACTTCCAACTTGTTATGTACTTGATCTTCAACCTGTAAATCTGCAAATACACATTCAAGAGAAGAAAAAATTGTTTATTTTTAGTGAATAGGGGTTTTCCTAAGTCAAACCCCTTGTAGGTAATTAAACCAAATGATGAAATAATGAAATTGAAGCATGAACATGAAATGATAAAATGTTGATACCTTGGAAGTTGTCTTGGAGTATGAATCTGCAAACTAACATGTGGAGGCCATGAAGAATATAGATCTTGATCTGAAATAAGATGTGTAATAATGATTGCAAGTAGATCTTCAATGCTACATCAACAATATTAGCTCAACAACATGCATGAATGGACTATGCCTTTGACATGATGAAATGATCTTGAATTTATGCAATAAACTATTTATAATATATCTTTGAATACCTTTAAAAAATCTCTTGAAGTGCTCTATAATTCTCTTGTAAAGTATTAGGATTCTCTCTCAAAGTGTTAGGTGAAACAATGTGAATTAATCCCATATTTATACTAAATCTAGAGATTAACCCCGAAATTCAAATAATTCAAGCTGACACTAGATCTAGAATTAAAAAGAATTAGAATCCCACAAAAATTAAATTCAAAAAGTGGTGTCCTATGTGAGGAGGACCCATTCACCACTAAAGGGGAATGGGTCCTAGCACAAGTTTCTAGGACCTTGCTTTGGGGAGTGGAAAGAATATCAAAAACCCACCTCAAATATGCATAGAAAGGGGGGCCCTATGTGGGGAGGACCCATGTGCCACTAAATGCGAATGGGTCCTAGCACCATTTTATAGGACCTTGAATTTTCCAAATTAAATGTTATGCAATTTGATTATTGAGTGTCGGGATAAATCATTTAGAAGGTGTTATTAAGAAGACTTAAATTTGAATTAAAGGGTCTAATTAAGCTCAATTAACCACAATTAATTAATAAAACCCTAGATAAGTGTGAAAGTGTATAAAAACACTTTACAACACCATGAATAAGGTACAATTTAAGTACATCTTGTTAAAAAGGGCCCCTGCATATTAATGTGAATGTGTAAAACACATTACAACACTAAACCAAGGCACAATTAGGTTAATTCAATGTCAATTATTCCCAAGCTAGGTAAGTAAAAGGGATACTTTTTCTACTACTACATTTTTCCCCATGAAAAAATCACACTAAAGCAGACATTCAAAACACTTTAGTATCCAACAATAACAAAGATACATATCCATACCCTGTCAAAAGCCAAGAAAAATAAAGAAAACAAAAGATCAAGCACAACCGTTCCAATGCAATGTGGAATGGGGATGTTTGTCTGTAACATATGCTACTCACTCTAGGGTAGTCAAACCTTAGTTCTTCCACTACGTGAGTTGTACCAATTATGTATGCTCACTCTGGGGTAGTGGAACCTCATTTTGTCCACTAGGTGAGTTGTCCCAATGAGGTGGTTTAGTGAAAAAGTAATTCCAATGTGTTGGCTTCTCCCTATACAATGAGAAAGTCATGCCAGTGTGTCGATTTCTCTTTATACTATCCATACCAAAGGTATACTTCTAATAACTTCAATAAGGCACCAGAATCCTATGCTCTTTATTCTTTTGTATGTCCTTTTTGTTAAAGGGGATTTTTCTTTGCTCATGTAAGGTCTTATTATTAGGGAAAATCATGCCTAATGTCTCTAAGAGAGAACAAGTCAAGAATAATAGATCGCCACTTATGGGATGCCTCTTGTTTCACATCATGCCACCAAGGGAGATCTTATGCTTATAAATATCACACTCTTGAAGGAAATCAAACCCAATGAAACCACCAAGAAAAAGACACGTCACAAGAAAAATAAAATCATGCCTTGAAATATGCCAAAAAATGCCATTGATGTATGCCCCCACTTTAAAGCAGTTTCTTCTCTTGTTTTGAAGGAATAGAAGAAACAACAATAGCTTGTTCAACCGCTTTCTCTATAAATTTGTGAACTTGTTTGATTCTAGGAGGGACAATGGGATTGTTTTGGTTATCTCACGGTCTCTTGTAGGAAATGATAGGATTACTTAATATAGGTTGTTCTTGGATGATTGAAAGGGATTTCAATTCAATCATTGATTTATCAAGGATAAGTGTTTTAGTTATAGGTTGAGGAATATTTTGAAGGGATAATTCTAATATTTTCTTTACCTTGAATTTTTAATATGATTTAAAAAATAAGTCTTCATGAGGTTTAATAGGTTCCATAGGTTCGGGCCAAACTAAATATAATGAAAAGTTCCCTTGGGATGACGTAGGATTAAATCCACTATGATGCACAATAGCGATATCATTTCCAAATGGAAACTTTAGACATTTATGTTCAACTAAAGGGATGAAATTCATGGAGTGAAGCCATGGGTAGCCTAACTTCACAAAAAATTGGTCTGATTGCGAGATGATGGTGAATGAGATGTTTAACGTTTTTCGGTTTGAATTTTAAAGGGAGATCTATCGATCCCATTGTAGAACAAGAAAAATCATGATGCATCTTGATCCATGCTTTCATTTTATCATATGTATCTTGATATAGTTGACGGACGAATAGGAATTATTAGATGATCACATTCTCTCCGCATACAAGAACAATTAATATCCCATTAGTGAGCTTATCATTGATTTGGATAGCTATGTAAAGCGGACCATCAGGTGCATGGCTAAGTATGTCATTTTGTGAGAAAGAGATGTCAAGAGGCTTTTTAGTGGAGCCCTTACGAGGTCTAGCTTCGATAAATTCTACCATTTCAATCAACTGTTCTTGATTGATATCTTGTATTTTTTCATCATAATTCTTCGTTTCACTATCTTTGACAAATAAAATAGTGTGCTTAGGAATGGGATTTGTAAATATTTGTAAATTTTCGCTAGGACGGGCTATAGACTTATTACCTTGATCATTCACACCTTTGATTTGAAGTTGATTATTGTCAATGAGGTCTTGCACAAGATGTTTAAGATGCTTACAAGATTTTGTACCATGTTCATTTTGTTGATGATAATGAAAATAAGCATTTCATTGATATTAGGGTCACGTTCTATGATAGGAGGTAAGGGTATGTGCAGGATCATTATGGAAAAAACAGGCCCTTAAGTGGCAATGAAAATTCAGAAAAATTAGAGTTAGGCAACTTGATGTAAAAATTTGAATAAGTTATCTATATTATTTCAAAAATATGTAAGAATAAAATCTATAGAAAATTGAATGTAGTTTCTAAACTACTAGATATATTTAAAAAAAAAAAAAAATCTGCTTGGTGAAAATTTGAAATTTCAATGCAGCAGTACTTAAATTTCAGGGAAAAAATAAAAAGTAGGTGTCTGTCTGACCACCCTAACCACAATAAAATGATAATATTTTTTAATATTATTTTATATATAAGTAGAGGACTCATGTCCCGATGTGATGCATATTTTTTTGTATTTTTTTTCCAAGTAAATAATTAATTAAGAATTTTTTATTACAACTTTAAAAAAATATAAAAACTCGTATGTCTGACCACCTTAACTTTTTCAAAACTTCATGAAATTCATTTTTAAAAACAAATCCTATAGTATGTGAAGCATAGAATGTGACGCATGTTTTGGATTCAAAAAATGTGATACGGTTTGAAAGATATAGATGTTTTTCAATCAGCCTATCAATCAAGCTTTAGTCGTAATTCAAATAGAAAATGAATAATAATTATTTATTAAATTCAAAGTAAAACATAATTTATATTGGTAGAAAGTTGAGAATCTCTTTTAAAAACCCTTTTCGTTTCATCAATTTAGGGTAAAAAAAAAAGTCGTCAGCCACATGGGTGATGTCTAGAAAAGCAAGGTAAGTTGTTAAACACGTTTTTTGTGTTGACTTCTTAGGATTGGCATGTCCTAGCCAAATTTAGAAGCAAACCTAAGGCTAATCCCTAGGTAGTTGGTTTTGTGTCAGACATATCGGATATCCGATTTTTTTATATATAATTTTAAAAAATCTCATATAGTTTTTAATATATGATTTTAAAAATTGAAATGTTCAAATCAGATATCTGATTTATTTTATATATAATTTTAAAAATTATAATATAGTTTTTAATATATGATTTAAAAAATTGCAATAAATAATTTATAGTTTATTTTAATATATCTAGTTGAGAGTATACAATATAGTTTATAATTCAATTAATTTATGATAATCTCTTATAGAATTATGTATAATATTTAAATATTGTTTATATATTCTAGTTTATGTATAAATATATATATAATATATATTAAGTTAATATATAAAATATTATATAGCTAATTAATATTACTAATATATTAAATATTTAAATATTCTCTTTCCCTCTCTCTCTCTCTCCCTCCCTCTCTCTCTCCCTCTCTCTCTCTCTCTCTCCTCCTCTTCCCCTCTTCCTCTCTCCCTTCCCTCCTAATTCTCTCTCCCTCTTTTAGACCCTTCTTCCCCTCTTCCCCTCTCTCTCCTCTCTCTCTCTCCTTCCCCTCCTCCCCTCTCCCTTCCCCCTCCTAATTCTCTCTCCCCTCCTCCCCCTCTCCCTTTCGCCTCCAAATT
>CM021101.1:552672336-552814581 GCA_007115665.2 Sequoiadendron giganteum | reverse complement strand
CTCTCTCTCTCTCTCTCTCTCTCTCTCTCTCTCCCTTTCCCTCTCTCTCTCTCTATCTCTTGTCCACCCAACACCTCCTAATTAAACTTGGGTCTATGTGTGCCACAAATCAGATATCCGTTTCAAATTGGATATTTGTTTTGTGGCACCAAAATTTTACCGCCACAATACATTTTTAAATGTTTTCAAATATTGCCCAACGCCGATTTTTTATACTTTTAAAAATCGGATATCTGATTCAAAACAGATATTCGATTTGTAAAAATTAGGCTTGGGAATTGCTATGGAGCAATGTACTGACACCCAACCCAAAATAAAGTCAACTCGATATTTTCATGTTTTTTGGCGAGTGAAAAATAGTACTTTTTCCTATTGCCACTTTTTGGCCCATCATGATCCTGCACATGCCCGTAAGGTAAGCATGTTCTTCTCAATAAGTTGCATCATGAAATTATGAAGGGTATCGGGTAAAGGAGTGAACTCTCTATCCCTATCCCCAAAACAAATTGTCGTCTTTATAGTAGCCACTTGGTTATTAGTTTGTTGAATTTTTTGAGGGGAATTTAGTTGTAAAAATCCCTTATTTTTCTTCTTGAACGGTTGATAGCTATTTTGAGTTGTGGATTCAAACTTTTCAAGTGTGGGATTTTTCACATCACGACTACAAGTCAAATTTTGATAGTTATGAAGGGCTATGCATAATTGTGTAAAGGACGGAAATATCAACATTTCAAGTTTCATTTGGAGTTTTTTTTGTAAGTTGGAAATAAAATTTCGTTGGAGGTCAACATCAGTAATATTAATGTTGACTTGTGAATAAAGTGTTTGGAATCTTGCTATGAAATCGATCACTTTCTCATCCTCTTTTTGTTTGCATGTCATTAAATCAGCTAGGGTCATCTTAGGAACCGTATCAATATGAAAGTGGTTGTAAAAGGCATCAACAAGTTCAGTGAATGAACCAATTCAATTTTTCAGTAAAGAAGAGAACCACTCTAAAGTAGTATCTTTCAAGGACCTAGGAAATAGATTAGCCAATAGTTTACCTCCAAAGATGAAATCACTACACAAGGCTATAAAAGTAGAAACATGACTAACATGATCTCCTTTTCCACAATATTTCTCAAATTGAGGAACTTCAATACCTTTTGGCATTTGTGCTCTTAATATATCCAAAGATAGCGGATTGGATTTAATGTATTACAAAGGTTGGCTGTTGTTTTTTTGTAAAGTTGCAACGTGTTGTTGAAGGGATGTCATAGTTTGCAAAAGTGAGTTAAGGAGAGGGTAATTTTGATTAAAGGGTTGAAGGGAATAAGGTGGAGTGGTGTATGTATGCGGAGGGCTAGTGAATTAAAAGTTGGTGAAGGTATATTTTTAAGGCATTATTGTGTTTGTTTGGACAAAAATAGAAGGGTTCCCTATTGGAATTACTAAGGAAGTGCATAGAATGCTAGTGGGTATGATTGTTGTGGTTTGTTGAAAGGTTGTTATAGTTTGAGTACTAGAGTATGTAGGAATATACATTGATATCGTAGAAGATGGAATTGGAATTCCACCTTGGCTTTGAGTGGACCCCAAAGCTTGAGTACAAGTGGTTATGGTAGGGATGGTGTTTTTAACATTAAGGACATTAGTTGTAGGAGGAGAATTCATGGGAAATGAAGTATGCAAACTATGACCCATAGGGGGTTGATTATCAACACTATCAGAGAGACTTAGAAATCCCAAGATCCATGGTGAGTGAGATGTTGTGGGATGAAATGAGCCTGAAACTACGTCTTACAATGGTATTGATAATAGGACACCAAGTTGTAAAGCTCATGCAAGTTTTACAAACCTAGTGTGCAAACCCTAAATGAAAAAGGGCAATGCCATGACCTGGAATGTAAAGCAATTTTCATATTCTACACAATGAAACTTACTGATTACACAATGAAATAAACTGAAAGTGAAATGTTGTAAATACAATTTCGAATTTTGACAATCCACTAAAATGAAGAAAATTAATTTAGATGCACTAAATTTGATGAAACAACAGATCAAAAAGCTGAAATAGGAAAGTAATAGTAGCAAATAGAAGCCTAAAACTGAGATTTCAATTTCTAGAAAATGAAAATTAGGATCTATCAGGGACGTCTTGGTTAAGTATTTTTGAAATGTTTCTATTGATTTTTAAGTGATTTTTAATGCTTTTTAGATGTCAAAAAGTATAGTACCAACCTGACCAGGGACTCAATCACTAGTAAAATTGAATGGGTCCTTGATTAGGATTTTAAAACTATTTTTGAATGATTTTCAAGTTTTTTGCAATGTCTTTTAGTTCTAGGTCTAAGATAATGACTTTCAATTTCAGATTTTTTAGAAGTACAATGTGAAAATGCAATGAAATGATGAATTAAAAGATCTAATTTGAAATGTAATGTTGTTTTGTTTTTCAAATGAAAATGTATGATAGGAGGTAAGGTAAGTATGTTCTTCTCAATAAGTTGCAACATGATATTATGAAGGGTATCGAGTAAACGAGTGAACTCTCTATCCCTATCCCCAAAACAAATTGTCGTCTTTATAGTAGCCACTTGGTTATTAGTTTGTTGACTTTTTTGAAGGGAATTTAGCAATAAGAATCCCTTATTTTTCTTCTTGAAAGGTTGATAACTATTTTGAGCTATTATCAATTCAAGTCAAATTTTGATAGTCATGAAGGGATATACATAACTATGTAAAGGATGGAAATCTCAACATTTCAAGTTTTATTTGGAGATTTTTTTGTAAGTTGGCAATAAACATTCATTGCGGGTCAACATCAAGAATCTTAATGTTGACTTGTGAATAAAGTGTTTGGCATCTTGCTATGAAATCGATCACTTTCTCATCCTCTTTTTGTTTGCATGTCATTAAATCAGCTAGGGTAATCTTAGGACCCATATGGATATGGAAGTGGTTGTAAAAGGCATCAACAAGTTCACTAAATGAACCAATTAAATTATTCAGTAAAGAAGAGAACCACTCTAAAGTAGTATCCTTCAAGGACCTAGGAAAGAGCTTAGCCAATAGTTTATCTTCAAAGATGAAATCACTACAGAAGGCTATAAAAGTAGAAACATGGCTAACATGATATCCTTTTCCAACATATTTCTCAAATCGAGGAACTTCAATACCTTTTGGCATTTGTGCTCTTAATATGTCCAATGATAGTGGATTGGATTTAATGTATTGCAAAGGTTGATTGTTGTTGTTTTGTTGTAAAGTTGCAACGTGTTGTTAAAGGGATGTCATAAGTTGCAAAAGTGAGTTAAGGAGAGGGTCATTTTGATTGAAGGGTTGAGGGGAATATGGTGGAATGGTTTATGTATGCAGAGGGCTAGTGAATTACAGGTTGGTAAAGGTAGATTTTTAAGGAGTTATTGTGTTTGTTTGGACAAAACTAGAAGGGTTGCTTATGGGAATACCTAAGGAAGTGTACACATTGCTAGTGGGTATGATTTTTGTGGTTGGTTGAAATTTTTTTGTAAGGTTGTTGTAGGTTGAGTACTAGTTTATGTAGGAATAGACATCGATATCATAGAAGATGGAATTGGAAATCCACCTTGGCTTTGAGTGGACCCCAAAGCTTTAGTACAAGTGGATATGGTAGGGTTGGTGTTGTTAACACTAAGGACATTGGTTGTAGGAGGTGAATTCATGGGAAATGAAGTATGAAAACTATGAGCCATGGGGGAATGATTATCAACACTATTAGAGGGACAGTTAGAAATCCTAATATCCATGGTGAGTGAGAATTAGTGGTCTATAATTTTATAAAATGGAGCTCATAGGATCAATCAAAATACATATACAGGTACATTTCTAAATTCATATCAATCAAAGAAAGGTATCCAGTGATCCCCTTGTCGCTCGTCATCTTGGGTTGGTGTGATCTTAATTCCCTATGCCCTAACCCTGATGGCTGCTAATATGGTAAAAGTAGTGGATGACATACCCCACTATTGCTTTATGATTGTCTCGAATGAGACCTACTTTGAGATCTACTCTTAATCTGTGAAAAGCTAGGCTCTCTACATTGAGGAGGTACCTATCTCTCATAGTAGCCCCTATAGTATCACTCAACTTGAATTTCCCTCCCAAGCTCTTGAAGAATATCTACTATCAAGCCATTACCTCTGCTCATAGAATCAGTGGAGATCTGCTTTGCACACAACGCCCTGCTGAAAGCCATATCCATTTCAACTTGTAGCTATTGTACTTCATCATGCACCATCTATACCTATTCCTATAGCTCTATGACCTATGAATCCACCAGTTGATCCTCTGCCTCCACATACATCCTCTCTACGATGGGTTTATCATCTAATACCTCCCCCATGAGGACTCTCTCCTTCTTCTCCTCCTCCTCCTAGTCTCTCATTTCCTCATCCTGACCAATCTCCCCTACCCCAATATCTAAAATGATATCCATGGTTGGTAGCTCATCCTCTACCTATCTCTCCTCCTAATGAAGAGGCACATCTACCTATCCTAGAGGTACTATCACCTCAGTCACTTTGACCTATCCCTCCTAACGAGGGGCCTCTGCTACCTGTCTACCTCCATCTCCCCTTGGTGGATGTATGTCCCTACCTTTCCTAACCCTGCCTCCCTTATCTCCCCTGCCTCCTCTCTATCCATCTCCTCCATCATCTCCCCTTTCATCCCATCCTCTCCCTCCCCACCCTTCATCCTTTGCTCATCCTTGGAACCACACCCCTCTCCTTGTTTGCCTCCTCCACCTCTCAAGTGGTGTAGGTTGATGTGGATCTATAAGTGGAATATGCCTATATTGCACCCACCACTTTTCATACTCTAGGCTTGTACCTAGATTTGCCAACTCTAGCCTTGCCCCCCACTGCACTAGCTATAAAGTGCCAATTTCCTGCTTTTCTATGGCAACCAAAATCATCAGACCCCATGGATATATCTCTTGGCTTGAGCAAGAAAACTCTACAGGCCCCACTAGTAGTCCTTTCCTCTCTCCAAATTGATGTCATAACCTCTCTAGTAAATATCTCTCAATAATGTGTTGAATCTACATTGTGTATCCAATCAAATATCAAGGCTATCGATAATAGGGAAAATGCTCATCATCATTTACAAATGGCATGCAATCCTTGTAAGGTCTTCATATAAATGAATCAAGCAAGTCAATTGTGTGCCTCCAATAACCAATGTCCCTGATGTGTGTCTGAGTGATAGTACCTCCATAGATGAAAACATATGGAAATCCTAGCCCAAGATGTCTCTAGATTGGAAACCAGAACACTACAATGTGCTCCCATGCCTAAACCATTAGAAGAGTCATGCCACAACTAATTCTTTGAGCTCCCCTATATGCCACATCGTGGAGCTGAAAATACAACATGGCCAGAATACACAGCCTCAGAGCATGCACTGTCCCTTGGAAAATAATTCCAACTAAAATCTTCCCCCAACCGACTAAAAATCCATGTCCCCACCGATCAAGGCACACCACTCCGCTAATAACACTATACAAGACAATGATGAAGATGTTGTATCTCTCTGTGAGTGTATCCCAATGGATCTCATACTCCTCTACACCTAGCTCTGCAACTTCATCATGATAAAAGGTCACCTTGATAGCACTGTATCCTTAGTCCAAGTCATAAGACACATGCTCTCCATGAACGGGCAGTTTGAGGATGCGCCATACATCGTCCAAAGTCACTGTAGCATCCCATTTCGACAAGTGAAATGATGTTATCTCCAAGTGCCATCGCTCATCCGACACAGTCAATATCCCTTGTTAACCCGAATCACAGGCATGAACGTGACCTTGCATAGTCCCAAGGAAAGTATTTGATCCCTCTAGCGATCATCTAGTTGTTGATGAAGTATGAAGCTTGATGATCGACTCTCTCGAGTTAGAATTGGGTCTAGTTGAACATATGATCACAAGCAAGCACATCATGTTAATCCAAAATATTTTACAAACCTATTTGATTTGGGTCATAGAGAAAATTTTATACAAAATTGGGGAAAAAAATTTGACAGGAAAATGTGTCGCACTGTCTAGCATATGTGGCTTAACACACAAATGCATCACAATTTCAACACATGTGGTGCAAAATTCCAAATGTTTTGAATTACTTAGCGAATTCAAACTTTTAGGAAAATGCATCGTTTAATCCTGCAATTGCATTGCTATTCTACACATTTGACTTGTTGCCTCAAATGTGACTCGTTGCCTCACATGTGCCACCTAATTGAACAATTGTGTCATAAAAATCAGTTGCATCTAGTTCCTAATTAGTTGCATCGAATTGAGTGGGTACAATGAATCACTCCCAATTGTGGTTAGTGCAATAACAAATGTGGTGAACCGGGTTAACGGTATGTGCTTGCTCACTTTTGGATCCCTAAATCTACCAAATTTTCAAAAAATCATGAGGAAAGGATACAAGCACTTATTTTGTCCGCTGAGCCCTCTATCCATCTATATTTCCTAAATTGGTACCTACGATGCACTGTGTGTGGAGCTGGCAACATTCTGATAGGAGCTCTGCAATAGTGTTTTCACTCCAACTCACTATTCACTCAAACTCAAAATGCACAAATGAATATTTTTGGCAACCGAATCACATTTATACCTTCCTAAAGTGGGATTTTAACCTACCTTGTTAGCTAATACTATCAAATGTTGAAACCTAAACCTGTTGCAAATGTCTTGGTGGTCAACAATTGAAACATTTTGTTGTCAATACACTAAAATGGCTTGTCAGAATAATTTTTCACATTTTTCAAAAAAAATCATAATTTGTAAAACAATTTCTAAGGGGGGATGGATCTATCCCACGTTTGCTAGGGCATGTTGGGGAATGATTTGAAAAATATTTTCATAATTTTTCTTTGATACAATGCTCAAAATCATAGAATCCTTCTCTTAACCACTATAAAAAGGAAATTTTGTTCTATTGTTTTCCATTCCAAATTATCTACTTTATGTTCTCTTCTAAGAGCTATCATATAGCGATAACTAGTTGTGAATAGCATGAAGACACATAGTTTCATTGGATGAATGGAATTCATAACGCTGTGTTCAAATGAGGTGAATGGGAATCTCAATTCTAGATTTTACACTAAATCATGTCCAAAGGCATTGTTGACAGTGAAAGTAGCTAGTTGACAAGAAAAAATGAAATGCTGCTACACTACTTCAACTTCACTCTCATGATTGTTTTTTTCCATATAATTTTTTTCTTTTATGTTGCAACGTTTGGTGTATTTGTTTCATACTTCATTTAATCTGGACTCTTTTTTCTCGAAATAATGAAATGGGTTTTTAGGGGCATGATGCATTTATATTGTTGGATGGCTCATCGACAATTATAGGAGAGAAGAGTGCGACTCCTAATGCTAAAAGTTTTGTAAGAGGATTCAACACCATAAAGATCAAGTGGAGCTAGTTTGTAGTGGAGTTGTGTCCTATGCAGACATTGTCACCATTGTTGCTCGTAATTCTATCGTCTAAGTAAATAATCTTCTCTCTTTCTTCACATATCATTATTTGGTATATAAAATATAATAAATAATAAACACATCATTGATTTAATTCCTCAAGCATGGCTTTAGTTCAGATAGATGTTATTAATTGCAATGGGTGTGACTTTGGTCTTCAATTTGATTACAACAAAAAAAATAACTTGAAAATTTTAATTGACTTGACATGTTTAATATAAGTGATGAATATTCTTTGATATATACCTCGTCATTTAATATAATAATTTAGGATATATATACATAAATTTATTTTAATCATAAACAAGCATTTAATTTAAATACATAAAAGCCAAAATCCTTCTTTTGTAGACAAAAATACTTGGAAATAGAAAGGGTGAGGAGTTTTGAGTATACTTTTAGTAAAATGATATTTAGTGTTTCTCTATCACTGTAACATTTTTTTTTCCTTGCAGTGGTGTCATACCCACTATAGAAGATAAACAACCAACATAATCTAAGAGAGGGAAACACAACATCTATGTATTGTTTTATTACCAATTTTGGGTTGTTGCAGAGAACCAAAGATTGTGTGTGGTGTTGTTACCTACAATCTTACGATCTATGAGCTGAGTAGTCACATAGGTGGTAGGGGAAATAAAATTTGGCTAGTGATGATGGTAATGCATCTTCTCTCTTACACAATACATCATCCCACACAACACTATCCATGCCCATGGCATAGACTATTCTCCCTACAAAAAAAAATGTCTTAGAAATGATAACATTCTACCCCATCCCCCCAAAGAATGACATGATGACGAGATAAGACTGAAAGATGGATGTTTATCCCTATGTTGTTACCGACTACCATCACCTGACACCATATGTTGGTAGTTTCAAATTATGATGGAATATTGATGTGGTTGTGCATGATGACATTTCTTAAAAATCATGTTTTCTAAAGCCAAAAAGCATGAATTTGTTGTAAATAGAAAGGTTCATTGAAACTGGAAGAGCTTACAAGAGATTTGTAGAAATTTGGAGGAAGAACCAAAGCCAATAAACTATGTTGTAGATGTTTGGAATGAGGAGCAATAGTGGGCATTTAACAGGTATGCATATCTACCACAAATGTTTTTCATTTTTTCCATTTTATTTACAGACTATGAAGAAGTGAATGGAGGGTGAGTTGTGAAAAAAGGTTTAAATTTATATTTAGTGAGGTTTTGAAGTCTATTGGTACATGTCGTTTTGTTTCCTTAGGTATGTAGTTTTGTAAGGAGAACAACTAGTGTCATACCTGACATAAAGTTCCATAAACTTTTTTGTACATTTTTTTTCTAAGCTATTAAATTTAAAAATTTTTATGTTCATGCCATTTATGTGTAGGTGATATGAATATTTAAACACACTATTAGGAATGATACTTTGGGGTTTTATTTTCTGTGGTAGATTGTGAATGATAATGTGGTAGAATTTTTATGACTACATTAATTAACTATTGATGATAGTTTTACCATATTTTATAGTCATATGTTGACCCCATATTTTGGGCATTATGAGGTGTGCTATTAAAATTTAGCATAGATTAATGAAGGCTAAAATTGATAAAGTGGGGTTTTTCGCTCTACAAAAAATGTGAAAAATTCAACTTCCAAAAGCCCTTCCTTAACTGTAATTCATAGTTTTCCCAAGTCCCTTTTGTATATGTAGAGAAGAAATATTGGGAAAGGTGAGAATATGTGACTACAAGTGAACTTATTCCAAATTAACTTATTCTCACCAGTAGCCACACCATATTTTTTAACATGCAATTCACAAGGTACTCAAACCAT
The DNA here is from genome assembly GCA_007115665.2 of Sequoiadendron giganteum. NCBI lineage: Eukaryota > Viridiplantae > Streptophyta > Pinopsida > Cupressales > Cupressaceae > Sequoiadendron > Sequoiadendron giganteum. The sequence continues at coordinate 552,805,252 of CM021101.1, read as the reverse complement.
GTGTTTGTTAACTATGTATATGTAGGTGTGTAACTCAAATAGAAAAAAACACTATTGCTATTATTAATGGGAAGAAATACACTTTTATACAGTATAGGTTACCAAGCATGATTTTTTTTCAGTACCTTGTGAAGTACAAGTTGCAAAACATGTATTTTGGAAAGTGCAATATCTCATACCCAAGCATAATGCAATCATGCTACCAATAATATGTGCTAAATATTTATATGGCCCATAAAGTGAAAGGGGTGAACATCTGTATCAAAAATTTAAAAACCCTAAAAATGAATTACAATCAATGTGTTTTAGAAACCCTGTCAAATGTAGGTTATAAAACATGACATGTTTTGAAACCTTTAGTTTCTCATACCCAACACATATTTGTCAAATGATGTTATTCAAATGTAGAGAAGACATATGTATAGTTATGGATGTATTATACCAAATAGGACCTTTCCAAACATGTTTCCTTTGTTGACCTACACTCTATATAATGGGGCAACCTTCTTAGTACATACTATGAAAAACACACTACGTGTTCTAAGCTTCAATTCATAATGATGCCAACCCATGTGGTTATCATCTATGTTTATCCAGGAAAGTTCCATACTATCATCCAATTCATAATTTAAACCCCCCATGTTTGTGGGACCTACAAATACTATTTTCTATCATGTTATGTATGTTATTGAATGACTTTTTGTATGTTATGATGACTTTGACATACATTTTTTTAGGGAGAAAATCCTTGCCCGCCAATAATACATGCTAAATATTCATATGGCCTAAAAAGAGAATGGGGTGAACATAAGTATCAAAAAATTGACAAACCCTAAAAATGAATTACAACAATGTGTTTTGGAAACCCTATCAAATACAAGTTACAAAACATGACATGTTTTGAAACCTGTAGTTTCTCATACCCAACATATAGCTGGAAAATGATGTTATTTGAAATGTAGACGACATACATATAGTTATGGATGTATCATAACAAATAGGACCTTCCTAAACATGTTTTATTTGTTAACTTGCACTCTATATAATGGGGAAACCTTCACAGTACAAACACTAGTAGAATTTGGCAAATAAATGAGTACATGACTAAAACTTTTAGTCATGACAACTAAAAATGAGTAAATTCTAGTAATTTTTTGTAACACAACTATAAATGACTAATTTGATCATCATAAGTGACTAATTTGATTATTGGGTTAAAAAAACAACTAAATAATTAGTCACACAACTAAAAATGACTAAATAATTAGTCACATAAAAAAATTAGAAAATATGATATTAAAGTGGGTAATTACAAAAAATATTTTATTGGGTGGAGTGGGAAATATTTCGAAGTCGTTGAGAGGGAAATTTTTTGGATGAAAAATTTAAATCAAACAAAAGAAACCCTTCATCCCGAACTGATCAAGAATTGACAAAGAAGAGTCATGACTCCTCTCTTTATAATTCCTGATACTCTCAAAGACTTGGAAGATGTGTTAGATGAAGAAGACTGTCTCTACGCTCGATACATTGTTGGATTGGATGCACTGTCGCCTTCAAAAAAATATGAGCTCGTCAAAGGTTGGATTCCTATATTTTTCACTATCTCTCATATTTTTGAATTTTTTATGTTTTGACAACACCCATTTTGTTGAAAATGAGAAAATATAAGTACAAAAAACATAGTATTAGTAGGTTATTTCAAGTAAGAAGTAGAGTTCTGGCTTTTTATGATAGTCTTTTTGGTTTCTCCCTTTTTAAATTCGGGAACATATCTGATTTTATACTTTTCTCATAAACATGTCTCTCAAGTGATTCAATCTTGCCTCACTCCCATGAGAAACGATGTTGATTTTTAGCGCCCTTTAGATCATATCGGTTTGTCAAACCCAATAAAGTGTCTAGAGTCTAGACAATACACTACTTATATCTTCTCTACAGACTATGATCCTTGCATTTGTCTTTTTAAGTGACATCCTTTGCTACCCATAAACTCTTCCCAACCGAACTACCCTGCAGAGAAAGTAACAAACCATAAATGAATTAAAATAATAAATCATTGAAAACAAAAACCCACTATAAGACAAATTTGAAAGGATTAAACATTTAACATCTTATTAGCCCAAAGAATTATGGGTTGTTGAAATCCCGTATTTACTTGCTTACTCGGTTATTCAATAGTCATTTAGATTCATCTTTAAATCATGAAGCTTGGTTTGGTTGTCTTGATTTAGGGTTTCCTGAATTGATTTGCAATTGCTAATATCACCTAAAACACATCTAGTATCATTACATCATGACAAATACCAAAAAAGTGCTCGCTCTATCTTCTATTTCATTTTAAGCTACATGGATTACAAAGTTATTTTTAAGAAGATGAGGAAGATAAGGGAAATCCATTAGCTTTAGTAGACTATGTAAATGATATATACAAGTTCCACCATGAAAAAAAGGTGTGTTTTTTCTCTTTTTCAATGTATTGAATGGATGGAGCAAGTTTTCTATATAAGTTGAGCCTTCTACAATTCTTTTGTTCTCTCTGATGGTATTTATATGATATGTGTTGCAACACAAAGCATGGACTGGTTCATTCTTAGATGATGATAGGTATTTGGGTGTCCATTTACTTGGCCCGTTGCTATGGAACAAAGATACCATTAGTTTTAAATTGCATTGATCTCACCATCAAATGAAATATCATCTTAGTTCCTTATTTTTGTTCCTTCAAACTACATGTCTCATCAACCTGACATAAATGAAACTATGAGAGAAATTTTGGTGGATTGGATCATTAAGGTCTCACTTTTCCATATGTCTGAGTTATATTGGATCTTTCTTCTTTCTCAAAGGTAGCGTTCTCTTTAAGTTTCAATAATCATTATCATTTGTTCCTCTTTGTTGTTTAGATTCATTTGGAATTCAAGCTCATGCAAGAGATGTTCCTGGTATTCAACATTCTTGATAGATATCTATCAAGACAAACAAGAGTAAGAAAGTCATTACATCTTGTTGTAGTCACTACCATGTTTGTGGAATGTAAATATGAGGAGATCTCTATTCCTCTTGTTGAATATTTTATTTACATTACAGAGGATGCATACACAAGAGTTGAACTTCTACAAATGGTATATACAGACTCAATACATTTTAATCTCAAGTTCCAAAATTGAATCAAATTCTCATAGTTCATGTTTTGTTTAATATGGGTTATTATACTAATGAATCATGTTGCATTAAAACTGACTGCAGGAGAAATCCATTGTAAATAGTCTAAAGTTTTCTCTTACCCTTGCAACTTCTTATGTGTTTATGAAGAGATTTCTTAAGGCAATTGGATCAGATAATGATGTAAGTATTTTTTAGCTCAATGGAGTAAGATTGATATTTTATTTTTTACTATCTGAAATAAACTGACTTTAGGAGAAATTATTTTTTTATTTTTTAGTATCATTACATAAAACATACTCTCTTATTAAGGGATTCCAATTTATCCAACCCTTAGCCAAAGGATAATTCATCAAAATCCTCAGATCCAACGTTAGCATCCTACTTCTAAATATAACAACACTTTCATCTCATTTTACTTCTGACAATCCATCTCTACAGGATCAGATAAGCTCCTATCGAAATGTGCTTAACATTTACACTTATATTCCCCAGACAATTGTTGTCATTGAAGAAGCACAACCTGAGTAGCCTGGTAAGTGTATTTTATTTAATATGAGAAATTTTGTGTGCTTTATATGAAGTGAGTGAAGTATTGGCTACATGAGGTAAATATTGTAATAAGGGTGCTTGTCATTTTCTTATAGACATAAGGCAAAAAATCCTCTTAGAGACACACATATAGGCTTTCATGACTATTCTTTTGGTTAGACTATCACTCATCATTTCTTCCCATGTGGTCAAAGTCACTACCCACCTTCTATGGAATGCCATATATCATGTAATACCCCTATGTATTGTGTCCCATGTTTATCCATGCATGACAATGCCCTATGAGAAAGCTTGTCATACTATCCTTTTGTCCATGTTATCTTCATGAGGTTATTTTAGGGGAATATGATTGTTACTGTGCTTTATTTTATATCTTTCCTTTTGGACTGTGTTTTTCTCTTGGCACTAGCTTCTTTCTGATTTCCCTTATTTCCAAATATGTCTTCTCCATGGACCGTCACCCTCCTATATACCGCCTTTTTATCATTCATTTCTTTTAACCAATGTCTCTATCATGCAAATACAACCCAACACTATCTTAAATGTTATAGATTATGTTTTTCATGGAGTCTCATGATACTTGTTTTCCATCCATGCATGTGTTGTATTTTTATCATAGTCTACTTCTACATGACTCCACCATATCATTGACTATCTCTTGTTCCATGTTCACTGTGATCTTCTATCATATATTTTTAGTGGTCTCTACTCCATAGACAAGGTATTTCCACTTATCATTTAGAAATATTTTCCCTCTTTCTAGACTTTCACAAGGAATTCCATTTGTCAACATGATCATTAAAAGGACATTGTCACTCTAAATTCTCCTTTGATACTAAACTATGCATGCTTCTCTTTATACTATTCTGACCAAATTTGTTGCTTCTCTTGTCCTTTATGATGACCCACTCTTGCTCTTGTTTCATGTCATCGTTTATTTTAAAAAGTAAAATGTATTATCATAAAACCTAATGTAGTTGCTAACCTCTTAAGCATGCCATCTCCTTGGTATTGTCATTTTACCGTTATGGGGTATATCGTACCGGCTCTAATTCTATCATCTTTTGAGATGCTCTATCATTTACTTCATAAAACTTAAGGAATATAATATGTCACAGCCTTTCCTTTATAACTTCCTTACTTCCATACATATTAGTGATTGTCTCCAACCATTTTATACTTCTATAGGTCCATCCAACTCATCAAACATATTTAGATTGTCACCTTTCAAAACATGTGAATTCCATTCATTCTTCTTCTTATGGATTATCCTTTATTCATACTATGCCATATATCCTTCAATGAATTATATCCTTTTGTTGGTCACCTCTGAAAGAAAATTCAGTGACTCTTATTCCTAAAATGTTATAGGTTTTTATGTTGCATGAGTTTCTATCATGACGAGTTTCTATCAGTGACTAGATATTTGATGTAGTACACATTATTATAGTGCAATCCTATTTTTTATATTGTTTCATTTAGCATCACCAATATTCTCCACCAGAACATTTCCCCTCTTTAAAATTATGGAAATGGTTCATATCTCTTAGAATAATTTATTGTGCAATAATCTTGGAAATGAATTTAGATGCAGTTTGAAAATTAGAACATAATCGAAGGTTCCTAACAACTTTAATAGGTTTACCAAGGGCCATTTTTAACAAACCAGATGAAATTGTTAAATTTTCACTATGGTGGGAGATAGATGATTCTTTTTTATTCTATTCCATAGCATTAAGTAAAATTCTTGAATTTGTAAATATCCTGCTGCCTTCATTTTCCAAGCCAATTTCTCCAATATAAACTTATTGGGTGTCACCAATATAGAAAATTTATGCAATCATCCCACATAATCTTCTTTATTGTGAGTCATCTTGAGTTTTCCTAAAGAATTAATATTTTTTTCATGTGATTATGGGATCATCAAATCATTGAGCTATGCACCCACCTTTCTAATGTCAACGTTGAAGTTTTTGAGAGTTTTTTCTTATATTTACATAGGTATTTATTTTGTCCTCTCAAAGTTATGCATTCATGTGTCATTTGAGAGGGTAACTCCATAAAGGCTTTTTCACAGTTGAAGAGTAATGCTATGTCTTATGTCCATCATGAAAATAACAAGGTTTATTATGGGGCGATTTGATAGGAAATGAGTAGATCCTAGAGTATGCTATAGGCCTTCATACTACAACCTTGTTCATGATAGAAGATTCTTGTTTTTTGAAATGAAAAGAATACATTAAGTGATTGAAAGACCATGGATAGTGACCTATGTAGGAATATATGAAAGGGAAGTGATCAAGCATCTGCTACTAAGGCAAGGCCAAGAGACATGGGTGGGTAGTGATCTTAAGCACAAGTTGGTGACAATCAAGAGAAGGAATAGATGTTAAAAGATAAAGAATAGTCCATTAGAAATAATTGGATAGTCATGAAATTCAAATGATCATTAACAATTTCAAGGGGTAGTGACTTCATCTCAAGATATAGTCATTTAAAATACATGTCAAGTAGACTATGCAAAGATAATTTAAGGTAGTGAAAAGTGACAAGTGCAATGTCAAATGAAAGAGACAACCACTTCTTAAAACTAGGGACAATCATTACAATAATTTTAACACTCACCATAAAATGACAATGAAACAATAATGTAAGGACAATCATGATAATGTTTAGTACAATGACCATGAATGGAGAGTTTAGGATAGTCATATCATGAATGTGGAGTTTAGGACATCTTGGACTATTGAAGGTATTAATAGGAAGGACAAGTCGTGACTATTCTCAAGGATGAGTAAGATTTAAATATATTCATATCATCACATGATTGGTTGGACATATTGAAAGTGATAAAGATCTCATGAGATGGAGGAAAATAGTAGATAATAGTAGCAATGCAGTGAACTGTTTGATTAAATACTTTGGTAGAAATGTATACAAAATGTCGTAGCATAGACAAGGTAGTCATCTGTTTGAAAAAATTCCTCAAATAAATGTGTTCTTATGGAATGCCATGATAAGCTTATGCAATTGGAAGCTTCTCGTAGTTATTAGTTATGCAATGTGAAGTAATTGCATAACTGCTTAGGTTGACTTTGTAATAAACTATATTGTAATTGAAATTTGGTCATCTATCAGTATCTAGTTATTATTTATGCAATGTGAAGTAATAATTTGAGTTTAAAAGATGTGCAATGCAATGAATGCAATCAACAATATGAATATAAACTAGAGAAATCTATTTTCTACAATTCATTAGTTAAACTCTTTATTTTATTTTCTATTCTATTATCTTATTCAACATATGTTCATGTTGGGAACAGGCTAAGATAGGCATGACTGTAGCTTTTGAAGGCGCATTACAAACTCTTCATGGGTATTTCTACCAGTGCAGGTTCCACTACAACATATTGCAAGCCTATTTTTTAGATTGCTTTATTTAGCATCACCAATCATCTCCTCAAGAACGTTGTCCCTGTTTAAAATGATGGAAACATTTTGCATCTATCACAACAATTTTTCTATACACCTAAAATTGCTCTGGAAGAAATTAATTAAATACAAGCTATTTAATTAATAAATATTTAATTCTTCTACTTATAAATAAATCGATAAATTCATTTATATAGTTCACTTTCTTAAATTCTTCTTATCTAAAATCATTTTCTTTATGTCTTAATTAAATAAATAACTTTAATTAGTTAGTTTTATTTAATTAACTCCCTTTTATTTAAATTGAAATTTTATATTTGAGTTTAGTCACATTTCTACTAACTTCTCATCTTCCACTTCATCATGTGTCTCACGAAATTAAATAGTCTTAATATTTAATTGCAATTTATCTCAACAAATTCTAACCAATTTAGAGACACTTGGCCATCTCTTCCATTTGATTCTCCCCTACATTTGGAAATTTGTTCTACTAAAGGGAAAACTCTCCTTGATTCTCTCTAACTGAGCTTCACATTCGACCGTTCATCTATCTAGATCAAATCTAGGCCGTTGAATCCTACCACATAGGCTGATGCCTTGGAGAAATATATAAATATAGCCCCATTTACATCATTTGGGAGATAGAGAATTGAGCATAAGTAAATTCTACAAAAAATTCACTATCATTGTTATCTTGGCATTAGCATTGAGTATTTTGATATTTACATTTAGCATCAGTTAGTTTGAATCATGGCTTTGGCATTAGCTGCATCTTAATTTCTATAGTTGCATCACAACATTTTCATTATCAGTATCATAGCATTATCATAATCTTTGCACAATCATATACATCATATCATTTCAACAATCAATCATGTAGAAAGGTTTATTGCATTTCTAGCATCTCATTCTTCAGGTTGTCATTTGAGAAGTCATGTGCATACACATAATCTGAGAGCCATAATGACTTGAAAAATCCTTGGAGATAGAGGACAATGGGAAGACTTTAGAGAGTTTGTTTGTTTCAATTCGATTAGATTGTTATTTGAATTCTCTAATATAATGTTTCATTGATTGTGTTGTATTGTTTAATTTTGGTACTCACATATTTTATAATAACATGATACAATTTAGCACCCATCATGCGGCCCGAGCCCCATTTTAAACATTTTTTTGGCAAGTTTTCGTTCGCATGTTTGATCATGAATTTCAATGTAGCACACCTGAAGCATCTTTTGGCACATCCACTTGCTCTTTTAGTGTATCCAATTTCTATTTGAGCACATCTGTTAGCTCTTCTGGCACATTCAATCTTTGTTTCAGTGCATCCGGGGGATCTTTTAGTGCATCTGCATTCTTTTCTGGTGCATACAAGACTTTGGTTTTCATTTTATGCTTTCTAAAATAGTGCATTTAGGGTGTTTAATAGCGCATTTGGTTAATATTTTAGCGCATATGGTTTCTATTTTAGTGCATTTAGCTTTATTTGTGGAAACTCATAATTCTGAGAACTAATTGATGTCTCTCTATTTTGTAGGTACTTTAAACACTATCAAAGACAATTATCTGAAACTACTAATGGTGTTTGTAGGGGCTAGAGTTATTTTGTTTTCCTTTGATTAAATCAGGCATCTAGTTTAATTAAGAGGTTAATGAACACCATGTATACTGTGCTTATAAAGTGATAGGCCTATGCTCTCCCCTTCACTAGGTGACCATAATGCCAGACTCACTCTTTCATTAATTGCAATAACACCTTTAGAAGGTCTTCCATAGTGGGAAAAGTACTCACCCTGTGGAAATGACCTAAGTGGGAACAACTAAAGACAAGCATTCCAACCCACTATAATCAAACGTGATTGTGATGAAGTCACATTCAACGGTAGTGTGCATTGATAACCATCCCCAAAGCCTTTGTTCTAAAGGTTGGGAGGTCTCTTGAGGAGTTTATCATTTTTTTTGCACCGAACAGAACCCTTACTAAGAACTTTAAGTGCAGTAGACAATTGAATTAGTTGTCAAAAATTTTTAATATTCACAGTGCAAGGGGAGGGAATAATTTCCCCCCAAGATACTCACCATATAACTACCAGGGATTACTAGCCAAAAGTGAAGGAATTGACTTTTGGTTAAGACCTGAAAAAGGAAAAAACATGGGCGCCCTCTAGGGGGTGACATGGCTGTGTGAGATGACGTAGTTCTAAGATGTGGGTTGTGATGTTATAAATAACCCTTGACATTAGAAAAGTGACTGATCTATTTGATATTGTTTAATACCTATGGAAATCAAAGGGATCATACCAGATCCTTGAACATACACTTAATGTTTAGCACATAGGGTGAAACAATTGTTTTACAACTTCTTGTTGTGTTTGAAATCATTTTTTCAAGAGATCATCTATTAAAAACACTCAATTCACATGGTCCTCAAACAAGAAAACTAGGAAAACTCACTGTTTAGAAAAATATTTCATCAAAAAAACACCCAATTCACTAAGTTGAAAATAAGAAGATTAGACAAACTTTCAAAAATGGTGACCAATTCCAATTTAGCACATCAACTTTCTATTCCAACGCATCTACTTGATATTTTAATGCATCTAGTCTTTGTTTTAACACATTTGACCCACCTTCTAGCATATTTAGATCATTTTCTAGTGCATCTGAGTTCTTTTCTTGAACATTTAGCCCATGATCTAGTGCATTTACCTCAATTTTCCTATACATCAACTTTCTGTTCTATCACATATAGGGGGGCAGTCTAGAGCATCTAGGTTCTTTTCTAGTGCGTTTAGGTCATCCTCTAGTGCATACGTAGTATTTTCCAGTGAATTTTCCAAACCTTTTAGCGCATGCATTTCCTATTCTGGCGCATCTAAGGAACAATCCAATGCATCTAGTCTTTGTTTTAGCATATCAGTGCCATCTTTTAATGCATCTAGACCCTATTTTAGCGTATCCATCTGATTCATAAATAGAGAGCTAATTTGAACATCTGTCAAGCAATTCAAACTAGGTTTAGGGATTCTTTCCTTAGTACAAATCATTACTCATTCAGCCATCAGTTTAAACTTGAAGAAACTAGCCTTTGCAAGTGAAATTCTCTTAACTAAACTTAGATCAAACCATCTTAAAGTGCCTAATCATCAAACCTATTTCTAATTGTTATCCGCGTTTCATCATTAGGATCTATCATCCTTCATCATGAAACAACATGTTGTCATCAGAATTATCACCTTAGTCTCATTAATAGAATCCATCATTCTATTTGACTTAGGTATCTCCTTAGCACTCCTAAACAAAGATCAAAGTTATAGTAAACTTTTATCACTTGTATGGCCATTTTAACAAGATCTCAACAGAAAAAACTCAAAGAACAAGAACTTGAAACTCAAAGAATCATGGCTGAAGGTGAATAAAATCCCTTTCATAGATTCCACCAACCTGAAATAGATGAAATCATTGAGGAAGACATCCAAAAAACTCAACAAGATCCCAAATTTCACAAGTTTATGGAAAAGATTATGGAAAAAGAGGGAGAAAAATATTTTCTGATGTTAGCCAATCAAGGTGTGAAATTGCACCATGACTTTGATGTTAACCAATTAAAAGGAGATCCCAAGAGGACAAAGGTTGATTCACGAACCACAGATCCAATGAATTCTTTTACGCAACAAATGCAAAATCTCCAACAATAGATTCAAGACATGCAAAGAGGAAACACAAAAAGATACTTGTTGCAAGACATTTTCCCTTACCCCTTTGACATAAGTTTTAACATGATACCATTTCCACCAAACTATGATCTTCCAAAATATGATAAATATAATGGAAAATATGATCCTATAGATCATATAAGAGAATTTCACAACATGAGCTTGGAGTTTGCACATGAAGAGACTTATTTAATGAGATTGTTTCCATGAAGTTTAGGTGGCCAATGCATGCAATGGTTTTCACAACTCCCACCAGGCATTAGATCATTTGAATAGTTGGTCAATAAATTTATCACACAATATTCCTACAACATCCAACACAAAATAACCATGAAAGATATTTGCAACACAAAACAAAAAAAAGGGTGAATCATTTCTCATATTTTTACAAAGATGGAGGAGATTATTTTTTATACATCCTCATCCTATACTTGAAAAGGAAAATATGGAAATATTCATTGACAATCTAAACGATGATATGAGCTATAGAATCGAATTGCAATACCCACCTAGCTTTGAAAAGATGATTGAAAATGGGCTCAAAATCAAAGAAGCCTTGGTTAAAAGAGGAGTCTTAAAAATCTACAATGAAGGAAACAACTCAGCAAACTCCTCCAATCATTATAATAACAATGAGAAACCCAAATTCTAGCAAAGAAACAAGAATGTTGGTAATGATGGTGCAGCTCAAACAGATAATGCAAAGCCAGTATTTAATGTATCATGAATTACACCAAAGACCAATCAAAACAAAAATCATAAAAATACTTAATCCAAACCGCCACCATATTGAACACCATCAAATCAAAGAAGATTCACACCTTTGGGAAAATCATTGGAATCAACATTAAAAGAGCTTCTTGCAGCCAAGCCTATAATGTTACCAGAGGCACGAGATTGGGAACCCAGAGCTAAACCACCATGGTTGAATGATGCACATTATTGTGATTTCCATAGGAATAAAGGACATAAAATGAATGATTGCATGCAACTAAAAAATTTCATGCAAGATTTGATATATAGAAAGGAAATATTAATAGAGGGACCTCAAACAAATGTTGATCATGGAGCATTCAAAAACCCTCTACCTAACTACGAAAAAAGGGGAATCCTCTTGAATGAATACCAAAGGGAAAAATTTCAACTATGTCTATGATTCTACTATCCTTCATATTTCAGCAGTTGATGATCAATCTAATGACCTTGAAATCAATGAAAAACCAAACATTTTTGTAGCTGATAATCAAATTAGTGACATCATAACTGAGCATGAACAAGATATTGACACGAATGGTATTCTTGCAGCTGCAACTCAACTCAAGGACACCAACATCAAATAAAATCAAATCAATGACATCATACAAGACATGGGTACAATTGATAATCAAATAAATCTCATCAAAATCAGAGACAAACAAGACAACATGCTAGTAAACATGACCAAAAGAGCTCAATCTAAGTATGTATTAAAAGGAAGTACATCCAAGGCACCCACTACCCCGTCACATCAATACAACATTATAGACCAATTGCAAAAGATCCCAGCTCAAATATCTATATTAGAACTTCTCAAAATTTCACCAGCTCACAAGGATATTTTGGGAAAGGCTCTAGTGGACACCACAGTACCTACCTATCTATAAGTTTGTCAATTCCAAGCCATGGTGGGACATCTGACCGCACCTCATTGTCTATCATTTTCAAAAAATGATGATGCATCCCTTACTCATCCAAACAATGTTGCACTCCATATTGAGGTCCTAATTCATAAACATCGGGTCAAACATGTCTTAATAGATGGAGGAGTTGGTCTAAATATTTGTACTTTAAAGCTTGTTCGTGCACTAGGATTCTTAGAAAATGCAATAGATACTAGAAGAAAAATCACTATAAAAGCCTATGATGGTGAAGAAATGTCCTCTCAAGGATTGGTTGTCTTGCCAATTCAAGTGGGGCCAATTCAAAAAGATATAGTTTACAAAGTTTTAGACAAATATTTGACATACAACATACTCTTGGGTTGACCTTGGATCCATGAAATGCAAGCAGTACCATCAAGGTACCATCAATGCTTGAAATTCTCTTTCAATGGACAAGTGATCACCATTTCAGTTGATTCCAACAATCCTCAATACTGCAATACTCTTAAGACGCTCCAAGATACTTTGGTACCACACAAAAGGGAAGCTATCACTTCTAGTTCATCAAATAATTAAGGTCAAATCAGTTCTTTGTCAAATCAGCTTGAGAAAAAGGTTCATTCAAAAGATAAAGGCATTGGTGATTCTACTTCCTCAAGCGATGAAAGTCAACTAAATACTTTGTCAAAACTATTTGAGGAAAAAGTTTAGTTGAAAGACAAAGTCATGGGTGGATATTCTTTAGAGCAGTCCTTATGTCTATCACAACTACAACCTTCTCCAAAGTCATATGGACAACCATCAACATCAAGACAACAATATTCACAACCAATCACGCTCTTTGATGGTAGGTTTGTAAAGAAGGCACTCTAGTGGATGAATTTGAAGACAAAGAAATTTTAAATTGGCTTTACAAAGATGAAAAACAATCTCAAGCATCAATAGTTTCCAATGTACAAACAAAGCAATATGGAAAAGGGTCAAAGATCTTAGAGAAGAAGGGATATGAAGGAAAATGTCCTATCAACAAAAGAAAGGAAGGTATCGTGGAACCGATGCAACCTATCACAACCAATGAAAAGGACAAGATAGGGATAGGATACAAAGAAGAGACAAAAGAAGAAACCAAGCAGAAGATTTGTGAGTGAATCCTCCAATTATAAGCCAGTTCTAAAATAGACTCAAATGAATATGAATGGGACTCATTGTCTGAAGAATCTTGTCAAGACAAAGAAATTGATGTGATAAGGAGGCACACACCCATACATATGGAGGGAAAAGTTCAGGGTCTAGACCATTTGAATTTGGATCACAACATATCAATGGCTCTAGTGAAGACGATCAGACATCGAGTGAGATAGATGATTCATAGGAGAGTAACATTATAGACCTTGACGTTGCTACTAAACATCTCAAAATATCCATCTTGACCCTCACTACCTTGGACCTTGACCATTCTGACGATCCCTTGCCTTGTATACACCCGAACTTATTGACTGGGACCAAATCAAGCTACTTGATATCCCTATCTTTTCAAATGACCATGCCATTGTTAACTTCCTTTGCTCTAAAAATCTTGAAATAAGTTCCACCAAAAAATATCATAATGAAGCTTCGAACAAGGGGAGTGCTAAATCTCCTGCTACAAAATGAATAAAAAAAATCGATCTAATGGTGAAAACCATTCAATGGCAGTATTAGATCAAGAAAAAGTAAAAATAAAGAGTGTATCCAATGGTGAAAACCTCTCTAAGGCACTGAAGGATGGGAGATTTGAAACTCTTCCCAAACATTATCATGAGAGATCTTCAATATTGGTTGAGCCCACACAATCCATCAACATTGGTAATATAGAAATACTGAAGACCCTACATCTAGCTACATCCATGAAAGATCAAGAAAAGCCAAGCTTCGCCAAATTCTTTGAAGAGAGACAAATAAACTTTGCTTGGTCCTATGATGACATGCTAAGGATAGATCCAGATCTCATCATGCATCACTTATCTCGGCCACCTGGAGTGAGCCCAGTAAAGAAAAAATTGTGAAAAATGCATCCACACATCGCTCTACTGGTAAAAGTAGAATTGCAAAAACTATTAGATGTAGGATTCATCTGACCTATTGATTGTGCTGAATGGATCTCAAACATTGTATCGGTTTCTAAACCTGACAACAACATCTAGATATGCACTGATTTCAGAGATCTTAACAAGGCTTGTCCAAAGGATGATTTTCATTTGCCTAATATTGACATCATTATGGATTTGACAGCAAGACACATAATTCTTTAACTCATGGATGGATTTTTAGGCTATAATAAGATAAAAATTGCACTCGAAGACCAAGATAAAATAGCTTTCACATGCCCATGGGGTACATTTTGTTGGAACGTCATTCCCTTCAGATTAAAGAATGTTGGAGCCACTTATTAGTGTGTGATAACAACAATATTTTATGACATGATGCACACTTTCATGGAGGACTATGTGGATGAATTGCTAAAAAAATCATTCACTAGGGAAGGACATCTTGAAATCCTATAGAATATCTTTACTAGGTTGGAGAAATTCAATGTGCGTTGAAACCCAAAGAAGTGTGTATTTGGCATAACATCAACAAAAATCTTAGGATACACAGTTTTAGCTAAAGGCATCAAAGTAGATCCCACTAAGGTCAAAGCTATCATGGAAATTCCTCCTCTTAAGAATATCAACCAACTCAAATATTTGGAAGGAAGATTCCAATCCATCTGAAGATTCATCACACAACTGGCAGACAAAAGTCATCCTTTTACTCATTTACTACATAAGAATGTTTCTTTCAAATGGGATGAAAAATGTGAAGTTGTCTTTAATCAATTGAAATAGTATTTGATGAATTCACCTATCTTGGTACCACCAACAAAAGAAAAACCAATGCTACTCTACATAGAAACTGTTGAGGTATCTTTGGGAGCTTTGCTAGGACAAGAGGACTCTATAGGAAAAGAAAGGGCAATCTATTAGATAAACAAAACACTAAATGTCTATGAGATTAACTACACATTAATTGAAAAGGATTGTTTAGAAGTAGTGTTTGCTACTCAAAAATTGTGACACTACATGTTAACACATACCATAAAACTGATAGCCAAGGTAGACCCATTGAAATATCTACTCAACAAAGCCAATCTAACAGGAAGACTACCAAAGTGGGTAATGATATTGAGTGAGTTTGACATCAAGTATGTGGATAGAAAATAAATAAAAGGCCAAGTGATAGAAGACCAGTTAGTTGAAGTACCATTGCAAGATGACCATCCCATGCACATTGAGTTTCTAGATGCAGATGTCCTAACAGTGTCAACACAACAGTGGATATTATACTTTGATGGATCTTATATGCAACATGGATTAGGTGTTGGAATCTTATTTGTGACTCCTCAAGGATACACCATTCCAAAATCTTATAGGTTGTTGTTTTCATTCACTAAAAACAAAACTAAGTATGAAGCACTAATCATTGGTATCATGGTAGCAGTGGAATGGAAAATTACAGAGTTATAGGTTTATGGAGATTCTCAGCTAGTCATAAATCAGGTTAATGATTGACTATTAGACAAAAGATGACAAGTCGATGCCATACAAAAGAATGGTGGATGACTTCAAGAAGTAATTTGTTGAAATCAAGTTTGAACAAATTCTAAGGGTAGACAACAAAGTTGCAGATGCCATGGAAACCATTTCTTCTCTTCAATAGATACCAAAAAAATGAACTCGTTATGAATTCATGGTGGGGCAACTGTTTAACCCCACCTATGATATCCCTAAATCCAAAGTTGTGTACCATCTAGTCGAGGATAATTATTCAATCTATGAGAAGATCTATACCTATCTAAGAGACAATACCCTACCACTTGATCTATCCCGAAACCAAAAATGAAACTTTATCCATCAAGCAGCTCGACACACCCTGATAGTCAACATACTTTATTGACGAGGTCTTGATGGTACTCTCCTTTGATGTCTTGAACATAACAAATTTAAAACCGCTTTACAAGAGGTTCATGAAGGTATCTATGACACTCATTCAAGTGGTTTCACTCTCACTATGAAACTCCTACACTTGGGTTATTACTGGCTAAACATGGAAAAATAATCCTTTTAATTTGTCAAGAAGTGCAAGAAATGTCAAGTCCATGGAAATCTTATACATACACTAGCATAGGAACTGTAACCATTCACATCAACCTGGCCTTTCTGTTAGTGGGGACTTGATCTTGTGGGTAAGATTCATCCGTCTTCCTCCAATGGACATAAATTCATCATCACAACCACAAACTATTTCACAAATTGGGTTGAATCCATCCCTTTAACCACCATCACGGATAAACAAATTGCCTCTTTCATCTTGAATTATATTATTTGTCGGTATGGCACTCCTAGCTCCATTGTAACTAACAATGGTAGACATTTCAAAAATAAAGATGTATAGGAGCTTTGTGAAAAAATTCATATCCAACATCGATTTTCAACACTTTACTACCCTCAAGGGAATGACCAAGTAGAAGCATCAAACAAAACCATCTTAAAAATCTTGAAGAAAACGATCATTGATGTTGAACATGACTGGCATGTTAAATTAAACCTTTCTTTGTGGGCATACCGTACTAGCATCAACACCCCTACAAGAGCCACACCATATGCTCATGTGTATGGATCATAGGCCATTTTACCAATTGAGGTTGACTTACCTTCACTCTAGGTGTCATTAAAGCGGAGCATTTCAGAGGAAGATTATAGAGTGTCTAGCTTACATAAGTTGGAACTATTAGATGAACGATGTTAGTATGTTGTTGATCACTTGAAAGCCTACCAATAAAGAATGTCAAGAAGCTATAATCACAAGGTCAAACGAAGAACATTTCAAGTGGGTGACTTGGTCCTGAAAGATAATCCTCACAATCAACAAGATAAGGAAAATAAAGGAAAATTTGAACCAAATTGGCTAGGTCCTTTTTTCATTGTATTAGTTTATGGATCGAGAGCATATCAGTTGTCTACGCCTAAAGGGGACCTGTTTGAAGAACCCATCAACAACCTTCATATCAAGAGGTTTTACACATAACTCATCTAGTGCATGGTCAAAAGCAGAAAAAATAAAAACAAATCAAAAAAAGAAGAAAAATATTATAAAAAAAAAGTCAAAAAGTCAAAAAGTCAAAAAAAGATAAAAAATCCAAAAAAAAAGAAGAGAAAATACAAAACAAAGTGAAAAATCAAAAAAATTGTTATGTTGATGAAAACTTGGCAAACAAGAATCTTGGTGACAACAAAAAAATCATAAAATCCGTTTTCCGCCATCATTATGCTTGATCATCTTAAGAACCTCAATGTACATATCTAGGCATCGCAGTCGTGTCTCATCCTAGGTTGGTTATCATTGTGTATACTCACAATAAATGGTTGGTTTCTCACTAGGGGAAGAATCTTGAACTCACTGGGGGCAATCTACTTTGAGCTTAACAACAAACAAACAAGCATAACAATAAGACAACATAGCAAATACAACAATCATGATAACAACTCAGCATTGAACAACCAGTCAAATTCTAAACAAAAATCAACCATCCAAATCAACAACAAGATTAGTCCAAACAAATTTAAATGGATGACACTCTTCTAAAGCATGGTTTTATCACTTTAACATGAATGTTCAACTGTGGTATATTGATTTTTGTTATCATTTCTGTAGAGCAACTCAAGGATTTCATGGACTAGAGGAGCTAGGAAGGAGTATGATTTATATTTGTCTGTTTTCTATGAGTTAATCATTAATATTATGCAAATTGTTGAGGGACATGCTCTTCAAAGTATCATTGATGACATTATGAATTTACATAGGAAAAGGATTAACTCTTGTTTGTTTTATGCAAACAATACTCAGGTCATCTCAGTCCAATTATGCCTAGATGCTTGTATTAACTTGCAATATCAAAAATCAATGGAATTTGTACTCAGGTCATCATGGTCTAATTATACGATCGATGTTTGTACTAACTTTCAACATATTAAAAAGCTCAATGATGATACTAAGCACAATAAATTGGTTGACAAAATGACAACATTGCATATTTAGATTTGCATGGTTAAGATAGATTGAATCCATATTAGTTTTGCATCTACATTATAGATTTTTCCAAGGCTGGAAAAATTCAAAATCATTTTATCTCTCTCATTAATGGATTGAGTACATTTGACATTAACAAAAACAAGATCATTCACATATAATTGAATAAATATCATCATATCATGCATACATTAGAAAATAATTATCATTGATCATACATCTATGCATTAGATCATATATTTGCATTTGAAAAATTAAAAAATAACAAAGTGCATTGCATCTCATTTGCATAATCACATTTAACTCATATAGCATAGAGGCATCATAATTTGACATTAGAAAAATAGTGCATTACATATCATTTGTATAATTAAATTCATCCCATATAGCATAAAATCATCATGCATAAAGTCATATAGAATCTGTGTCACCAAAAAGTGTAGCCTTTAACACATTTTCACTCACTTTGGCCTTTTCACTTAGATTTTGGCTTTGTTTTCCCTTGATTTAGTCTTGAATGCTTGCGAATCAACAACAATCTAACAGTGTTTTACTAGGTGTTATGAAGTGTTGTAACATATCTTCCCATTTTTATGAGATCCTTTCAACACAATTCACCTAAATAATCCCCTTTCACCCCTTTCCAAGCCTTGTGACGAAGTGTTGTAAAGTTTTGTAATGCATTTTCACACTTTCCTAGGCTTATCATCACTAATTTAACCCTAAGTTTCTTATGTTAATTTTTCCCTTTAATGTACTCTTAGGCCGACTTAAGTGTTTTTCGAGAGGCAAGCCTAATAATCATCATTAAACACCTTTTTATTCCTGACCACCACTTGAATTTTCCCAAGTGGAGTAGGTCGCCACCTTGGGCGACCTAGTACCTTTTCGCTTAAAATTCAAAACTAAAACACAAACCTAATGGGAATTTGCCTCCAAAACCCTAGTGTTAGCCTATTAAGTGACAATTTTTGGAAATTAGGACATATCTTTTATAAATAAGGTTTTTCATCTTCATTTTGCCTCTCTTACTCTCCCCCCTAAAATATTTTTCTATCTTCACAAGCACTCTTGCACTCAAGCTTCTCAAGCAAGCAATCAAGCACAAGGAATCTGAAGCAACCTCCATTGGAGTTTATTCTTGTATTTGGGTATGTGTAGGATCATAATAGGCCAAAAAGTGGCGATATGTAAGCCATATAATGGTCCATGTGGCTGACGACTTTTTTTTTACCCAAAATTGAAGGAACGAAAAGGGTTTTTAGAGGACATTCTCAAATTTCCACCAATATAAATTATGCTTTACTTTGAATTTAATAAATAATTATTATTCATTTTCAATTATTATTACGAATAAAGTTCGGATTGATAGGCTGATTGAAAAACATCTATAACTTTCAAATGGTATCACATTTTTTGAATCTGAAACATGCGTCACATTCTATGATTCGTATACTATAGGATTAAAAAAGAAAAAAATTAAATTTCATGAATTTTTGACCAAGTTAAGGTGGTTAGACAAACGATATTTTATATTTTTAAAAAGTTGTAATAAAAAATTCATAATTAATTATTTACTTGGAAAAAAATTAAAAAAAAATATGCATGACATCGGGACATGATTCCTCTACTTATATATAAAATCTTATAAAAAAATATTATCATTTTATTGTGGTTAGGGTGGTCAGGCAGACACCTACTTCTTATTTTTACCGTGAAATTTAAATACGACTGCATTGAAATTTCAAATTTTCACCAAATAGATTTAAAAAAATAAATAAAGGTCTAGTAGTTTAGAAACTACATTCAATTTGCTACAGATTCTATTTTTATATTTTTTTGAAATAATATAGATAACTTATTCAAAATTTTACGTCAAGTTATCTAACTCTGATTTTTTGTCTTTTTACTGCCACTTAAGGGCCTGTTTTTTCCATGATGATCCTGTACATACCCATGTTATAGACTTCAACAACAAAGGATTTGGTGAGTGTTTGTATTTTATTACTCATTCAATCATCTCTTCCTTTGACTTTATTTCATTTGGATTTGATTATCAAAATGGGGTTTGACTAAGGCAAACCCCTATTCTCTAACCCTAACCCTTTGTCTCTTCTTTGCATGAGTGATTTATAAGTTTCTATGTGTAGTTTTGTCAAGGAGAAAGGTGCTAAAAGGTTTTTCCAGCTTATCAAAGTAATTCAAGTCAACAAATCCCTAGTTGAAGCTTGGAGACCTCCTTCAACCCGTTTTCTGCAGAATCTGAACTAGGGCCTAGGTCACCAACAATCGTGACCTAGTCCCTCTGAACTTATTTTTTGGGGATTTTGACATTTCTGGACACCCTTTTGGCAGAAACCCACTATGGCAGATTTTCCCAGCAGAAGGACTAGGTCACCCATTCTGGTGTAAGTGTCCCTGTGCAAATTTCTAGTAGATTCCAAAATATTTTGAAGCTCCTCATCTGCAAATTTCAGTACCTAGGTGCACCACTTCTATTATTTCCAATTTCTTTCTAGTTTGCATACATTTAAGTCATTTAATTTACATTGCATGTAGTTTAGATTTACATTACTTTACATTCCATAGGTAGTTTAGTTTAAATTATTTTTAGTACTTAGACACACTTTATCACACACAACACAACCTTAATCCACCCATCCTTCCTTTGAATGCAATCACCAAAAGTGTCATATCACCAAAGTGGAAAGAGTGTCATTCCTACACCAAGTGCTCCTAGGTGAAAAACCCTAGGGGCCTAGTAAGTGGAATCCTTTTTCCCTTGTTAGCATATACACTTTTTGGTTGCTCATTTTGGTGAACTTGACCATTACAACACTTGTTAATCTTTTGATTTTACATTTACATCTTGGGATTAAGCTGGCATTGCATTAGGATTTTGCATTGTTTGCATCCTAGGGTTTATAAGATAATGCATTAGTGACAAGTTCATGTTAGATTACATTTTTGCATATATATTTTCATTAAAAAATTCTAAAATTCTACATTTTCACCTTAAGGATGCATCAGACAGCTTGAAACACATCAAAACCAATCAAAAAAATAAAAAAAATCAATTAAAATCCCTATTGGGACTAATTTGCCATTCTGGGCGACCTAGTCCCAATTCACATTTTTAACTGCCTGTTATAGCATTAGAAACCTTATTTTTGTTCTTCCTAGACCTCCTAGTCCCATATACCATAAGTCTAGAAAGTTATGAGAACATAGGTTTTATGCTTCTAACTCAAAATCATCAATTTAGGGTGGTCATTTTTTATATACCTTCATCCTTAGATTTACAGAATGCTACATTTATGAAATTGTGCTTAACATTGATAAAAGTTCTTTTTAATTTTTCTTATACACTATTTACATTCATAAAACTATGCATAAGTTTTCTAAAATTACTTTTCATTCTTTCATATACATTGTTTACATTCTTAAAACTTAGCTTACAATGGATAAACATGTTATGTATATTCATATCTACATTGTTCATATTGTTGTAACAGTGCATGAAATGGTTACATATATTTGTCATTTTTGTTCAAATAATGCTAGTATTGTACAAATCTAGATATGCTAAGAAACATTCCCTACCTTCTCCGTATGAAGCATTTTAGTGATAGAGAATACAACTGTCGATGTTCCAAACAATCATATTAGTTCTTCCCCTAATCTCTCTCCTCTTGGTGATGCAGAGATTTTGGTGTCAGAAGAACCAATTAATGGGAGTTCTGAGAATCCTTGTTGTTTCTCTCCTCTTACCTCTCTTAACAAACTTGACAACATAACCACAAGGAATCATGACAATAACCTTTATCCTTCTCCTAGTATCTCTCCTATTTGTGAAGGAGATACTTTGTAGCTCAAAAATACAATCAATGAATGCCATGAGTATCTTAGTTGTCCCTCTTATCCTAGGGAACCCCTCATTAAACATGAAAATTACACCATTGATCATTCTCCTACTTGTGATGGAGTCCCTTTAGAAGAACCAACCTTTGAATGTGAAGAACATTTGATTGTTAGTTCTCTTGAAAACCCTCCTCCTTGGGAGACTATCATGGTGCAAGAATGTGTGAACCTTGAAATATGTCCTTCAACCACTAAACCTTCTCTAGGAAAAGATAATAAAGTGACATTAAAATCCCCTTCAATAATAAATCATACAAATACATACAAGATTCTTGAAGTTATGACTACACAAGTGGGATCTCCTTTAATTAGTGGGCCTCCTAAGTCTCCCCCCACTAGTGAATCACATAAAAAACTAAGAGATGTCTTGAAAACCATAATGCAATCTAATCATAAAAATGTTTGGCAGCAACTAAGTTGTAACTTAGTGACTCAAACATATAGGGGATCACACATCACTCCTATGCCATTTCCCTTTTCTCAACTTAGAGTCCCTAATGTTGAGGACCTTAAAAAGACTTCCACTGATATATCTGTATGACAACTTATTTAAATTTCACCTACAGTCAAATTTCTATTTCAAGAAATGCTGCAAATATAGATGAAGGAGATTGAATTTTAGATAAAATCAAACAATATCACATCCCCCTCTCATCCCATGCAAGTGACCCAATCCGAAATCACATTTCCTAAACAAGAATGATCCCCTGATGATAAAGGTAATCATTAATGAAACTCTAGTTAGGCACACTCTCATCGACAATGGAGCATAAATTAATGTTTGTAGCATGGACCTCCTCAAAAAACTTGGCATGGACAAAAATCTCATTCACCTTAATGATGTTCATATTCGTGGCTTCAACAATGTTAATAGGCAACCACTAGGGATGATCACCTTACCGATTAAGGTCGGACCTATTGTGTTGCCTACCTCTATACATATCATGAACGGACCCCTTGCATACAATCTTCTCCTAGGAAGACCATGGATTAATGCTATGAAAGGAGTCCCCTCTACTCTCCACCGTACAATGAAATTTGAGTACAATATTATGATATACACGGTTGATGCAAATTAAAGAAGCTATGAACCAAATAATAACATTTCCAACTCCCCTACTCCTTTCTTTTCTAGATCAAAACTTATCCAAGTTGATTCTAACCCTTCAACTACAACAAAACTCTTTTGTGATCATTGGGTATTGTTAGATTCTACACCTCCTTTCAATACAAATTCCACAATCTCACCCTCTTGGTTTGAAGAGTCATATACAAACAATTCATTTTTATATACAATTTGTAGTAATGATTGGGGTCTTATGCCTCCCTTTAAAGGAGGGTGTGAAACCTCACAACCTAAACCAAAACAACCCTATGTTTTATATGCTCAAATTGGTTCTACATCAACAACATTACCCCATGGTGGTGATGGGGGCTATATAACTCTCATCCCTCATGAAGGAACCACAAATAACAGTAAAAAGGGTTTGTGTTTTGTATAGAAACCAACCATTCTCTGAATTACACTACCCCTTCATTTAACTTGGAAGATTGTTATGATATCAGATACAATCTACCTCCTACACATGGATGCAATGAACACATGACACCAACTACCATATCATACTCTTTCAAGAAATATTTAGGGTTACCTCCCTTCTCTCCATCTTTGAACAATAAACTTCAGCCATCTCATGGAGTGTGGTGCTCTTGCGCTGAGGCACCTAATTTCTCTCCCTGATACATACCTTTATCCTATTTGGCTAACCTTTTCCTTGCACTAAGTGGGGGCAAGGGGCTAGGTAGCCTTGTCCTTGTATGTCAATTTTCGTTACCTCTTTTGACTAGATGTTAACATCTCATGAACATACAAGACCAAGCTTGGGATGTGGACGACATGTCTTAAGTTAACTTGCATGTTACATACTATTCTTTCCATGACGTAGCATCGCTTGGAAACATATCACTTGGCATAGGGCTTTCCAAGTCAGCTCTCATGTCCTTTCTTGTTTTCATTTTTCACTTCTCTACTTTAAATTAATTGTTCACAGTATGATGTTTCACAATTCCTTTAAAGTGGGGGCATACACTAGCACTATCTCTTTTCACATTTTTCATTTTTTTCCTCGATTTCTAGTGCAGCCTTATCACTTCACATGATGCATTTTCTCACTTGGTGGATTACATTGGGTGTAATGTCCTTCATAAGTGTGACTTATCTTAGCATATTACATTCCTCTTAGTGGCCTGATGTGATGCACTGCATCCTCTAAGTTGTGAATCTTCTATCCTTTGATTGGTCCTCTTTTGGAGACATTAGACACAATGTTCCCTAAGTCAAAGACCTCATATGAACTAAACAAGATTCCTTGGGACACTCTTTTCGCATTTTACATTTTGCATTTTTAAATGTTGCACTTTTGCATTTGGCATACATGGCCACCTTTCATAACACAACTTGCATGCCTGTGGTTCCATCTTGCACTTAGTCATGAGTTCTAAGAATCCAAGGCTTTGCTTGTCTCACGAACTACACCATTGTCTTTTGTGGCCCCTTATCAAAGTTATCAGGAGGTATAACTTTAGTATGGTTGAGTGGGAGGCCCAACTAGCGACACAAATTTCCCCATAGCCACCTTTGCGTGTGTGTGAGTACATACCAATCGAGCGTATGTTTCTCACCCGATGGACAATTGAAAGTCTCATCATCCTAGAGTGAGTACACCTTTCCTTTCAGACAAACAACCTAGATTTGATCTACAAATAGCTGGACAAATGGTCGAAGCTTGATCTAACATTTTTTCCTCTCTTAACTCTTTCACATCACTTCTTGTGTGATCTTTTGTGCTTATGTTTGGTTCACCATGGACTCTTGATCCTGGGGGCTTGATCATACCTCTTGATTATAGTCATCTCACCTTACTAACATGAATACATTGGACCCGCTTGACATGCATGTTTTAGCTACTTTAGTGTGAGTTTGAAGCAAGTTCATCCTCTCACTAAAGTGGGGATTAAATGTGTTGCCAAAAAGTGTAGCCTTTGACATTTTTTCACTCACCTTGGCCTTTTCCCTTGGATTTTGGCCTTGTTTTGCCTTGATTTAGTCTTGAATGCTTGCAAATCAACAACAATCTAATGGTGTTTTACTAAGGTGTTGTGAAGTGTTTTAACACATCTTCCCACTTTTATGAGACCCTTTCAACATAATTAACCTAAATAACCCCCTTTCACTCCTTTCCAAGCCTTGTGACAAAGTGTTGTAATGCATTTTCACTCTTTTCTAGGATTATCATCACTAATTTAACATTTTTATTATGTTAATTTGTCCCTTTAATGTACTCTTAGGCCTGACTTAAGTGTGTTTCGAGAGGCAAGCCTAATAAGAATCATTAAACATATTTTTATTCTCGACCACCACTTGAATTTTCCCAAGTGGACTAGGCACCACCTTGGGTGACCTAGTCCCTTTTAGCTTAAAATTCAAAATTAAAACAAACCTATTGGGAATTTGCCTCCAAAACCCTAGTGTTAGCCTATCAAGTGACATTTTTGGAGAATTAGGGCATATATTGTATAAATAAGGGTTTCCATATTCATTTTGCCTCTCTTACTTTCCCCCCTAAGATCATTTTTCATCTTCACAAGCACTCTTGCACTCAAGCTTCTCAAGAAAGAAATCAAGCACAAGGCATCTCAAGCAACCTCTATTGGAGCTGATTCTTTTATGTTGCGGAATTGAATAACAAAGGATTTGGTGAGTGTTTGTATTTTATTAGTCATTCAATCATCTCTTCCTTTCACTCTATTTCATTTGGATTTGATTATCAAAATGGGGTTTGACTAAGGAAAACCCCTATTCTCTAACCCTAACCCTTTGTCTCCTCTTTGCATGTGTGATTTGCAGGTTTTTGTATGTAGGCTTGTCAAGGAGAAAGGTGCTAAAAGGTGTTGCCAACTCATCAAAGTCATTCAATTTCACAAAGCCCTAGTTGAAGCTTGGAGACCTCCTTCAACCCATTTTCTGTAGAATCTGAACCAAACACCTGTTAGGATCCAGAGTGTATACCTAAGGATCCAATCTCTACTTCTAAATTCTCATAAATTCATAGGAGAACTAGGTCACCAACAATGGTGAACTAGTCCCTCTAAATTTTTTTTTCAAGGATTTTCACATTTTTGGATACCTTTTGGTAGAAACCCACTCCAATAGATTCTCCCAACAAAAGGACTAGGTTGCCCATTTTGGTGTAAGTGTCCCTGTGGAAATTTTTGGTAGATTCTAGAATATTTCAAAGCTCCTCATCTGCAAATTTCAGTACCCAGGTGCACCACTTATGTTATTTCCATCTTCTTTCCAGTTTGCATACATTTAGGTCATTTTATTTATATTGCATGTAGTTTGTATTTACATTACTTTAGATTCCATAGGTCGTTTAGTTTCATTTCATTTCTTTACTTAGCCAAACTTTATCACACACAACACAACCCTAATCATCCCATCCTTCCTTTGAATACAATCACCAAAAGTGCCATATCATTAAAGTGGAAAGAGTTGCATTCCTACACGAAGTGCTCCTAGGTGAAAAACCCTAGGGGCCTAGTAAGGGGAATCCCCTTTCCCTTGTTAGCATATACAGTTTTTGGTGGTTCAGAATCATAATCCATCCACAAAATTTTTATTATTGCATCCATACACATAACCATGGCATAATCATATGAAACCTCACATAGCATAAAGAACAAAAAATCAAATGCATCCATCATAAGCATCTCATCATAAAATCACATAGACAACATATTGATCAATTAGAATCCACTACATATCATATAATCTCAAAATAAATGTCAAATGTATAATGATATCATCAAACATGGAGATATACATCATAAAAAATGTGGCAAAATATCATCATGTCTTTGATTGAATAAATGTATACATCATCAAGTGTCAGTATGACAAATAAAACATGAGAGAAATGTGGGGATCCCCCCAAATGTTGCGAGCCTCTTTGACCCTTGTGCTGCACCTCCTGATGGCCCTACATCTGGATGACTACCTAGTGGATCTCTCAAAGGTGGCCCAATCACACCTCTTCTAGTCGTTTGTGAGTGGTTGTGACTTGATCTAATACTCATAGACTGTGCATAACTAACACACTACTCTACAAGAACTACCTCATGATATCATAGTATGTAATACTAAGCCTCTCTGGTTGAATGTCGAACCTCCCTCAGCATGTCCCCTATGGTGGTCTCCTTAGCTACTCTTTGTAATCTCTTTGCTAAGGTCTCTTCCTACTCCCATATCTACCTCAAGGTATCTCTCTATGTTGTCAGAGAGGCGATTTGTACCTATGCCTATGCTTGTGCTTGTATCTATGCCTATGCCTATGTTAGCTGCCCCTATAAGGTCTGTACCTATGTATGTAAGGAAGATATCTGAGCCTACTACTGATGGGAGGGAAAATAAATCTGAATATGTTGTAGTCCCGAAGAAACCATGGGTGTCCTCCTCCGAGCCACTTTAACGTCCAACACTAGCCCACCTCCATCACCTCCATCAACCCCACCTCCAGCACCCCCATCTCCGCCAGCCCCATCTCCATCCCCTCCATCACCGCCATTTACCTCCTCCCCATCTCTCCTCCATCTAGGTGCATGAGTTGGTACCCTATAATCATCATCCAATGTTTGTACTGGTTCCTCTGGGTTGGATATACTTGGGAAAGGATGGATAAAGAAGTATTGTGCATAATATTTTTTCATCAGTGCATCAACAATCTCAGGATGGTAATCCCATATCCATGCCTGTAAACCAAAATACTCTTGACATACAACATCATATGATAGGGAGGGTCCCCACTTTGGAATGTCCTATCACCTCTGAGCATACAAAGTAACTCCCTGGGGAATAACTTGTGCTCTACCATACTACTAAAGCACCCTCATAACCAGGAATTGCTCAATCACAAATGGTGTCTGACCAATGAGGTATCTAGAAGAGAACACATAAGGTATCTTTGCATCATCCTCTAGCCACTACTCACAATCTAAGTATGGCCACTAGGTAACTATCTCTAGATCATACAAAACTCAACACCAATACTCTAATTTTCCTAGCTTTTGTTGGACAATTGGACCTATGTATCTAAAAACATAGGTCCTCCCAATAGGACGATCTTTGTCTACAACTAATTGAGTGACAGCTATATGCTCCCATGCCCAAATCTACAGTAATGTAACCCCAACCGAAAGAATAACAACTCCAAGGTATACGACCTGATGAAGATCATGATACAAATGAGCCAATATGCAAGATCCCTAGGCATATCTGATACCTTGTGTAATTATGCCCTCCATAATTCAGCCCCATCCAACTCATAGTCCCTTTGACCGATGGACAAGACATAGAAAACCTCCAATGAATCTAGCCACAACACATGGTAATGGTTGGTATGGTGCAACCATCTCCCTCCATGGGATCTCATATCCACTAATCTCCTCATCATGGAATATCCTATGCAGTGCATCAGTACCTCCCTACTTCATGTGGTCATAAACCACTAGCTCACCAACAATAGGAATCCCTAAGATATGATATACATCCTCTGGCATAACAACCATCTCACTGGTGGCTAAGTGAAATGTGTTGTGGTCACTATGCCACCTCTCAGCTGAAGTAGTCAGAAGTCCCCTGTTTATCCTATACTGGGGCATATTGATCAAAGAGGTCAACCCACATTGCACAATGATATCTAAATCAGCCTACACCAGCTATGAAATCATGTCTAATTTCTTTCGGAATATCTCTGAAGACTTCAAAAAAATAAAGTCCTAAAATCACAACATATCACAAATCAATAATTTATCAAGCAACCTATGAATCAATCTAATCAACTCTAATGAGATTTTGATCAAATCTCAGTGAGTGGCAATCATTGATCCTCACCTATCATGAGGTCAATTATCATCTATCCTAGGATTGATTCTCACCTATCATGAGATTAATCAATCAACATCATCAAACATAATCAACATCAACTGACACAATCATCAAACACCAAAATCAAGGAGAATAATTAAAATTTCATAAATCTGTTGTAAATGCGCTAGAATAGTATTTCTATGCACTAAAACATTACATGCGCCATTAAAATCCATTTATGCACCAAAACAAGGTCTTTATGTTCTAAATTACCAAATGCGCTATAACACATATTGAATGCACCTTTTCACAGAATCAATGACTAACTCACTAGTTGCGCTAAATCATACCATTGATGCACTAAATCAACACTCAAATGTGCTAAAGTATCTATATGCACTAGAACATGTCATCAATGCGCTATTTCAGAGAATTAATGCGCTAGAACCCTATACGTGCTAGGAAAATTAACTTATGCACCATTTTGACATCTAAATCCGCTAAAAACTTAATGCACTAGAACATTTCATCAATGCGCTAGATAATGACCCCTATGCACCAACCTATTCTATGTGTTACAACAACAACCTAATGTGTTCAAGTGGAGCACAAATGCGCTAGAACACATAAAACCGAATTCAAAATTAAAAAAACATGGGAAAAACAAATTTCAAAATTCAACAAGAGGTTTTTCGGGGTATGTATTGAAGGTGCATACGTGATCAGGCAATTGTGGCATCGAACTCGCTCGAATCGGTGGGTTTGCAATGGAATCAATATCTTACTAAATTGCTCAATCACTTCACTCTCCAAAATACAAATGAATCAAATGAGCTCCTTTTCACATATTTTTACCTTTTAAAGGGGTAATTAAGTGGTATTGTTTTATTTTATTTTTCAAAGGCATCAATTTAATCAATTAATCAAATTGGTAGGATCATTCTTCATTGATGGGAGATAAATCGTCTCAGCATAAATTTTTTTTGGAAATCATCATCAAATCTTTGAAATTTCAAAAACTCAAAAAAATTCAAAAATATTCCCCGATTTATCTCCTGAGGGGGCATATATACATCATCACTCAAAAAATCAGCATCTAGGGTAGATAAAAATATTTTTCAACACCATCGGAAAATATTTCTCTAAAGCAATGTGTCGCAAACACATCACTTCAAAGAGGGGAAAAATGTATACACCTAAAATTGGTCTGGGAGAAATTAATTAAATACAAGGTATTTAATTAATAAATCTTTAATTCTTCTACTTATAAATAAATCAACAAATTTATTTATATAGTTCACTTTCTTAAATTTTTCTTATTTAAAATCATTTTCTTCATGTCTTAATTAAATAAATAAATTTAATTAGTTAGCTTTATTAATTTAACTCCCTTTTATTTAAATTCAAATTTTATATTTGAATTTAGTCACATTTCTACTAAATTCTCATCTTCCACCTCATCATGTGTCTCATGAAATTAAATATTCATTCTTAATATTTAATTGGCATTTATCTCAACAAATTCTAACCAATTTTGAGACACTTGGCCATCTCCTCCATTTGATTCTCCTCTACGTTTGGTAATTTGTTCTACTAAAGGGAACACATTCCTTGATTCTCTCTAACATCTTCAAATTCGACTGTTCATCTCTATACATCAAATCTAGAGCGTTGAATCCTACAACATAGGCTGATGCCTCAGAGAAATCTATAAATATAGCCTCATTTACAATATTTGGGAGATAGATAATTGAGCATAAGTACATTCTGCATAAATTTCACTAGCATTGTTATCTTGGCATTAGCATTGA
The DNA here is from genome assembly GCA_007115665.2 of Sequoiadendron giganteum. Taxonomy (NCBI): domain Eukaryota; kingdom Viridiplantae; phylum Streptophyta; class Pinopsida; order Cupressales; family Cupressaceae; genus Sequoiadendron; species Sequoiadendron giganteum. The sequence continues at coordinate 552,773,979 of CM021101.1, read as the reverse complement.
GTATTTTGGTATTTACATTTAGCATCACTTAGTTTGAATCATGGATTTAGAATTAGCCGCATCTTAATTTCTATAGTTGCATAACAACATTTTCATTATTAAATCGATCATGTAGAAAGTTGTATTGAATTTCCAACATCTCATTCTTCAGGTTGTCATTTGACAAGTCATGTGCATACACACAATCTGAGAGCCATAATGACTTGAAAAATCCTTGGAGATAGAGGATAATGTGAAGACTTTAGAGAGTTTGTTTGTTTCAATTTTATTAGATTATTATTCGAATTCTCTAATATAATGTTTCATTGATTGTGTTGTATTGTTTACTTTCGGTACTCACATATTTTATAACAACATGATACAATTTCTGTTTAAAAAATCCATTTTGTGCATATCGTGCAATCATTTCATTCCAAGAGGACATCTCTTTGAGCCCTTCCATCAAATAGTTCACGTGCCTTATCTATACTTCCATATTTTGCATACATGTCTACTAAAGCATTTCCAACTATAATATTTGACAAAATTCCCCCTTCCATTATGTTATGATGGATGTCCATACCTTGTTCCAAAGCTCCCATTTTGGCATAGGAAGGGAGGATGCTGGCAAAGGTTGTCGAATTTGGATTTACACTTGCTAATTTTATTTGCTTGAGTGTTTCTAAAGCCTTTTCAAAAAATCCATTTTGTGTTTATCTCACAATCATTTCATTCCATGAGATGACATCGCTTTGAGGAATTATTCCAAACAGTTCACATGCCTTGGTAATGCTTCCACATTTTGCATACATGTCTACCAGGGAAATTGAAACTACAACATCTAACAAAATTCCTCTATCTATACACTTCAACCTCATAATGTTCAAGCACATCATCAATTATCACATCCAAAAGTAAAATCACATCATCCCTACATCCCCGTACACACACAAAATTTCCTTCACGAGGATGCGAGGAGAGCTCACCATCCTGCCCCTCATTCCCTAGCTCCTTGTGGGGCTACGAGGGAGCCTGGACTGTAATCACATAAAAGTTACTTCATGAGAGATAAGTAGGTGAGGCAGCAATCACACCAAATGAAATACCTAACATATGTCTTCCCTGAATTTCTACCACCCCACCATCCCATGATGGTGACTGGAGAGGATGGTAGGTGTGTGGGATGGATGTCCATACCCTGTTCCAAAGCTTCCATTTTGGGATAGGTAGGGAGGATGATGGAAAAGGTTATCGAATTTGGATTTACACCTAATTTCCTTTGCTTGAAAGTTTGTAAAGCCTTTTCAAAAAATCCATTTTTTTGTATATCCCGCAAATATTGCATTCAATGAGACCACATTTCATTGAGACAATTTGTCAAAAAATTCATGTGCTTTGTCTATGTTACCACATTTTGCATACATGTCTACTAGAGCAGTTACCACTACAACATCTCAAAAATCTATTGTTTATGCTTTGATGGATTTCTATACACCATCGGAAAAAAATTCTTTGAAGCAATGTGTCGCAAACATATCACTTCAAAGAGCGGAAAAATGTATACACCTAAAATTGGCCTAGAAGAAATTAATTAAATATAAGCTATTTAATTAAGAAATATTTCATTCTTCTACTTATAAATAAATCAAGCAATTTATTTATATAGTTCATTTTCTTAAATTATTCTTAACTAAAATCATTTTCTTCATGTCTTAATTAAATAAATAACTTTAATTAGTTAGTTTTTATTAACTAACTCCCTTTTATTTAAATTCGATCACATTTCTACTAACTTCTCATCTTCCACCTCATCATGTGTCTCATGAAATTAAATATTCTTAATATTCAATTGGAATTTATCTCAACAAATTCTAACCCATTTTGAGACACTTGGCTATCTCCTCCATTTGATTCTCCTCTACACTTGGCAGTTTGTTCTACTAAAGGGAACACTCTCCTTGATTCTCTCTAACATCTTCACATTCGTCCGTTCATCTCTCCAGATCAAATCCAGTCCATTGAATCATGCCACATAGGCTGATGCCTTGGATAAATCTATAAATATAGCCTCATTTACAACATTTGGAAGATAGAGAATTGAGCATAAGTACATTCTACAAAAAAAATCACTAACATTGTTATCTTGGCATTAGCATTGAGTATTTCGGTATTTACATTTAGCATCACTTAGTTTGAATCATGGCTTTAGCATTAGTTGCATCTTAATTTTTGTAGTTGCATCACAACATTTTCATTATCAATATCATAGAATTATCATAATCTTTGCACAATCATATACATCATATAATTTTAGCAATCAATGATGTAGAAAGGTTTATTGCATTTCCAACATCTCGTTCTTCAAGTTGTCATTTGATAAGTCATGTGCTTATAGACAATCTGAGAGCCATAATGACTTGAAAAATATTTGGAGATAGAGAACAATGGGATGAATTTAGAGAGTTTGTTCATTTCAATTCGATTAGATTATTATTTGAATTCTCTAATATAATATTTCATTGATTGTGTTGTATTGTTTACTTTTGGTACTCACATATTTTATAACAACACAATATAATTTTTGTTTAAAAAATCCATTTTGTGTATATCTTGTTATCATTGCATTCTAGGAGATGACATCTATTTGAGCCATTCCATCAAACAGTTCATGTTCCTTAACTATACTTCCATATTTTGCATACATGTCTACTAAATTATTTCCAACTATAATATCTAACAACACTCCCCCTTCCATTATGTTATGATGGATGTCCATACCTTGTTCCAAAGCTCCCATTTTGGCATAGGAAGGGAGGATGATGGAAAAGGTTATCGAATTTGGCTTTACACCTGCTAATTATATTTTCTTGAAAGTTTCTAAATCCTTTCAAAAAATCAATTTTGTGAATATCTCACAATCATTGCATTCCATGAGATGACATCTCTTTGAGGAATTATGCCTAACAAATCACATGCCTTGTCAACGCTTCCACATTTTGCATACATGTCTACCAAGGCAATTGAAACTATAAAATCTAAAAAAATTCCTCTATCCATACACTTCGACCTTAGAATGTTTAGGCAAAACATCGATCATCACATCATCCATGCATCCCTGTGCACACACAAAAGTTTCTTCACAAGGATGCGGGGAGAGCTCGCCATCCTGCACCCTCATGACCTAGCTCCTTGCGGGGATACGGGAGAGCCTGGACTGTAATCACACAAAATTTCCTTCATGGGAGATAAGTAGGTGAGGCAACAATCACACCAAATGAAATATCCAACAGATGTCTTCCCTGAATTTCTACCACCCTACCACCCCATGACGATGACTAGAGAGACTGGAAGGTGTGTGGGATGGATGTCCATACCCTGTTCCAAAGATCCCATTTTGGAATAGGTAGGGAGGATTGTGGTAAAGGTTATCAAATTTGGATTTACACCTAATTGAATTTTCTTGAAAGTTTGTAAAGCCTTTTCAGAAAACCTATTTTGTGCATATCTTGCAATCATTGCATTCAATGAGACCACATTTCATTGAGACATTTTTTCAAATAGTTCATGTGCTTTGTCTATGTTTCCACATTTTTTATACATTTCTACCAGGGTAGTTGCCACTACAACATCTGGAAAATCTATCATTTATGCTTTGATGAATTTATATACCCTATTGCTAAGCTCTCATTTTGTCATCGGGTGGGAGGATGTTGGAAAAGGTTGTAGAATTTGGTGTTACAACTACCAATTGCATTTTCTTAAAAGTTTTGAAAGCCCTTTCAAAAAATCCATTTTGTGAATATCCTATAATTATTGCATTCCATGAGATTACATCTCTTTGAGGAATTTTTTCAAATAGTTCATGAGTTTTTTCTATGCTTCCATATTTTCCATACATGTCTACCATAGAAAATCCTCCACAACTAATAATGAAACATCAAATTCAGATAACTCCTTAGATAACAAACAAGCCCAACTAAATAGTGCACCTATCATGGCTAGAATTATGTTGCATGGACTTCCATTTATTTTTCTATTTCTTGAAATTGTGTGTTGTATTCATTCAATCTTTGGTTGCACTGAATAGATGGTCTCTATTTTAGCAAACTCAAAAGTTTCATTTGTGTGTTTCTTTCCTTCAATATCTAAAAATCTTATTTTCAAGGCATGATTGTTAATAGTCTCATGTATGTATTTGAGTAAAAAACATAGGCACATAATCATTTCAATTTATGCAAAAACCCCCTTAGTGAATCTTATATATTGTGAATATTGTATAACTTGTCTATAGTTTTTGTTCTAGGGTTAGTTTCAATTATATTTTTTTATGATCTTCTCTATCAAGTCCAAAAATTGTTAATTTTTTATTGGTAATGTTCTATATATTTTTCATTGTGGTCTAACTAGGAAAATTTTAAAAAAATCATTGATCGAGTACTAAAAACTATATTTTTTCTTTGCAGGTCCTATCTTTCTTGTTTGCAATAATCCTTTGTATCATGGTTTCACCCACAAGGAATGATTGTGATAGTGATATGACTATAAAGTAATAAGAGGGCATTCTCAAAAGGTAGTGATAGTCATTTGAGGCTAAGCAACATTTAAAGACCCATGGATTCAATAGGGCTACACTGAGAGCCATAAGTAGAAGAAATTGGGATGTTTGAAACAATATAGTGAGAAGAGTGTGAAGAGATTGGATAGTTTCAATCTAACCTGGAAACAAAAAGTGAAGGTCCTGATCAAATGGCATCATGGCAATGATAGTGTTTCTAAAATAATTATGACCATGGTAGAAGCACTCCTCAAACTTGAGTGAATATGTTTGAAAATGAGGATTTATGACAGTGAGGAGTCTATGAAAGAGCTTCTAGCTATGCATGAAGAAAATCTACAAGTGATTGTCAAGGGGCATAGATCCATACAAAAGATAGTGATGATGCAAAAATTAAAAGATAATCTTAGAGTGAATGAGAAGAAATATGCAAAGGTTACAATCTTGTCAGTGTCTCAAGAGACATTTAAAGGGGTAAAGAGGAAACCTTCTAGTATACATTTGGTAGTGCCAAATATCATGATAGTCAAGAGTCTTCATGTTAGATGCATGAATACCTAGGATAATACCATAGAGTTGGTACAAGTGAGCAACAAGAGGGTTGAGGGTTATCGTGAGCTATCTTACAACACAAAGATATTTTACAATAGTAGTATCATAATGGGATTTTGATTTCTATATTAGAGATAAGGACAGCTTATTGCTACAGGTAACAATTCAAAGTGGTAGCTTATGAACCAGAGAAAGTTGGGTGCATGAGAAGGCATCTCGACAGAGATGATAGTGTGATCTTGAACTAGGATAGTGAGCTTCATGGGACAGTCATGGATTTGTGAAGAAGACATCTATGAGTGTCTTTGTGCTTCTATGCTCAACGATACTCAAAAAATAAATTTCTTGCTTATTCTTTGAGCTATGCATTGTAACCATGAAGATTTTTTTAGAAAAGAGAAAGCATTATAACTTATTTTCAGATTTGTATGTTGTTTGTAAGCTTTTTTTTATCAATAAAACAAGTTATTTTCACCTTCTCAAAGTTGTTTCATTGTGCAAGCTTTAAAATGACTAAATATACTACTAATTGACATCAATTAATAATTAAATTGACTAAATATCTATCAAATTGATCAAAATGATGATTAAAATTAAGAACTAAATACACTACCAATGTACAAAAATTAGTGAATAAAAATGACTAAATAAGTGACCAATTAATAACATTCAATGACTAAATTAATGACTAAATATATCAGCGAATAAAGATGACTAAATAAGTGACCAAATTACAACAATCAATGACTAAATCATTGACTAAATATACTACCAAATCAATCAATCAAAACAACCAATAAATGACTAAAAATTGTTTAGCCATCAATCCGGTCACGTTATATATGACTGGCAATAAACTACTAATGGTCACATGACCAAGTTTAGTCATTTATAAGCATTTTTTAGTAGTTTTTCAGTCGTATATATTGTTATTTTGTAGTAGTGACATTGTGCAAAACTCACAGTGTGTTTTAAGCTATAGTTCACAATGATCCCAACCATTGTGGTTATCATCCATGTATATCTAGGTCTACAATTCAAATATAAATAACACCATTATTTCTAGTATTGGTAAAATACAATAAACTTCTCCTCAGTTGAGGAATCAGAGCATTGCGGTATTTAGAAACCTTGTCAAATGCTGGTTATAAAACATGCCATGTTTTGAAACTTGAAGTTTTTCATACCCAACACATAATTGTCAAATGATGTTGTCATTTCATGTATACACAAAAAATATATAGTTACAAATTTATTATAAAAAATAGGACCTTTCTAAACATGCTCTCTTTGTTAACTTGCACTTTACATAATGAGGCAACCTTCATAGTACACATTGTGCACACTAAGTTGCATGGTTCAAGTTGCAGTTCACAATGATACAAACTCTTGTGGTTATCATTTGTGTATATCTAGGTCTACAATTCAAATATTGAAAACACCATTACTTCTAGTATTGGGAAAATACAATACACTTCACATTAGATGATGATTCAAACCACCATGTGTTTTGAAAACCTTGTCAAATATAGGTTACAAAACACACCATATTTTGATCCCTGCAATCTCTCATACCCAAAACATAGTTGTTAAATGTACTTGTTATTTCATACATGTACATAGACATATGTATGGACTTGACTATTCTCCCTACAAAATTGCATGTCAAAGGCATGATAACATACATAAAATGATAGAAATGGTAGTTGTCGGGTCCGCTGAGGTGGTCCATGTGATGGTAGTCAGTAACGACATGAGGCTAAATTTCCTTACATCATACTACTCTTGTATTACCTTGTTATCATACCATTGTATTGGGGGATGGTGCATAATGTTATCATGTCTAATAAATGAATTTTGGTAGGGAGAATAGCCCATGCCAATATGTATAGTTATAGATTTATTATAAAAATATGACCTTTTCAAAAAAATTGTTTGCTAACCTGTACTTTATATAATGGGGCAACCTTCACAATACACTCTATGCAAAATGCACTACGTGTTTTAAGCTATTGTTTGTAACAACACCAACTCTTGTGGTTATCATCCATGTAATTCCAAGTCTACAATTCAAATAGCAGCAACATCATTATTTTTGGTACTACACTTTTCATCAAATGAGGATTCAAAGCATCATGTGTTTTGGAAACCCTCTCAAATGTTGGTTACAAAACACACCGTTTTGAAACCTACAATTTCTCACACCCAACACACAGTTTTCAAATGCTATTTTTATTTTATATGTACACAGACATACCTATATCTATGAAATGTATAAGGATATATGTATAGTTATGAATGTTTTATAAGAAATAGAAGGTGTGAAAATATGCTATTCTTTTTAATTTGCACTTTATGTCATATGGTATTCCTCACAATGCACAATTGACAGTGGTTATTTAAAGTAACCTCAAAGGAATGTTTGGATTTCAAAAAACTTTATCCTTAGGTAAAAGAGGTATGAGCACCGCAAGAAAATAGTTCTTCATTTTATGTTTAGGTAGGGCTATTATTTTTCTTTCATTGTATAGTTCTAGTTGCAGGTTGAACTATATAGTGTAGTTTACAACCTGCAAAAGCTTACATCATGGTTCCTAGTATATTTTCTAAAATTAGGCCTAACCTAATTCACCCAATGACTAATTAAATATTTTACCAATAGATTAAAAATAAATAGGCCTATTAATAATTATATAAAGTTCATAAATGCAATAGGGCCCAAAATCCTATATGAAAGTGTAAATAAATACACTTTACAACATTAAATTAAGGCAAAATTGGGTCTATTTAGCTTAGAAGGACCCTCAATCCCATGTGAATGTGTAAAACACATTACAACACTAGATTAGGTCCACTTTAGTTTATAAGAATCCTAAATTTATTGTGAATATGTAAATAAATACATTTTAGAACATTAAATTAGGGAAAAGTTAAGTTTATTTAGTTTGAGGAGGGCCCAAGACCCTGAGTCAAAACCAACATAAGAATAAAAAGGACACACACAAGGCTATATAATTTGTAGAAAAATAAGACACACAACAACACCAAAGATATAAAGAGGAAAGAAAAGAATAACATAGGTGGATCCAGCTTCAAAAATGTACCCACTCTAGGGCCATGAAACTTCAGGTCATCTATGGGGTGAGTTGTCCCAAATAAGTGGTTTAGTGAGAAATTCATGCCAGTGTGTTAGCTCCCCACCATATAATGAGAAATTCATGCGAATGTGTCGACTTCCCATAATACTAACCATACCAAAGTTATCCTCCTAATAAATTTGATAAGGCACCACAATGCAATTCTTTTGTCATATAAATTTTGTGTTAAAGGTGATTTTTCTTTGTTCATGTAATAGTCTTCTTCTTCGGGAGCATTGTGCTTAATGTCTACAAGAGAGGAAAAGTCAAAAGTGTCAGATCATCACCCATGGGATGCCTCATTCACATCATGCCATGCTAGTAGATCATAGACTCTTGGATGACATCAAACCAAATGACACCACTAAGAAGAGGACACATCACAATAAAAAGGAAAAATCATTCCATGAAATTTTGCCAAAAGATGTCATCTATGTATGCCCCCACTTAAAAGCATTTACTACACCATCATTGTGAGAAATTTCTTTTAAGTAGCCAATGATAAATGTTAACATGAAAGAAAACATGAGAGCCAACTTGCAAAGCCCTATGTCGAGTCATATGTTTCCAAATTGAACTATATCATGGATAAGTATGTCACATGGGAGTCAATCTTGAGGCATGTCATCCACATCCCAAGCTTGCTATTATATGTACATGAAAGGTGATCAACTAGCCAAAAGTGACATATGAGGATAAGAATTCCTAACCCCCTTTCCCCCACTTAGTGTAGGACAAGGGTGAGACTATAATGGATGATGATATGTTGCTCATTGCAAAAAGGGAATGACATGTAATAGTGAGTATTCTAGATCCTACAACTATTACATGGCAAGGAGAAGCAATCAAGGTTATTTATAATGATGAGTAAAGAAAGTTTCATCTTGATACATATTTAATGAGATATCTATCAGTTTCAAATGCATCAAAGTTAAAGTTGTCTTGGAAGAATCTTTTGTGATAGTGTTGACATTGGATGAAGGATTTTGTTTCAAGGTACAATGACCAAGAACATTAGTCATTTCTTGTGTTTTAATCTCTATAGGGACATGGGTACCTTGTTCTATAGCATCAAATACTTTCCCAAGTTGGTTCATAAGTTCAAGACCTCTTCCATAAATCTTTTTCACTTCTTTTGGATTCGGTGGTTGTTCAACTTTCTCAAAGTTTGTCTTGGATGTTGTCTTTTATTTTAAGGTGGTTGAAGTGGATTCTTTAGAGTTTTTGTATTTCAGTTATGGATTTCTCTTTTCCCTTTTTAGAATATTATGTTATGATCTTCTATTCTCCCATGAACATAGGTATGAAATCAAAGGTATCTGAAGAATCTTCCAATAACTTTGTGGCTTCTTCAAATTTATTTTATTTTTTATCTCTTGTACAAGTTTGACATGTGTGGTTGGTGTTAAGGGATGTCTAATATACATAATTTAAAAATACATATCATTTCAGGATCTCTTAATGAAGAGGAGTCTAATTTCACTTCATCATCTTCATCTAAGGAGGCCATATTACTATTGTTTGAAATAAGTTTTTCAATGTTGTCATTTGCTTGCACCATAGTACCTTCCCTAGTAGGAGAGTTTTTAGGAGAGTGAAAAACTAGATGTTCATGACATTCAAAGGTGGGTTCTCTTAAAATAACTTCATCATAAGTAAGGGAATTATCAATGTTTGGATTGTCTTGTTTATCAATGATGGAATTATCTTGTTCAATAATGTTTTTTCCTATGAGAAGAGAGGAGAATAGGACTCTCACAACTCTCATAAATTGGATCTTCTAACACAAAAGTATCTTCATCATAAATAGGAGAGATATTAGGAGAAGGCCAAATTTTATTGTTATGATTGTTGATGATTTCATCCTTTTTCTCTAAGGTCTCATTTTCTTGTCTCATAATATCTACCCTAGTAGGGGAGCTTTTAAGATGCTCATCCATGGTTAGATTTTGTAAGGTAACTCCATGATACATAGGGGAGGCATCAAGAGAAGGATAATTATGAGTTTCATGGCTACCAATGATTCGAAATTTTTGTTCAAATAGGTCTTCAAAATTTGTAGGGGCATCAGGAAAGGGAGAAATAAGATTCTCATGAGTGTTGTAAAGGATATCTTCTAACACTAAACTGTCTTCTTCATGTCTAGAGAAGATATTAGGAGAAGGAAAGGTTTGATTTTCATGATTATCTACATTTATATCCCCATGTCCTATAATGTCTTCCAAAGTAGGAGATGTAGGATTTTCATAGCTCTCAATTATTGGATCTCTTAATATCAACATATCCTCCACATGAATGTGTTTGTCATGATCATTCATGATTGTATCCTTATTCACTAAAGTATTTTCACAAGTAGGGGAGGGGTTGGGAGATGAATGGAGACTAGGTAAAGTAGTGGCCATGATCTTAGCTTTGTGTGTCATAATATATTTCCAAGCGGGAGGAAGACAAGCAAGACTTTCATGATCTTCATTGATTGTATCATCTTTCACCAAGATACCTTCGTCACAAATGGGAGAGATATCGGGAGAAGAACAATTATGATTATCATGATTGTAGATGCTTGCATCCTATTGTATCAAACCTTTAGCGAATGATCTAGGAGAGATGAAGTCATCAAGGGATTCATATAACATGTCAAAGTAATCACTACTAAAGGGTTTGAATGATATGATTTCTCTAAGGTTAACCATTTTTTATTTGTTTCTTTTGATGTTTTTTTTTTGTTTTCATTTTCTAATGAATGCTAAATGTATTTTTATCTAAATGCTAAAAATGACAAGTGTCATAAACTAATTCTATCCACAATTGCAATGATTGTAAATGATGCTATTTCTAATGATTTGAATGTAACAAAAAGTAGACAAAATGAAACAAAAAAGTAATAACAACAAATAGAAGCTTGAAAATAGGAAATTTAACTCTATAAAATGCAATTTAGAATATGTAGAGGGACTAACTCACCCAAGGTGGCGAATGAGACCCAGTAGCGATTTTTTCAAAAATTTTAATTTTTTTGAATTGGATTTTATGCTTCTTATGTTTTATGATCTAAATCTGAGATGCAAATACACAATTTTAATGATTTTTAATGAAATTAGATGCAAAAATGCAAGCTAAATGAGCTTTCACTAATGCAAAACTTGAAACCCTAGAATGAAAATTAACCAATGTGAATCCTAATGCAATGTTAATGCAAGCTAAATCTAGGATGTAAATACACTCCAAATTAGAATTATGATGCTCTATTGCAAGTTCACCAAAATGAATAGGTGAAAATTGGGAGATCTCTTTCACCTTTAGTGTTTAGGACCTAAAAGGAGAGAGACAATTTTCACACACTGTACTCAAGAACAAACCCTTGATATCTCGTTGCAAAGAAGAAAGAGATATTGCAAGAGGCTTGTCCTATAGGCTGAATGGGATCTAATAAGGGGTTCACCACCAAGTTTAAACTTTGAAAAGACAATGAAGTGCAAGATGAATTGCAAAACCCTAGTTGATGCAAACTAACTCTAAATGACCTAGAAAGATGAATGAAATGAAATAAAAAACTATAAAACAAAAAGTGTAAAACAAAAAGTGTTCACCTGGAAACTTGATGATGACTCAAAACAACTCTAAAATTCTGAAAAACTTGAATTTTTGACCTATTGGGACTCATTCGCCATTCTAGGCGAATCAATCCCATTTCTAGATTTCTATACAAGATCAGGTTTCAGGCAAATGGGTATCCAAATCTATAACTTAGATATGTGAAAAAAACCTACAGTGGGACTAATTTTCCACTTGTGGAAAATGAGTCTAGTTTGGCTCTTTTTGGAAATTTAAAGTTTTGATCTACACCTCTTAGTCTACTCTTTCTTCTTCTCTAGGTTTTCAGATCTGAAACCTTGATTTCAGGGTTGTAGATGACCTTTTAGTGAATATTATGACCTTGCACATGGGGAGACAACTCCAAAAATATTGTAACCTAATATTCAATGATATACAAGTCTTCAAAGAACCCAGATCTATAATTACACAAAGAAAGAGAGAAGTGTTGATAATTAGGGAATAGGGGCTTTCCTTGTTCAAACCCATTTTAGTTAATTAAACCAAATGATGAAACAATGAAACAAGGACATGAAAAATGAACATAAGATATGAGAAATGGTACCTTGAATTATGTCTTGTAAATGATGTCTATAAATATACAACTCAATCATGAAATAGCCATGAAGGATGTAGTTCTTCATCTTGACAATAGGAGTAGAACAATGCTTGATCTTGGATCTTCAATGCTAGATCACAAAAATGGATCAATATGTTTGATGCTTGATATTATTGAAATGATGATGGATCTTGAATGGAAACCATAATTGATTAAAAAACCTTGCCCTTGAACGATCTTCAAAGCTATCTTGATGAACTTGGAATTCTTAACCCTTGCTTGCTTGACTTGATAACATATATGATTATGTTGTTTGGATGAAATAATGATTTGAAAGAATTTTTATATAGGAAATCCACTCAAATGACCATTAATTTTATCCCCAAGGCTGACATGGAAGTAATTTTAAATTAAAAACCCACTTTTCTTGCTTACAACCTTAAAAAAGACCAAATGGGACTCATTCGCCATCTTGGGCAAATCAGTCCCACTTGGATGGGATTTATTGACTATCCTGGATGAATGAGTCCCACCTCGATGTAACTCATTCACCATCCTAGGTGAATGAGTCCCACCTAGATGAGACTCATTCACCCAAGGTGGCAAATGGGTCCCATAGGGGCTATTTTTAGTCCTAAAGTGTCGAGAAGTGAACAAATTAAGCCTATATGTTGATCTTGTCATGTTTTGGATTTAAATATGCCTTGGGATGCATAATATGGGGTCATAGGGTCCTATTAATAATTATATAAAGGTCATAAATGCAAGAGGGCCTAATATCCAATGTGAAAGTGTAAATAAATACACTTTACAACATTAAATTAAGTCAAAATTGGGTCTATTTACCTTAGAAGGATCCTAAATCCCATGTAAATATTTAAAACACATTAAAACACTATATTAGGTCAAGTTTAGTTTATAAGCATCCTAAATTTAATGTGAAGATGTAAATACATACATTTTACAACATTAAATTAGGGTAAACTTATGTTTATTTAGCTTAAGGAGGGCCCAAGACCTAATGTAGATGTGTAAAACACCTCACAACACTAGACCAAGGTGATATCAAGTAAAATTCATCATTAAGAATTCCCAAATTAAGCAAGCAATACTTTTTTCTACACTACACTAACACACACTAGTGTTGCTTGGTGGGAAAAGAATAGAGAAAGATATGAAATGAAACATAAGATTTAGTTGGGTGATGCACAAAATATTTTTAAGAACCTCTAATTTTTTGACCTTATTCAAATGGGAAAGCTCCTAGATGCTTTGAAATGAAACCAAAAATAATTCAACTATCTCCTATATGTTCTCATTTTCTGATGAGCTCATCCAATTGGTCTTAAATTCTCATGAACTGCTCAATAGCTAATCTATATTTCTCCAACCAGTCGTAAGTACCCTTAAAATTTTTGAAAGAACATTTGGGAGAGGGTTTGAAATGATAGAAAATCTTAGTGGGTGTAGGATATATTTTAGGTGAGAATACTCTTATACTTTAGTTCATTAATTTCTCCTTATCTTAATATTTTAACCATTTATTCAACTACACACTTAGTATTTTTAGATAGCTCGAGGACTGATACATGGAAAATGAAGGTATGCCTTTATAAGATCCTATCATTCATCCCTAGACTACCCTCAAACTTTTAATGTCATGACTAAATTTATATTATAGTAATTTTTTTGAACAACCCCTAATTTCACACTTGTACTTTTTCTCATCTAACCTTAACTAGGCTCTCACACTACTTTGGATTACATCCCATATTCGAGTGTCAAAAAATATTGTCGAGACATTTTCACACTTGTTTGGGACCTCCTTGCTCAAGTGGGCTTCATGTTGCCTTGATTTAGTGTTGTAATGTGGTTGACACATTCACATGAGGTCTTGGACCCTTGTGAACTAATGAATTTAAATAGTACCTTGCTAAAGTGTTGTGACACACTTTCACACTTTTCTAAGGTTTTTAAATTAATTAGCTTAACCTAATAAACTTCTTTTTAATAAAAATAAACCTTAATATTTCCTTATTTGGAATGTTGTAAAGTGTTATAGCACACTTTCACACTATTTCAGGCTTGTCATTTATAATTGGGGTTTCTTATGCTTTAATTGACCCTATTTTGCATCCACAAGCCTCATTTAATATAAATTTTCAAGGATAATCCTAACACCAATCATTAGCCAATCATAATTTAAGTGTTTTAGGCTTGAATGACAAAAAAATAGTGATTTGGGACTCATTCGCCACCTTGGGCGAATGAGTCTAACCTAGATATTTTTTTTGCAAACCTGGTTTCACACATTTCTAGGCATTTTTAAAATTGGTCCCAAAAATTAGGCCTAGTGGGACTCATTCACCACCTTGGGCGCATGAGTCGTGTGTGGCCCAAAATCAAAATTAAGTCACATTTTTTGTAGGATTTTATCCTCCTAGATCTGATGTTGGCTTGTAGTGTTGTAATTTTGAGAATTCTTACATAATTGAGTATAAATACAAATTTCTTTCACTCATTTTACCCCTACCAATTTGAATGAGCATCCTTATAGAGGAATTGAGTTCACAAGAGAATTTAAGCATTCACAAGAGCATTCAAGTGTCTTCAAGAGAAGATTATCAAGCATTTTAAAGCAACATTCAAGCATCAATCATCATCTCAAGGACTTCATGCATCATGTTTGTCTTTGAGCTAACAATTGTGATGTAGGGTTTTTGCTTCAAGCAAGAATTTATTTCAAGATCAACATCATTCAAGCAAGAGGAAAGATATACACCCATTGCAACCATCTCAAGCATATTTGTAGCACTTTATTACAAGGGTTTGGTCTAGGTTATAGATTTCCTAGGGAGAAATATTGGAGAAAAGTTGTCAAGAGATCAAAGTTGTCAAAGTTGTCATCAAGCCTTAGAGAACATTGGAGATCACCTATAGGTTGAAAATTAGAGTTTCGAATCCAAAAAGTTGCAGAGGAAGATTGACAGATTGAGGAGAGTAGGATCAAACTTTGAAGCTTTAGAAAATCCTAACTAGACTGATTCGCCACTTCTGGCAAATGAGTCCCAGTTTCATTCAAATTTTAGATTTTTACAAATTCAGGTATGCATTTTGCAAATTCTTGTTCTCGCATAGAAACCTAGTTTCTGGATTGATTCACCTAGCTTGGCGAATGAGTCCCATTCAACATTAAAGGGATAAATTCCAGTGTTCCAGAGCTCCACTCAACCTTCTCTAGTTTTCTAGGTGCATACATTCCTTTATGTAGTTTTCTATTTTGTTTCACTTGCATTTCTAGGTCATTTAGAGTTACTTTGCATTCAATTAGGGTTTTCATTGCATCTTGCATTTCATTATATTTTCCAAGTCTAAAATTTGTGGTGAACCCCTTTCTAGATCATATTCAACCCCTAGAACAACCCTCTTATAGGAAATTTTTCTCTTTTGCATTGAGATCTCAAGGGTTTGTTCTTGAGTGATAGTTAGTGAAATTGTCCTTCTAGGTCCTAAATAAAAGTTTGACAGTGGTACTTGCTATAATTTTTTGTCTATATTTTGTGCCATTATTGATTATTGCAAGATATGGCCCCTTTCATATACTTTTATTGATTCACTATACAATTTCAAGTACACTAGCACTAATCCTCTATCCTACTTAACCTTGAAAATTTTGTTTGTCAAAATCTTAGCCATGGTCTCTAATTTTTCTATATGATGATGGATGTTTACCTTCAGTTGATACACACAATATGTTTGAATTGAGCATAATAGACATCTTCCTTTTTTTATTTTCAATAATTGTATTAAAATAATGAAATGATAAATCAATAATTTTGAGCATCTAGAAAGTCTACCCATTCTTATTTGTGATTAGGTCCGTCATCAGTAGGACTATCATTATTGTATTTATGGATTTTTTTGGTCTGTGCACAATCATGATGGGCCAAAAAGTGGCGATATGTAAGTGATATGATGGCCCATGTGGCTGATGAATTTTTTTTAACCCAAAATGGATGAAAGGATAAGGGTTTCTAAAGGATATTCTTAGCTTTCCACCAATATAAATTATGCTTTACTTTGAATTTAATAAATAATTATTATTCATTTTCTATTTGAATTAGGAATAAAGTCCTTATTGATATGCTAATTGAAAAACATTTATAACTTTCAAACGGTATCACATTTTTTGAATCTAAAACATGCGTCACATTCTATGCTTTACATACTATAGGATTAAAACAAATTTGAATTTCATGAAGTTTTGACCAAGTTAAGGTGGTTAGACATACAAGTTTTAATATTTTTTAAAAGGGGTATGTGCAAGATCATCATGGAAAAAAAAGGTCCTTAAGTGGCAATGAAAATTCAGAAAATCAGAGTTGGACAACTTGACATAAAAATTTGAATACGTTATCTATATTATTTGAAAAATATGTAAAAATAGAATCTGTAGCAAATTAAATGTATTTTCTAAACTATTGGGTTTATTTTTATTTTTTAAAATTTGTTTGGTGAAAATTTGAAATTTCAATGCAGTACTACTTAAATTTCATGGAAAAAATAAGAAGTAGGTGTTTGTCTAACCACCCTAACCACAATAAAATGATAATATTTTTTTTATAAGATTTTAGATACAACTAGAGGACTCATGTCCCAATGTGATGCATATTTTTTTGTAATTTTTCTCCAAGTAAATAATTAATTATGAATTTTTTATTACAACTTTTAAAAAATATAAAAACTTGTATGTCTGACCACATTAAGTTGGTCAAAACTTCAATGAAATTCAATTATTTATTTTTTAATCCTATAGTATGTGAAACATAGAATGTGATGCATGTTTTATATTCAAAAAATGTGATATTGTTTGAAAGCTATAGATGATTTTCAATCAACCTATCAATCAAGACTTTAGTCGTAATTCAAATAGAAAATGAATAATAATAATTTATTAATTTCAAAGTAAAACATAATTTATATTGGTGGAAAGCTGAGAATCTCCTTTAAAAACCCTTTTCGTTTCATCAATTTTGAGTAAAAAAAAAGTCGTTAGCCACATGGGCCATCATATCACTTACATATCACCACTTTTTGGTCCATCATGATCCTGCACATACCCAAAGTTGTAATAAAAAAATCATAATTAATTATTTCCTTGGAAACAAATTACAAAAAAAAATGCATCACATTGGGACATAAGTCCTCTATTGATGTCTAAAGTCTTATAGATAACTTATTCAAATTTTTACGTCAAGTTTCTTAACTCTGATTTTTTGAATTTTCATCGTCACTTAAGGGCCTGTTTTTTCCAAGTTTTTTTAATCTATTATAATGCAAGAAAAATACTCAAGATTGGGTGGTAAGGAGCACAAACCAGTATATGGAGCCTCTTTTTGTGTACATGTGCCCACGATGTGTGATTGGTTTTGTGCTCACTTGAAAATATAGTAGGATAACGGTGCTTTAGTGAAAAATGGGTGAGAGAGTGGAAAAAATGGCTAAGTGTTTGGATAAATAGATTAGAGGATTTTGGATGGAGGATTAGGATTGAGAGTTGAAGATGAAGGGTTGAGGTGCCTTGATACATCTCAACCCACAATGTGATGACAAGTTTCATCACATGGGGAGAAGAGAGGATGAGGTGGAGGGTACTTGAAAGTACCCTTGGTAAGGATGTGACAAGAGGGAATATTAAATTCCTTTTTAATCCTTAGGGGGATGAGAAAAGGAATTTAATTTTCCATGGGGATGAGAGGAATTAAAAATTCCTCAAAAGGACATTGGGAAGGAAAGAAGGAATTAAAAATTCCTTGGGGGATGGGGAGAGCTGACCAAGGACTAGGTTAAGATAATTAAATAAAGATTAGAGGAAGGTTAGGTGGCTAACTAGGATTAGGAACCCACTTGCAAAATCTGGAGGATGTGACACCTCCCTAATCATAGATTAGAATGTGCACATCCCTAATGATGGGATTAGTAAGGGGATTAGGATTAGGTGTAGATTATGGAGGATCCATGACATGTGAGGAATTAAATAAATAGGTTATTTATTTAATTCTGTGATGAAAAGGAGTGTAAAATATTTAATTATTTAATTAAATACCTTAAGTGTTTTAGATGAATTTAAGATTATTAATTAAATAATAGCAATATTATTCAATTAATATGGGTAAGAGGATATTAGATGAAAATGAATAAATTTGACCAAATGTAAGTGGTCAAATTTATGTGTCTACATTTGTCCCCTCTTTGAGATGGTGTTACGAAGTATGATCATTTCAAATAAGATTAAAAAAAAACAGTAGGAAGAAAATGGTTAGATTAGGGAATGTGCCCTAGTCATTCAAAGGAGTGAATAGGAAGAAAATATGATGAAAATGAAGATGAGGATTGGGATTGAGGATGCCCCCTCAAGAGGACATGCGGTTTCAAGAGAAAACATATATTCTCTCAAAATGGATGAGATGAGGCAAGGTGAATGAGGAGGAGGATGCAAGATGATGAATATAATGTGATCTAAAGATAGAGATAATGGAAGGAGAAGATGATAAGAAAGCAAACACCAATAGATGTAAGGACAAATAGGATGTTTCCCTGGTCAAGCTACAAGCCCAGATTGATTGACTATGGATAAAGTGTTGTTGATGAGGGAATGGTATATTCCAGAACAACACAAGTACTAGGAAGGATACATCCCAATTATGATGACGAGTGTGTTGATGAGGGACTAATATATCTTGAAACAACACAAGGATAGGGAAGGATATATCCTGATGATGATAATGATGATAGTGTTATTGATGAGGGAATGATATTCACCAAGAAAACCCAAGGAGATGAAAGGAAACATCCTGATTATGATGATGAGAGTGTTGTATATGAGGGAATGATATATCTGAAAACAACACAATGGTATGGAAGGATACATCCCGATGATGATGATGATAGTTTCATTGGTAAGGAAATGATATATCCCCAAACAAAAAAAGGATACGGAAGGATATATCGTGATGATGACGATGATAGGATCAACACTTGCAACAAGGCTAGGAAGAAGACCAAATATGTGATTAGATTGTTTGTGCTAGATTTTATGGGTTAGGATTTATGTGACATATGAGATTGCTGATACGGATGAAGATGATGGACAAAAAGATATTTAGAATAAAAAATCCATATTATCCTAAGAATATTGAAGGGATGATGAAATGAGGAAGATTTATGAATTCTTAGAATAACAAATCTATATTATCCTAAGAATATTGAAGAGATGAAGATATGATGAAGATGGAGGAAGGGGGTGATGAAAACATATAATATAGATAGATAAGGGGGAGTGATAAAGGATGAATGGATGAGAAATATGTAGGGTGATTGGATGGAAAGATGGATTAGGAGCACCATAGAAATATGTCATGTACTAAGCACTTAATTTTATATAGCATGTGATACTATGCAAAAGGGTATGTGGAACCAAGGTGACTTTATATAACATGCATAGGACTAACACAACAAAAAAAAGTTAATCGAACATCCAAAGTCATAGGGGATTTGGTAGGACCAATGTTGGAAAATGACAAGAACAAAGGATGCCCCAATGTAACACAAGACCACAAAATCTTGGTGGATACTACGCAGGAAAGCCAAGAAAACGTGATCACACAAAAAACCAAGATATGCCCTTATTTCTACCAGTCAAAGTGCACCATGATATGATGGATTGTGGCGACCTTGAATAGGTATAGTAGGGAGATAAAATGATAAAAAAATGCAAAGGAACCAAGAAATCACAATAAATATAAAATATCCTTTTCCATGAGGATGATATGGGAATGGCTTGATATGATCTAATGTGAGGAAAGATAGATCCTGCTAAGACAAAAGATCGATTGAATGGATGAGAGGATCAACATGACTTGGGATAATTGAAATAGATCAACACTTCCAGGAACTTTTGAATTTAGTTGGTTAATTCTAGCAAGATAAGGACACTCATGGTGACATGAGAAAGAAAATGACACACCCTAAAGGATAGGCCTAGGCCTCAAGGGCTCATCAATGATGGCCTTGCCTACATGAAATCGCAAAGGTAATGTAGTTTGATAAATAGACCAATGATAGATGATGGAAGATGGATGAAGTAATGTGGGACCTAATGTTAAGTAGATAGAATGATTAAACCTATATGATGACATAATATTGATCATGTGGATAGGATGGTCGATATGTCGGATGTGGATTGTATAAAGCTCAAGAATGTGATAGTTATCCAAATGATCAAAAGATGAATGGGGAGGATGATATGATGGATATATAAGGGATGAAAACTGATAGGATATTAGCAAGATTTTTGAAAGAGGTGGGAGTGATGATAGTGAGATGGAGGGCATTGGATTGCATGAGGGTAGTATATAACTAGATACCAATGATAGGGGATTATGAGATGGAAAGAGGATGGAGATGAATGGATAGAGAGATGAAGATGGGGAAATGGAAGGATGATATGATGGATGGATGGATGGGAAGATAAGGAGTTGGAAGATGGAATGGATTAATGGATGGATGGATGGGAAGATAAGAATGAGAATATGGAAAGGATTCTTTAGATGGATGGATGGAAAGATAAGGATTTGGAAGATGGAAGGGATTATTTCAATGGATGGATGGGAAGATAAGGATGGGGAGGTGGAAAAGATTTTGTGGATGGATGGTTGAGAAGATGAGGATTTGGAAGATGGAAGGGATTTTTTGGATGGATGTATGTGAGGATAGGTTTGGTGAGATGGAGTGGATTTTGCAGATGGATGTATGGGATGATAAGGATGGGTAGATGGAAGGAATATAAGGATGGTGAGATGGAAGGGATTTTGTGGATGGATGGATGGGAAGGTAATGATGGGGAGATGGAAGGGATTATAAGGATGGTAAGATAGATGAGGTCTCGAAGGAATATTTCATAAATTAATAAAAACATTCCCCACTTTAGATAGGATGGAAGATAAAAGGATGGGTAAATAAGGGGGAATATGGATTATAGAATGATGGGTGGACAAGGGAGGGAGTTGGATATGGATAGGATGAAATGGATACAAAAGGTAGATGGATGATAGCAAGATGGGTGGAAAATGGAGGGAGTTGGATATGGATATGATGAAATGGATAAGGAAGGTAGATGAATGATAGCATGATGGGTGGATAAGGAAGGGAGCTGGATATGAATAGGATAAGATAGATAAGGAAGCTATATGCATGATAGCATGATGGGTGGATAAGGAAGGGAGTTGGATATGAATAGGATGAAATGGATAAGGAAGGTATATGGGTGATAACATGATCGGTGGATAAGGAATACAATAGTATATGGATAGAGGGAATGTATTCCAAGAGGTTTCAAAAGTATGTATGTGTACATATATATATATATATATATATATATATATTCCCCTATATTGATCAATACCACAAGGAAGAGTGATGGATTGGGATACATGGGATATGATAGGTAGGATAGGTGCATAGGTTGAATAAAGGAGATCAAGGAAGGGGATAAAGTTTCCCCCAAGTGTGGAAGTAAACTGGATGGGGGATTTATAAATGATGCTTGTTTGGAAAGGATTCATCATGGTATTTTTCCAAAGTGTTTGTTTGCCAAGTTTTCACCATTGGATAAATTATTTCTGTTTACCTTTTTTTTTGGATTTTTGTTGGATTTTTTGGACAATGTGTGGATGGAGATGAAGGATAATAGGGATGTGGATAAATGTATTTAGAATATATGTGATAAAGGGATAGATGAAGAAATCAAGCATCAAGTTCTATATGAGGTAATAGGAGCCCATGTGTGAAGTAACTATTGGATGTTGGTAAAACCTTATTAAGATGGATGGGGGATATGTGGGATAATGGATGGGATGTTGGAAAGTTTATGGATGGAATGATGGAGTAGATGTGTGATGGGGGAATGTTTTCAGAAGGTCAATGTTGGCACATATGGTGGGGGATATAGAATGACATGAGGATTATTGGGTGGAGCATGTTGGGATAGTGGAGGAGTTGTGATAGTGAATTTTGGGACATAAGGACCCAAAATAGATTGAGGATATGGAGGATGCGAATGATTTTCTATTGGATTAGAAACTTTGGATGTCGTTATGCATTTTTCATTTGAATTTACTGCATCTTTTTTCTTTGGGATCCACATGGTTCTGATTTTTTCTTGAATAGGCTTGTGTAGCCCTTGGGATTGATTGAGATTTTGGATTGGATTTTTTCTTTTCTTTCGGCATAACCTTTTAAGAGGACATGGGGGATTTAGATTAATGTGGATGTTTAGATTTATAAATTTTTACTTTGGTATCCAAAGAGCTTTTAATAGAAATGGGATGGGTGTGAGGAGATGGATGATGAAACATGAATGGAGTGATAGAGGTATGATCTTGGAGATGATGAATAGATGGAGGATGTGGGATAACATTCATGGAGAGGTGCCTTTGTTGATCCCAATTAGGAGTTATGAGAGTGGGATATATATTATGGGTGATAGGGATAGGTTATTGATGGATGAGGGGATGAGTGGAATGTGATGGAGGAAGTGATTTTGGAATATAAGGTCATATTATGGACTTAGTATATGCAAGATGTGTGATGGTGGATAGAGGGACATAAGGACACAAAATGGATTTTGAGGATGAAGGAGGAATATAGAGAGTTGTTTTGAGGTGATATGATGGAGGAGGTGGATGGTGAAAAATGATTTAGTGGAGTGATGGGAAGAGCCTATTGTTCTTTTGGAAGAGGCTTGTTGAAGATGAATGGAGGTTGTACCAACATTTCTGGATTGTGAGTCTTGAGATATATTTCCAAGACCTTGTGCACATGGAGTTTCTTTGACATGGATGGGCTCTAATATACCTTGTTCATGAAGGCTTGAGGATTTTCCTTGATAATTCATGATATTAAGCATTCATTTTATGGTAGTATGCTTATTATTCTTGAAACATGATGTGAGTGCATTATTAGGTAGAGGAGGATGGGTGGTGTATATTCTTTGTTCTTATTCTATAAGAAAACCACCATGGGTGGATGTAATAGTATCAAGGGGATATACAAGTGGCATTTGGATGGTTTAGATGGGCGATGATAAAGGATCATGAGATGGTAGGATATTGATTTGGAGGAGCAAGTGATAAGGGATCATGAGAGGGATTGGGTGGGATGGTAGGATCTTGATTTATAAGGGGATCATGGGATGGAGTGGATGAGGGGCTACAATCTTGAAGTGTAGTGGATGAGATCATAGGATCTTGATATAGATGATGGGATATGGTATTCTTTAAATCAAGCTCTTGGCATGTTTCAATTTGTGTGGGTGGCATGATGATAGAAGAGTTTTGGATAGACTCCTCAGATGGGGGAGATGGAAGGATGGAGGATTTGTGAAGTTCATGGGAGTGGATTTCGGTGATAATAGGAGTAGGAGAAGTGGAATGGATTTGGGTGTCTTTGATGGGTTCAACAATTGTACAAGTAGAAGATGGGGATTCAATGGATTCAAGGGGTTTGATGGTTTCAATGGTTTGGATGGTGTTAGGAGTGGGACTCAAAGTGATAGGTGTAGGATGGGGACGGGCCTCATCAATAATGACCATACATGATATATCGAGATGGCATGGCTCCATTACTTTAATATGTGGATTTGGTGATGTCTTCTTTGTTATAAGTCCTTGGATGACATCTAGAATGAGATACTTGTGTATTGTAGGCTTATATGGGGTGGTGGGAATAGATGAAGGATTATGAATGGGTGGAGGAATAGGATTATGGATTGGCGCATTAGGATTAGATAGATGAATGGGATTGGACAAAGGACTAAGAGTAGGTGTAGGATTAGCATTGGTGGGAGGATCAAGATTAGATGAAGGATTAGGATATGATGGAATGAAATATGGAGTGACATAGGAGGATATGGATGGTGGATTAGGTGCATGGAGTGGAGGATTATGATTATGGATTAGGAGAGGGTTTGGAGAGCAATGATATGATGGATTGGGATTAGATGGAGCAAAAAGGTATGATGGATTGGAGGAAGGATTAGAATATGATGGAGTGAAAGATGGAGTGAAATAGGAGGATATGGATGGTGGATTAGGATAGAAGGACATGTATAGTGGATTGATTTTGGATAAAGTGGATGGGGAATTAAGGTGGGAAGATTGGGATGGTGGATTAAGGTGGGAAGATTGGGATGTTGGATTAGGATAGGAGGATGTGGATGGTGGATTAGGATCATGCACTAGAGGATAATGAGATGGAGGATTTGGACTAGGGGTGAAGGTGATAGTTTTTTTGAATGAAGATGGACGATGAGATATGACTAGAGGAAAAGATGGAGCTATGTATATGGAATGAGAGGGATATATGGGGGATAGATAAGATGAAGATTTGGATTAAAGATAGGATGGATATTTCAATGGGGAAGATAATGGATATTTCATGTAAAAGGTATCAAAGGATTGATAGGAAGTGTGGATGAAGGCATGATGGGGTAGCTTGGATGATTGATTGGATTTTGGATGATGCTTGGAGAGAGATGACTAGTAATAATAGAATCAAGGGGATCTATATTATACTCATCTTGATCAACAAGAATCTCATTATCATCATCAACATAATTGGGATCTCCCTTTACTATTTTTTATTGCATTGATGGAGGACAAGGATTCATGATGTTGGATTGAAAATATGGGAATATATCATTAGAAGAAAAGAAGAGATGATGAAAAGATAAATGGAATGGATTAGAAGGATGTGTAAGAAGGGATCTTAAGATTATTTTTGATATAAGAAGATCCTGGATGTGGATGGAATAAAGCTCAAATTGGGATGTAGATTAAGCTCAGATTGGGATTTAATTTAATCTTAGATTATACTTAGATTGAAGGTTAGGTTAGGATTGGATTGAAGCTCAGATTAGGATGTTGACTCCTTGTTCAAAGGGGATGGTGTTTATATAGATTGACGATGGTCGATGAGATGACAATGACCGTTTGGAGATGGATATGGAGAGGAAAAATAATTGTGTTATAATTTTGGACTCAGGAAGATGTTGGCTAATCATGATAGGATGGATTGACTCTCAATATTTTGCATGGGAGGTAGATTCACCAAAAAATAGAGCACAATCACCTATATAGGTAGCAAAAATTCCTATTAGAGTAAAAAGTTTTCCTATGAGGGAATGAATTGGAAAATATACCAATGAGGATAGCAAGATCATCTAAGAACAAGGTAGAGACACCTATGTGGGATGACGAGTGTACGGACAAGGATAACGAAATCCACCAAGAGAAAAGTGTTCACCTATTTGGGTAGGAATATATGGATGAGAAAGGTGGATTCACCCCTAAAGGGAGAAGGGTTTCCTATCTGAGGGATGATGGTATGGACAAGAAAGGTGGATTCACCCCTAAAGGGAGCAAGATCGTCCATCCAGGAGCATTGACCAAAATGACTGAACTAGACAAGGGAATGTAACTGCCCCTAAGAGAGTGAGATCACCCATCGATAGAGTGTACTCACTTTTGTAGGAATTAGATATGCCTCTAAGGACAAGGATGACTCAATGGAAAAGGATTAACTAAAAATCAATTGACAAAGGAAATTGTAAACTCAAGACATGATAAGTATTGGACTCGCACAAGTAGACACACCAGGCAACATAAACCTAGAATTAGTCAAGATGATTTGAAAACTTAATGTAGGTACACCACCCCGAGGGGTTAATACTCTATGATACTCAAGTGGAGCACCCTTTCTCACATAGTAAAATAGGTAGAGATCTATTGACACAGAGTCATCAAGGGATGCCATGGGAAAACCTTCTCTCTCCTTGAGAACTATCATAGTTCACCATGAGGATTTCTATATCAACCTAAGGGATTACACGGTGAGTAGCTTCGAGGTCTTCTCCATAATCCATGCACTACACCTAGCCGTAACTAAAACAAAGGTCTTAAATCAGGCTAAATGAGAAACTAGGAGATTCCTTGATACACTAAGAGGTTGCGTGTGGCACGTCCATGAACACCAACCCATCAAAAGAATGTTTAAGCTAGAATTTTTTCACCCTAAGGGTTTTAGGACCTAGGGCAACAAACTTTCTTTGCTCCATATTCAAGGGTAACCTAGAGATCCCAATCCAATGAAGAACGGAGGAAGAGAACTAACAATAGAGTATCATAGGGTATACTTAGAGATAAATGAGGGGATCACCACCATTCTAGGGCTTGGAAAGACAAATGAAATACAAGATATAATGCTAAACCCTAATGTGATGCAATCTTTCACTAAATGACCTAAAAATGCATGTAAAACAAAACAAAAAGCTACAAGATGAAATGTATGCACCTAGAAATCTGAAGATGACTGGATGGAGTTCTGAAATGCTGAAAATAGTGAATTTAATGCTGAATGGGACTCATACACCAAGCTAGGTGAATCATTCCTAGATATGGGTTTTTGTACAAGAATAGGTTTCTGGAAAAAGGGTATCCAAAATTGAACTAAATTGAGACTCATATGCTAGAATTGGAGTATGAGTCTAGTTAGGGTTTTCTAGAGCCTCAAAGTCTAAATTTGGTCTTCAATGTCTACTCTTTTTGTTCATCTTTGTTTTTCAGACCTTAAACATTGATTTCGAGGTTGTAGGTGACTTTTTAGTGGAGATTACAACCTTGCAAATGGGGAGAGAAATTCAACAACTTTCTCCAAGATTTAAACTTAATCTTCAATGATCCTTAAATCTCCAAGACACCTATATTTTCAATTACATGTGTAAAGAGAAGAAAATATTGTTGATTTGTTAGTGAATAGGGGTTTTTCTAGGTCAAACCCATTTTAGGTAATTAAACCAAATAATGAAACAATGAAACAAGGACATGAAACATGAAACATGAAACATGAAATATGAACAATAATATATTGAATGATGTCTTGTAATATGAATTAACAATCTAACATGAAGTGGCCATGTAGAATGTAGATCTTGAACTTGAGATAACGTATAGAACCAATGCTTGGCCTTGGATCTTCAATGCTACATCACAACACTAGCTTAACAAAATGCTTGATGCTTGATGATCTTCACATAATGATGGATCTTGGACTTTTGCAAAAATTGATGAAGAATTCTTCTCTTAAATGCTCTATAAATGATCCTGCAAACTCTTCTAACAATCTTGTGAAGTCTTGGAATGCTTAACTCTTGAGTGCTTGGCTTGATTTCATGAATGCTTAATGAAATAGTGATTTGAGACTTCATTTATATAGGAGATTCATCCAAATGAATGTTTATTAGATCCCAAAGGCCAACAAAGAAGAAATTTGAATTTAAAACTCTATTTTCTTGCTTAAATCCTTAAAAATAGGCCAAATGGGACTCATACGACACCTGTGGCATATGGGTACCACCTCAATGGGATTCATATGCCCAGGATGTGGTATGGGTTTGACATGGCCTATTTTGATTGCTAAAGTGTTGGGGAGTGTGTAAATTAAATTTATATGAGTTATATGTGAAGATTTTAGTTAAAATATGCCTTGGGATGCATAATATAGGGTCTTAGGGGCCTATTAGTGATGATATTAAGGTCATAAATGCAAGGGGGCCAAAATCCAATATGAAAGTGTAAATAAATATAATTTACAACATTAAAGCAAAAACAGGTTTATTTAGCTAGAAGGGCCCAAAATATGATGTGAATGTGTACAACACATTACAACACTGGATTAGGTCCATTTAATTTACAAGTCTTCTCATTTTAATGTGAAAATGTGAATAAATACACTTCACAACATTAAATTAGGGTATAGTTAGGTTTATTTAGCTTTATCAACAACACTAGATCAAGGCGATATAAATTCTAATAATTTATCATTACTTATCCCAAATTAAGTGAAATTGTACCATTTCCAAAGGGGTACAATTTTTGTTATTATAGAGTGGATTAGGAAACACAACGAGGTATTGAAAGCTTAGACCAACCCTTCACACCTAACTAGGAATCAGGTGCCTAGTATCACTACTCCACAAGACACGTCATGATTGGATTGGGGTACAACTTTCATTTCCTTCATTTATATACCCCACTAGTACATGTGGGTGAGGTTATCCATTGGGTGATGATATCCCAAGTAAGCATCCTAAAGGGAAATAAATGCTAGGTGTTTCTAATCCCCAAGTTTGCATGTGGCATAAGGGGAGAGCATACGCATAAGCTATCACTCCTTGATAGACTCACAAATGGACCTAAGTTAATCATGATTTTTGATCCATAGGCTCACCAAATGATGCAAGGGGAGAGCATACGTCAATAGCTAACTCCAAACATGACAAAAAAAAGTTCTTTGACCCCTTTAAGAAATTGAAATGTGCCTAATTAGGTAGGGAAATCACCTGAACTCGGTCTTCGACCGCTCATCCTATAGGAAATAAGTTAGTAGTTTTATCCACTAGTGTTTGAAAAATGAGAGCAAGCTACACAAAAGGAAGATTAGATGCAAAATAAAATGATGAAAAGAAGATGATTGTTAGCCTAGCGGTGCATAAGGGGGTCTAAGGGGTGGAGTCCCCAAAGATTTTTTTTTGAAAGGGAAAGTATAAAGCGCTACGAAAAATTTGGTAGAAACCGATGTTTTTATACCTTCTATAGACCATGTAGATTCACCCCTGTATATCATTGGTTTGCCCTTGTATTCTTTTAGTGCATCTAATTTTGTAGTTCATGCATTTTCTTATTGGTGCAAATCAGGTTAGGTGCTCATAAAATCACCCTTGTAGCTATCAGGTTCACTCATGAAGGTTTCATGCTAACCTATTTGAAGGTTGCATGTGCAACTGTCTAGTTGTTGCACATTCACCTATCTAGATGTGGGTTTCCCTATTTGGATGTGGGTTCACCTATTCGAAGGTAGATTCACCTTTGAGAGTTTTGGGGTTGAGAGGTCAAGCACACATTTTCCTTTGTAAGAAGTAGGTTCACCCCTATAGATCATGGATCCACCCGTCAAGAGGATTCAACTCTGAAGCTTGAAGGGACCTGAACCTACAACAATTCAAACAATAAAAAACATTAATGGACACATAATGTGGGTCCCACCAACCATGCCAAAAATGTGTGAAGTATTTTTAATCTACTAAAATGAAAGAAATGAAATAAAATCAAGAAAAACACTCAATATTGGGCTCGATAAGGAGCTCAAACTAGCATATAAAGCCTCTGGGTGATCCCACAATATAGGTTTACAATTTTTGGCCAAACTGGACACTAAACTGATTTTTTCTAACAAAATCTTCACTTTCGGACACCTATAGTGGTTAAACCATGAGGAATTTGAAGATGATGCAAACTAATGATTTGTGATATTTTGTCTATAGATTCTAAATATTTTTTTTTTCATTTTTTTTGGAATCAAATTGCACTTATTTTTCCATCTCCTTCAAAAACTAGTTTTTTTCAGTAAACACCATTTTTAAGGAGTGACACTCACCGTATAACACAATTGTTTTTCCATGAAGGATAAAATTCTATTTTTTTCAAATTTAGATTTGTAACTATGGTATCTAGTGCTTCCAATTTGTTTCATAGTGTTTTATTGAATTTTTTTCCTTAATCAAGTTTCAAAGTCAAACCAATTATAATTCAAGCATAGGT
Organism: Sequoiadendron giganteum; assembly: GCA_007115665.2. Classification (NCBI taxonomy): domain Eukaryota; kingdom Viridiplantae; phylum Streptophyta; class Pinopsida; order Cupressales; family Cupressaceae; genus Sequoiadendron; species Sequoiadendron giganteum. Next base: position 552,743,889 of record CM021101.1, on the reverse strand, counting down.
AGACCATATAAAATAATTTTTTTTGTATGTATTGAAATTCAATTTTATTTTATTTGTTGGATCAAGGACTTGAATATTTGGTGCACTCATATTTATCATTTTTTTTTATAATCTTCTATTTTTCCACAAGTGCAGAACAAAGAGCTTGATTTTCGATGAAAAACCTACATTCACAAGAAATAAAAAATAAATTTAAATTTAATTAAAATTATACTTTTTGGGAAGCTTATAATAAGGAGTACATAATTAAAAAAATAAATTTTAAATGAATTCATTTGATCCCCCGAAAGGTAAATCAAAAGTGGTTTTTTATCAACATTGTGATAGGTGTAAAGGGGACTCCATTATAGGTATGGTTTAAAACTAGTGGGGTTCTATCCAAGGGGGTTTGATATAAGGTGGTTTGATCAAAGCCTCTTCAATTGGAATCCTTGAAATGAAACTTTTTAATGCTTAAATCATTATATTTTCTATAAATATTTGATTTTAGCAAAAGTCAAAATCTCCTAGAAATTGTAAACCAACATTGTGGGATCACCCCTCTTTTTGTGTAGATGTGCCTAGGATGTGTAATTGGTTGTGTGCTCACTCAAAAATCTGGTAGCATAATGATGCTCCAATGAAAAATGGATGAGAGAGTGGAATAAATGACTAAGTGTTTGGATAAATATATTAGAGGATTTTGGATGGAGGGCTAGGATTGAGAGCTAAAGATCAAGGGTTCAGATGCCTTGAGACATCTCAACCCACAAGGTGATGAAAATTTTCATCACATGGCGAGAAGAGAGGATGAGATGGAGGGTACTTGCAAGTACCCTTGGTAAGGATGTAACAAGAGGGAATATTAAATTCCATTTTAATCCTTATGGGGATGAGAAAAATAATTTAATATTCCTTGGGGGATGAAAGAGGAATTAAAAATTACTCAAAGGGACCTTGGGAAGGCAAAAAGGAATTAAGAATTCCATAGGAGATTGGGAGAGTTGACCAAGGAGTGGGTTAGGATAATTAATTAAAGATTAGAGGAAGGTTAGGTGGCTAACTGACATTAGAAACCCACTTGAAAAAATTGGAGGATGTGACACCTCCCTAATCATGGATTAGAAATGTGCATGTCCCTAATGATTGGATTAGCATGTGGATTAGGATTACGTGTAGATTATGGAGGATGGGACACACAAGGAATTAAATAAATAGGTTATTTATTTAATTCTTTGAGGAAAAGGATAAAGGGTAAAGTATTTAATTATTTAATTAAATACCTTAGGTACTTTAGAGGACTTTAAGGATATTAATTAAATTATAGTAATATTATTCAATTAATGTGGGTAAGAGGATATTTAGACAAAAATGGAAAAAAATACCAAATGTAAGTGGTAAAATTTAGGTTTCTTCATAACCATTGACTATCTTTTATAGCTTGAGATGTGGCATTGAGTGATGAAAATGGAATAAAACTCTTTTTGTACCTTTTAGAGGTGTACAATTGATGCTAACTTGTTATATCCTCTATTTTAATATTTTCTTCAACTCTTCAAATATTATCTTGTCTTGATTATGTTAATGTCACCACAAGTATGAATAATGTCAGTGAAATAGTGTTAGACCATAATTACTATCCATGTGATGATGTTACATATATACCTTGAAAAATTTCTACATGTCATCAAATTGGTAAACATAGGGCCTCTTTCCCATTGATTATATTCCCAAATGTATAATCCTAAAAAAAATTCAAGATATAAATCTCCTCACTCATGAGTTCATTCCCCTTTAAGATTAGACGAGAAACCCCTCCTTTCATGATAAAATCCCACATAGTTAGCTTTTAATGGCTTGATTTTGATATAGAAGTTGGGTTTTCTGATTCTAAAGCTATGTGTGAAGAGCATAGATTTTGATTGGAATGTATGACTATTAATATATACTTCATGGCCTCACTATCATTTTAATCATCTCATAATCACCCTTTGGAAGTGAATAATAGAAAAAAAATAATACCACTATCCCTTTGAAACTATTATTGAATTGTGCACATTTGATATTTCTATTTATGAAAGAAATTTATTTGTAACTTCTTAGAATAAATGATGCATAAATGTTTTGTTTACTATAATTTTGAAGTATGAAAAAAGCCTTTTTGATTCTTTTATGCTTTAACACTGTTGAAAATGTCATATCCATTATGTCTCTAAATCTATTAGGGACACTTTTGACCATTTCACTATAAATCCTTTACTACAATGTGATTGTATAGTTCAAGCATCTAAAGAAAACTATTCACACCACACAGTTTTATTTCACTTTCACATTATTATAGATAGGATTGGAAGGTCTAAATATTGTAGTCTTCTTGTTTATCACCCTTTTTTCCTATGTTGGTCACATCATGAATGTTGTCATCTCATAAAATAAAAACAAATTGCTTTTCAAACCATCATTTTTAAACATTTCACTGTATGCAACCATGCCAATCTTCCATTAGTTTTGAAAGATCCTACCATACGAGGCCACTCGACCATAGTTGGTAATGGCATAAGGCTAAATGTCTTTTTGTTTTACTACTTCCATATAATCTCTTGTCATCATGCCATCGTATGAGGGATAGGGAATAATTTTATCTTATCTAAGATATGCAATTTTCTAGGGAGAATAACCTCAGCTTCCAATGTCAGACACGACTATTCTCCCTAGAAAATGGCAAGTCAAAGACATCATAACGTACAAGTCATCATAACATAAAAAAAATATATATTAAATGGTATACAAAGAGACCTACCAAGATAAGGGGGTTTTGATGATGAATACACTAATGAGATGAAACTTTTCCATGATGAATATTTCAAGTAAGTGGTTTGTTGTTAGGTATAATGGAAATGTTTTGCACATTTTTTGACATTCCATCAATGGAGTTGGGTGGGAATTTTATTATCAATTTTATTTTCCAGTGTATTGTATTGTGTGTTATATTCCATGACAAGCCATCTATTTTTGGTGTAGAGAGGTTGTAGAGTTTGTAGGAGTTGCAAGGTGTGATGAGAAAATATGTGATCCAAATCCTAATAATTATTGTTTTTCCATTGGATAGTGTTTAAAAATGAAATAACATAAATTATTTCATGAAAATCCATCACTTTTTAGTGTAGAGTTCGTGGGGATGAATTGTAGGGTGACAAGTGATTAAAAATGTGATCTAAATCCAAATTTATTTTGGTTTGACAATGGTCTAGTGTTTTATAATAATATTGGACACATGAAGTGGAGGATGAAAAGCATTGTGTGTTGTGAAATTTTTCTTTTTGGTATTGAGAGTGAAAGGGTGGAGTTTGCAGGGATGATTTTTAGGTAGGGGATATAGTAAAAAAGTAATAATGAACTGGGAGGGGACTAATAATGGGAATAAATTCTAATTATGAATATTTTTTGTTTGGAAATTTCGTTCAATGTTTGAAATTAAATATGGTTTAAGTGATAGGCCCTGTAAGACCCCACCCTTCATGTGACAAATACAATCTTAAGTTGTTATATATTTATCTTAAATAGATCGTTAGATATATTGCAAGTGATAAATAAGGTGATTGTTTGAGAGTAACCTTGTAGTTATTTTTACCTTATGTTATATTGTCACTATTTTCCTTAATGAAAATGTATGTGCACATAAATTATTGAATAAGATTTAAAATTATAAGAAGAATTTAAAATAAGATAATTGTTGTGTCGTATTACATTGGATGAGTAAATAGCTATGTAAATGATTCATGAATAAAGTTATGGAGATTCAATTTACAATTAACGTGGCTTGTTATTATGGTCTAACTATGCTTAATTGTGTTGCGCAGGAAATTAAGTGAGTCGATGTCAGATTAACATTAAAGGCCGATTAAGTATTGTGGTTTTGGCTTAGTTATTTTGAATATCTAGATAGAATCTTAGAATTTATATATATATATATATATATATATATGAAGATTAAAACCTATGTGTAATGGTGATTTATGTGGGGTTTAGGTGTGAGGTGAGTTATTGATGTAATTAAGTGGTATTAATATGTGGTTAAATGTGTGAGTAGGGAATTAGGGTTGAAGACCCTTAGTTAAGTTAAAATTCGAATTACTTCTTTCATGAACTTTTAAGAGGTCTTAGAAAAACTTATTTTATGTAATTTCACCTTTTCTAGTACCCTAATACTAGTACCTATGGGTTGGGAATTTGTTTATGACCATATCTTGGACAATATCCAAGATATGACCCTCATTTATTGGCCATTTAAAGAAGTGACGAATTTGAAAAAAACCATGGAATAAGGGAAGAGTGTCTTGGCTCCAAAACTTATTTATGAGATGGGACATTAGGGATGGTGGACAAGTACTTCACCCTCCTCTTAATGAGGATGAAGACTTTTGGGATGGAGTGGACTACACTCTTTCACTTTCTCATCTCTCCAAAATTGCTCAAACATGTGTGAGCACTTGTGGGAGATTGTGTTTGGAGATTGAATGAGAGAATGATAAGTGTCACCCTCTCATTCAAGAGGATTCAAGTTGAATCCCTTTATATTTTGTTGAAAAAGGAAAGTAGGGTTGTTACCCACTTCTCCTCTTGGAGAACTTTAGTGATGGTAGAAAGAATGAGAAGAAGAGAGGAGTCCACCTCTTTGGGAAGATAGTGATCAAGTTGGCTTGATTTGGTGAGGAGAGAAGGATGAAGATTTTAGTCCCCTCACTTAAAGAAAACAGATAAGTTTCCTCTACTTTCACCCTCCCTTGTTTTATTGTAGTAAGAGGTGAGCATGTTTATGTGAATCATTGTTGAATGTGGTCAGTGAAGAGCCCATAGGAAAGTATATTAGATGTTATGATATTTCATCCTTCTTTTTTTTGTAAATTTGAGAAGACTCCATGCATCATCTTGGGGTTGACATAATTTCTTGCTCGGGGGTATGGCTAGAGCCCATGAGGCTCCATGATGCCATTATGGTAGGGTGGAGAGCAAGCCTTAATGCCTTGGTTTATTGGTCATTTAGTCTCTATGTATTGCTATAATAATGAGAGTTTATGTAGGGAAATGGTAACTATTGTAATGAAGGAAAGCAGTTTCTTCTTCCAAAATGATTGCATTATGATATTTTACCTTGTAAAATCCTTGAGATAAATATTGGAGACATTTACCTTGAGATATTTTCTTGTAACACATATTTGAATGTTGATATTACAATGTCTGCAAGAAAAATAAATAAATAGTTATTTATGGTTTATAGAGAGTTTGATCATTGTTAATAAATAAATAAAAGCACAAGCTAAGCAGATTTCAGTTTAATACCATTAAAAAAAAATAGACTATGGACAAAGAGAATTTGAATGGAGGATAATTTACTTGTGTTTATCTCAAAATGGGTGATAGGAGTAAACATAACTCTTTGTTATGAGGAGAATATTAGTTGAAATATAGACATGATTCCAAAACCATTCTCAATTTACTTTCGAGTGGAGTTTATATTTTATATCAGGTTATCAAATATATTGTTACTCCGTGGAAGGAGACCTAGATGACCACAAAAATGTGAATGGCATACATCACTCTTTCAATAGGAACATGGGTATGCACTTAATCTTATAAAGTTTATATACCCAAATAAATGGACATCACTTGTAAATAATGGAAAAAATATTAGGATCAGATGGACAAAGTAAACTGCCTCCTCGAACTTGTTAACATGTAATCATTAGAAGACCCCTTCCTTGTAACCAGATATTCTATAAACAACGGGAAGAAAAAAAGATATAATAATAATATTTTTCTGTGTTTTTTTTTAATAAGAAAAAACTCTAAATCTTCACATTTCCCTATTCTGATGATTAGATTTATCCCATATATAGTAGCATATAAAGAAGTAAAATTAAAATACAGAAAACTAAATCTATGACACAATCGAAACTCAAATAAAAGAAACAAAAAAAGATAGGGGCGGTTGTGTGAGGGCCGAACCCCACTCTTAGTACAAAGTCCTATGAAGGCCATAATGAGTAACAAAAAGTGAGTATGTACAACCAAAATGGGGAATGGCTGTGAAGAATACAAAATTGTTTGGACGCATCTTATGTTGTTCCTTGTGACTGGTGGTTATGGACTTTAGATCTTTTATCTGGTGTGATATATCGATTGTATCTATTCTTACACTGGTTTGACATTAATTTTCGAAGAGAAATGAGCTTATTTTTCTATTCTTAAACTCCCTGTTACCCTCAAAGAGATTCTTGATGTTTTCATAATCTGATTCCTTGAAGATAATTGATAAGGATTACGTTTTGGTTGCCCATTAAGGGCGTGACTATGTGTGAGGGTTGAGCCCCTCACACAGGCCGTGCCATGATGCTCGTGGCTGTAGGTGGGGCTGATTTCTTTCCCCTCCACGTGAATACCATAGTTTCATGTATACAGTAAAATACAAAAAGAACAAAGAGAAAGAGTACCTTCGCTTAACTCTATTTAAAAAAAAAAAATCGCTGCAAACAAAGGAATAGATGGTCATGCAAAGGAGCATTGAATAAGGCATAAAACAGTGCTCTAGTACAACCTTATAGAACCTGTAGAAGAAAGTTGCTTGCCCATATATAAATATTCAAACATAAATATTTTCAGACCTACAGACGCCAGGTTTCAAATATAAGCCTGCAAAGTAAAATAAAAGAAATGGGGAATAAGGAAGATCTATAGTCATCTTGGCCACTGGGAGTTGCGCATCTTGCCTTTCCCCTTTCATAACGAGTATTCATTGCAAAGCCCATGTTAACAAATATCAGCATAACTATACAGAAGGGAGTTGGTGAAAAAAATGTTCACAAGCCCAGTGATGGTAGCGGGCTCAACTGCTGTAGCCGCAACCCTTGCAGAGATGTTAATACTGACCAAATTGCTTCTTCATGCAATAGGCGTAGTCATTGAATGGCTCCTGCACGAATGGTGGATCGATCCTATCTTATGTCAGTTTGTACTAGCGTAGTATATGTACTCCCATTGAATCAGGTAGGTCAAAAATCTATTCCTCGTTGATTTTCTGTAGCTCGTATGCAGTTAATATCTCTTTGTCTGAGTGATTAGGTTGGAAGGATGGGACAGGAAATTATAGTCTGATTGTAATAAACGCCTGGTCGAAGTATACCAAAAGATCTCTTAAAAGATATGCTGAATCTATTAAGTGCAGAAGTTTAAAGAGCGACTGGAATAATAACTAGTCTTTAAAAAAATAAAAAATTATGACGCAATCTTAACCGCCATTCCTTTATCTGCCCAGGGTAAACGCCTTCTGTCAGTCTAAATGATAGTCTCCATAAAGATTGATTTCCAAAAGCTCGCTCTCATCTAAGTCTCCACGTCGACCCCTCATGAGAAGCCTCTTTACATATTAAATAAAAACGAGGGGAAGAGTAAAGCCATCATAGTATTCCTTACGTTAAAGTATCCTTAAATAAATTAAAGGGAATATATTCCCATATTCTAAAATAAAGATTTTATTAAAGCTAAATCAAGATTATTTATCGTTAGCATACTAGGATTTCTTAGGGAGGAGATTATCTCTTTATCTCTTCCTTAGAAAAATAATATAATGTGTATACATAGGAAATATAGTAAAATTGTTTGTATATATATATTATTCTTTTATTTTTATAATTCTTTTTAAATTACTTCTTAAAGTAGTTATTTATAAGGATAAGAAAAAGAATAAATGCATAGTAGTTAACCAATAAATAGGTACATAATAATATGAGTAACAATAATAAATTTAGGAAAAAAAAAAATGAGATTATTATAAGGTTAATAATTTTAATGTTATTTGTTAAGTATGTGTATTTATCTAGTCTTCATGTTTTAAATTTTTGCATATGGAGACTAATGAGCTTGGAATCTTTAAACTATAAATTTAAGTGAAAATAAAAGAGGTTGGAGAGTAGGACAACATTTTGCAATTTATTATTAATACCCGAGAGTTACTTTTGATACGAGTATTAATACGTATCTCCATTACTACCTATAGAGTTTGATAATTAGTATATTTAATATTATAATGAACCAACATTACTCTCATTATGAAGTCAATCCTGAATATCAATAGTCCTATCCCGTAATATGAAACTAAGGATGATCTAGCATTAACGATAATGGAGTAACATTGACGTTTATATTATATGTATACATGTTAATATTAAGGGAAGGGTTAGCATTGTAATTAGTATTAATGTTAGTGCTAGTGAGTATTAATAATACTAATAATCAATATAGTAATGTCAAAATGGGGGTGCCATTTATATTGATACTAATAATTAAGATTAACACTAAATCTTAGTGAGCAATAATAATATTAATAGTTAAAATGAAAATAAATTAATTAATTAATCAAAATAGTTAGATTTATAAATATTATAGAGTTAATAGTGATATCAAAATTATAAATAATAAAATAAATAAAGATAATTTGGAGTTAAGGGACACCATTAATATTTTGTAGGCGCATTTGTAAAAATATTTATATATATTGGGTAAAACATTAATATTAATAACTATACTAAAAGCAATATTATCATTAGTATTGCCACCAACGATAATTGCCTCCGTCTATAGTAATGATTTTAGGACTGACACCAATGCCAATAATAATATGAGCATTTGTGTTTCAAAAAAAAATTAATATGTAATAATCACAAGTAAGATGATCAAGCATGAATATAATAATATAATAGTAATAATATTTTTTTAGTCATGTATATTTTTTATTTTTTTTGGAATTTTGTCGTGATGAATTTGTTAAGAGAATTTTCTTACTAATAGTCATATAATTAATTGAAGAAAATTATTAGTATTCATGACAAGGTGTCACAGTTAAGTGGTGCTATCATTGCATACACATAGTATTTAAATTTGTGTGGTGTGTACCATAGATATATACTACTCCTCAAAATACTTAGTGGTATGTATATCATGATTAAGATATTAAAAGCAAGGTAAAAATATATAAAAAAATAAAAAAAATTGTTGGGTTTTTCTAACATAAATTTTAGGCATTACAGGCCCATTCTGAAGTCTACTTGTTTCTTAAGGTTTGTTTGTTGCAAATCACAGAGTGAAGTTGTACTTAAGAAATATATTGTGTATTTCAACATGGAAATTGTGAACTTATTATGTGATTATCTTAGATAATCTAGTGGTATTTTGAAGATCTAGAGTTGGATATATGTGAAGTTTGATTTTGAGTTATTGTGATATTGTTGTCCGAAGCTGAATCCTCTATTTGACCATAAACTTTTAAAATTACAAAAAGATAACTCAAAGTAATATAACATGAAATCATAGCAACAATTTTATTTTCCTTTGGTATGATTTCATGTTATTTTCCATTTGACTTACTAGAACTTCTAGCTTTGTTAGAAAATCATTCACATTCTCTCTAGTGGTCATCTTTATATTTAAAAAAATTCATTGTCTATAATTTTGTAGTTTATGCACCTTGATATGCATCATTAAGAAATTTTCATTCTTACTTATAATAAAAACACCAATTATCCTAGGGAAATTTACTTTATTAATTGCATCTTGAGTAGAAAACATAACTTAATTATCTTTCTTTACATTTTCTTTACACTCCCTTTTTTGTTGATCATTTAATGCTTTGAACACATCTAGATCTACTAGTTCTACATTATATTTTTGTAAAAATTCCCACAAATGTTTAGACTTGACTAGGGTTTGCATTCTAATATACTAATGTAAAATTTTATCCTTGAAATATGAGAACCAACATACAATACCTTAAATTTCCTACCATATTATCCATAGAAGAAATGTGCATAATGACCTAGACATTTAACACAAGTTTTGGATAGATATTTCCAAAAGATACTCTCCATGTCCTTTTATATAAGACTCACACACAAAAATATATTTATATAGTATTTTATTTCGATAAATAAATGTCACTTTCAACCAATAATACAATTAATTATAAAGGATGCATTGATTATTTTAAAGGAAAAGACTATAATTTTAAGAGGTTTAAATGTATAATCCATCTAAGAAAATTTTAATAGCTAAATTAGATTTCACTACCAACCAATCTTTTTAATGTACCTTTTTCTTATGATCATAAATATTTGAAGAAAGTTAATTAAACAAGAAGTTGAATCTTTTTACAAAAGAATGTAAGATTTCACGTGTTGATCTATTTTTATGTTTTTCTCCAATGCCACCTCCTTTGAAAAGAATCAATGCCTCTCCTTTTCATAGCTTGTTGTCGTCTACCACAACACACTCCAAAGGTGGCCACCTCCTATTGCCACTATACTATTTTTGTTAGGGTTATGAGACACAAATGCAAAATTGCTCATGTGACTATGACCATTTTTTATTGTTGTTCAGGTTCTAGTTTGTTACAAGACTATAACCTAAAAGTTTAACAATGTACAAAATATAGATAGTTCATCCTTGTTACTTTAAGAATAGAGATTTTAGAAATTCCAACATAAACCTCACAATTTATAACAATAACGGGGAATTCAATATCTCTCATTTAGATAATTGATTCTTATATTATACGAAGGAAAATACATTAATATTGATGATTTATTGATCACAAATATGCAAAAAAAATAAAAATTATCACGATAGAAAAATAAAAAAATTCTGTTATATATAATTTCAAATTATACGTGAATATTATGACACACAACTATTTTAATAAATATAACAACTACATTATTTATTACATAGAAAAAAATAATAAAATCAAGAAAGATAGCTAATATAATAAACCCTCACCATTATTGTCAATTCACTTCGTTCCACTTGATTTTTTATTCATGGCTGTGATAAATAGATTATAGTTATTGGACGAGGAGCCCCCATCCTTGACTTCATCCCTATGAATTCTCCTCTATTTTCTCACTTCCTCTTTGATCTCCAATACTTGTTTTGACTCCACCAAATTCTTTACAGCTTTCACAAACTCCTCCTCTAGAATTCCTTGGCTATTCATATTTAATAGAAAAACCCAATTTCCACATATCCACAACATACTTGTAGTTAAGAAACTGGTCTACAAAAGAAGGCACACCTATCATGATGCTTTCCTTCACATAGTTCCATCCATAATACATCACAAAATTGATCGAATAAATCCAAATAAACAATAGAGGCTATTGCTCTAATACTAGTTTGAAGGGATAAAACCCAAATAAAACATACAAAGAGACTATTGTTCTGTTGCCAATAGTTCTCAGTTAAAAAAAAAAAAAAAACTACAAAGACCAATGCAAAAAAATAAATACTAAAAGAACATAAGAATACATATTTTTATTAATATCATTTATAAAATTCTCATATTCATATTAAAAAATATTAAATATAATATTATTATTGCTGCATATGATTGATTTTTATATAGCTATTATGAGTTGTTGTGTATGACTGATTTTTCTGCAGCTGTCTAAAGTTGCTATATGTGATTGGTTTCGTAGAAGCTATCTAGAGTTGTTGTGTAACTACTCTTTTGGAACTACACTCCCTCCTCTTCTATCCTTTGTTCTCCTTCAGAAAATCTCTATTCATCATATGTTCTTCACAAACTCTGCTACTAATGCAACATTTCTTTTCGCTCTTAAAAATTACCAATACAAAAGCAATCTTCTATTTTGTTTTCCTTTTCTTTGTAAAAAATTCTTCCATTTTCAAATTCAAACTTATTTACTAACATTTATTTCACAACCAACAAAAGTATTTTATTTTTTTTTTTTTTAAATTCTCTCATTTTAAAATTCAAACTTACCTACCAACATTTACTTCACAACCAACAAAAGAATAACTGTTGAGGTTATCATAAGAAATAATGAGAGATAAACATCATAAAAACATTTTTGACGGGTTTTTATTTGATAGGCTCAAGAGTATAATAAATTCCAACAAAAATAGACTATGGAAGGAGGTTCTCTACCATGCGAATCCCTTTCTAAAATATGTATTCAACTTCATACAACCATGGGAGATCTCCAAAATGCAGGGGTGGGATGGAGGGATGATATTTTACTGTTTTATTTTCCTTAGGAATTCTGCCCTAAAACAATGGAAAATAAAAATCTCTCGCATCATGAAATTGAAATAACATAGAGTGAAAGAGTATGACTATATTACCATTGGAAGGAAGGATTCCAAGCGAGACCAAATTGGCCCTAAAGTAGTGAATGGAAAAGTGTAAAATAAGAGCAGTGTGAGAAACAGAGAGGGAAACTTTATGGAGTGTGGCTACCAGCTGTAAGCCAAAGTACATCCAGGCATCTACAATTATACAGGTGAGCTTGTTTTCTTCTTCTCTGGAGTTTATTTCTCGAATGATTTAATTGATTACAGAAGATCTCATGCCCTTTTCCAATGCCTCGAAACCATTTGCAATGCCATTGGGAGTATCTATAGCAAGGAATTCAAAGAGGATGAATATCATTCAGATATTATCATGCAAATAATTTTGAGAGTTGGATTTTAGTATGCAGTTAGGATTGAAGTTTGAGTTGAGAAAAGTGACGAGGAATCCATCAGAGACGAGCTTCCAAGCAAGCTACATCATGGGATTAATGTGTCCCTATACAGGAAGAGGAATGAGAAGCACGTGAAGAAACATAACTTATCTCTACACCTCTCTCCATAACAACACAAATCTAATATTCTTCTTACCAAAGAAGCCAAAATATAATGGTTGAAACATCATGTTTGAGAAGGGGCCCTTGCCTGTAATATATTATCCCTTACTCCACATACAAGTGAGACGCAATATCTTTTATCAATTCTATGTATCTGCATAACCACACACTGAAAAGGATATTTTCTGAGTTGATACTCGATAGTGTTGGCTTCTACGGTTACTTCCCATGTGTTCCATCATCCCAACCCTTTTTGTGAAGTGTTAAGTGTTCACTAATGGATAATTGCAACATTGGTATGGAATCTATCCAACCCACATTGCCCCTAAGCATATAGCTTTGAACTAATTGAAACATGTTTCTATTCAAAAGTGTTATTTTTTTTTGTCTCTAGAGCATAGTAATAGACAATAATGGCACTTACAATAGTTAACATATTGTCTACCCATCTAATCAAGAATTAATTAATTAATATGAAATCTATTTGATTTGTTTGATGGTGTGGCTATAAGATCCATGGATAATGTTCTAGGATCTCCATCTTTCAAGCAAGATGTTTCTATGATTCACTATAAATGTTGTGTTTTTCCATACATACTCCCTTCAAGTAATCCATTCTAACATAGATGGATTCCTTAGACCCCTCTACTTATTATTTATAAACTCTAAATCACTCACATATCCACTAGATTCCCCTTCCTCACATCCCAAACCATTCTTCTACACTTTATGACTCAATATTTGAGCTATAGGTGTCATGTTGTTTGTAGATCATTCCTCTTAGATTTAGGTGCCTTGGTGCCACTCATAGCATTTTGTTTTTTGGTTTAAGTTATCTTTATCTTCTCTCTAAAAGACCTTTAATGCTATATAAATAGAAAATTTCAAGAATTCTTTGTTTTTTATCAGATTACTTCTTTCTCATGATTGGCTTTATATTACTATTTATCCTTTTTGTGTCTTAGCAAGTGAAGTTTCTCATTAGCCAATAATTATTTGATCTAATGATGTGGGTGTTTTCTTTTTTAACTCATTAAGGTCATTGTAAGTCCCACCTCATCTATTGTCTTATTCTACTTTTAGATATTTCTCTTTACTACAACCATATTGGTATCCTTTAGATGTGCTAGCCATTGATCCAAAAATATTATTCTAATGTAGTAGCTTTCTTCACATTGCCTCCTCTATGCACTACCTAGCTTGATCCATGGTAAGCTTCACTCTAGTCACCTTTCTTTTTTAGAAACTTTAAAAGCTACATAAAAAGCCATCAAAATAATTTATTAGTGTTAATATGGCTCTATTTGGGGACATGCATCTCTTGCAAGCGTAGTGAGAAAGTAGGAAAAGGATTTCGAGAAGAAAAACCCAAAAAAAAAATAGAGGTAGGGCTACAAATAAAGATAAAATAAAAAATAGGTTTCAAAACAACATAAAGAAGAGAACACCACATGTAAACATGATACATTATTAATGTACAAACACTCATAATTGCACAAAGGAATACTAATATTTACAGTAATATATATTTGTTTTTAGTAGGCTCCACTATAAGAAATGGTGCTTTAGATGTTGCCCATGCATATCTAGCTCCAAGAACTCACCAACAATACTTTTTACATAAAAATTCATGACCAGATTGATCCCCAATGATGTAGGATCCCAAAAACAAGGCATCAAACTTCTCATGCTTCTATTTGTCTTCAAAACAAGCATTCTACATTAAAAATATATCACCCAATTGAATCTTTCTCTATTTTTTCCTTATCAAATAGAAACTTAATATTATCATTATGTCTAATATTTATTTGATTTTCTAATCTTCTTTCCCCATCAAACTAAATTGATTGGCTGGCCTTTTGAGTGATTGGATCTTCTTGAATTTCATCAATATATTATAGAAGTTGGTATACAACTCCAAATTTATAGGTAATGTAGCATTTGTCCATATACCAATTGTAGTGTTGAAGAATGTATCCCTTTACATTTTTCACACTTGTTTGGGCCATCCTTTTTTAAAATAGACTTAATAATGCCTTAATCTAGTGTTGGTAAATGTACTCCTTTACATTTTCACACTTATTGGGGCCCTTTTAATTAAATTGAGATTAATAATTCCTTAATTATCCCTTTTATTCATTTACAAGGCTAATGAATTATATTTTCCGAAGGGGAAACATGATAATAATTAATGCCTAAACATAATTCCTCAGTTGCATTAGCATGTTTGGTGCTACTACATCAAAAAAGTCAAAAAATCTCAGCTCCTTTTCCTGCTTGAGTATTAGAGCCAAGGCCATCTAGAAAGTGTGGACCTCTTCATCATTGTCCAAGCCAAACAACCAAGCCAACATTGAGAAAAGATCCTATGTGTTGCTTTTCAACTTTCTGAATGATAGAGGGAAAATGAAATGGCCTCTTGATAGTCTCTTTTCTATCTCATCATAATAATAAACCTCTCTTTTGTTTGCTTCTTCCCAATAAATATCCATCTACTCCTCACTAAAAACCTCAACACGCTGGTTGGAAGGGATACACAACATTTATCATATAGTTGTAGAAGAAATCTTGACCTTGATCTATTTACATGTTACGGTTTCAGTTTCCCCATCGAGCCTTCTAGCACATGCATCCACTAGCTCAGGACACAAATGTACGATAGGGAACATAAACTATGGCAAACCACAATTCTAGAGTTGATAGGAAAAACCCTCAGAAGTTTCATATTCTTTCATTCTTTGAAATGATCCCTCCATAAGATTTTTAGGGTTGTTTGCCAATCTTGGGTCAAAAACATTGTTGATAGCATCTCACATTGCCTCTCTTTTAACACTTATTTCCACATGCACCTTCTTACAAAGCTTGAATGGTCGATCTTCAGGTACTTGAGTGCTAACAAATGATTTTCGCCCAAAGATATTTGCAAAAATAGGTCTTTTTTATGCATATTCTTCCCTTCTACTAGTCGTTGATGGCTCTACCATGGCTGCTTCAAAAGTTGTAGAGAGTTTTTTCACTCAAACGACACTTGTTTCTTAATTTCTTGGAAAAAATATACTTTTTGAAGTAATTAATTTCCTTGGGAAGTACATGTAGTTAAGGCTATGTTGTTACCACTAGTCCATTAAATTTTTCCAACAAGGTGATACGTGTGGGTTGGAGATCTGTATCCCTCAGGAATACCAAAACCTCTACAAGAATGGAATAAGTACATCCTCTTCACTGCCTCTTTTCACAAATAAGCTTGTTGCCTTGGGAAGAGTGCCCTAATTATGTCAATCTTGCTTACGTGATATGAAGTACCTTTGAAAATATGTGCTCATTAATTTGTTAGAGATTAGCATGCTAATCCATGTTTCTTCACTTGTGTAAGCCACCTACTACTGATGATGGCAAAGGACACATGTCGACAATCGACTTATGTGAGAATTTACTCCCAATGCCCAAAATTTAATTTTTAGACCTTATGTCAGATTCTTCGTATGATTTACCCTCCATTCGTTCACTATTTTTTTATTTTCCCATTCTCGTCCAACCAAAAATAGACCTTCCACTATTTGGGTTCACCGAAACCTCTTTCTATAAATAGCTATGCCACCTTAAGGCTATATTCATTCGAAAATTAATCCTCGAGTTTTAGCCAACCTCTTTTCCATTGGCATATTATATTTTGCTCTGCTGCTTTAGCCATGTCTGTCGACCTAGGTACTCATGTCTGTCTGCTTCCACGAAGGCCAAAATATGCCTTCACTAGGGAAACTACTGTTGATAGAATTAAATGCCTGGTGAAGTGGTGCGACCAGTTAGGTTTAATTTCCTTTCATTGGGTCATCGACATGGACTTCATTGAAGACGAAAAACTAGATGAGGAGCAATTGTAACATACAATCTCACTTTGTGGCCTCCCTCCTGGACCTCAATACATTGCCAAACCCAAGATAGTGGAGTTGTCTCGTTGAATGTCCAATGTCTCTCTGTTGGAAGGACTCGGTGAAATCATGCAAGTTGTCATCCCTAGTGTCGGCATTCCCAGTGCAATGGACCTTCGACAGTTCATTGATCGTGGTGTGGATGTGCCTTGATTACCTTTTTCAAGTGACTTTCGCACAATAGACCTTGAATGCCACTGTGCTCTGTCTCTACCTATTGCAAGCTACTTCCTTCGGGAATATGGTGTTGAGGATTCTCTTGGGTTCCACTTCAATAAGCACTTTGAGCTTCTGGCATACAATCGTGGAGATTGAGGTTGAGGTCCGTGTGTCGTGTGTTGTATATTATGTGTTCCCTGCTTTCCTGCAATGAAGAAGAAGAAGAAGAAAAAAATGACTATGGGGAACATGCCCACGTAACTATGGCTGGAGGCCTATCTTTTTGATTTTTTGTAAAACTGTCTACTTTTGCTCCTTTTGTACTTTTTTCTCAAAGACCCTTTCTGGGTTTTGCTCGAGAGAGATTTTTCTATTAAAATTCCAGCCTTGGGTTGCCTCATACTTGTAAATTTTGATGAAAACATAATATAATATATTATTTCCCTAGTTTCCTATGTGTTCTTTGTTTTCCCTATGGCTTATTCTAAAACTTCAAATGATATTTACAAAATTTTACACATGGTACATATCTGTGAAATTTTTAAAGAATGTAATACTTTAATGATTTTTTTAAAGATAAATACTGTTCATCGGTATCTCTACAACATTTCCTTCCATATCTTCCAGCTCATATGTATTCTTCTCCTTACATGCTTTAATTTGGAAGGGTCCCTTCCATAGTGCTTCAAATTTGGTGTGTTGCCCTAGTTTTGCAATGCGTTCATCATATTTAAGCACTAGGTTTCCTTCTTGGAAATCTGGGTTGGAAGTCCTTTTGTGAAACCACCACTTAACCATTTGTTGGTGATCAATCATGGCTTCAAAATCCTTTTCTCCGTCTTCCTCCAATTTGAGGAGTTCTTCTATCCATACCTCCATTCCCTCGCTCTCCTGTATTTCCAAGGCTTTTAGTAGTTGTAGAGTGAGGAGCTCCATAGAAATGGGTAAAACTACCTCCTTTCCATACACTAACTCATATGGGGATGTCTTTAGGATCTGTTTTGGCATCATCTAGTCTTCCCATAGAGTAGCCTGTATATGCGTGTGCCATTCTCTTTGTCATTTAGACTCGATGCACTTGATTAACCTAATTAGTTTTTTATTTGTCGACTCTGCTAACCCATTTCCTTGTGGGTAATAGTTTGATGAAGTCTTTAGATAGATCCCATTTTTGATAGAAAAATCTGATATTTTTGAACCTACAAAGGCATGAGCATTATCGGATATGATAGTCTTTGGCAAACCAAACCTAGTCACCAACTCCTCTAGAAAGTAAACAATCTAGCCTTCTGTAGTGCCTTTTAGGGCGATAGCCTCTATCCACCTTGTGAAGTAATCGGTCGATGTGAGGATCCACTTATGGCCAACACTAGAGATGGGATTTATCATTAAGACAAAATCAAATCCCTATTGGGAAAAAGGCTCTTTGGTTACAATAGGACTTAAAGACAAAGCTGAATTTTTCCTCTTGCCAACAAAAAATTGGCATAGAGTAAACTTTTGCACCAAATGGTGCACTTTAGAAAACATTGAGGGCCAATAGTATCCTGCTCACATGATTTTTAGAGTGATAGTTCTAGTAGAAATATCTCCACCCTCAAGACTACCATGGAATTCCGTTAGAAAATTTCCTACCTGTTTCTTGTCTAGACTTCAGAGTAATACTCCGTCATAATTTCTTTTAAATAAAATTCCTTCAATTAATACATACCTAGTGCCTTGCAATCAGTAGTGTCTTTATTTGTGGAATTGGAGGGCCATCAGATAATGTCCTTTCTACATATAGTGTCTGATCCATCAGCTAGGATTCATTGGACTCAAAATGATTTGAGTAGACTTGACCAATCTCCTTGTCAGTTTTAGAACCCGACTCTTGTGCAAGATATTCATAGAGGCCTCTTCCCCACACCAGCTTGGTCGGCTTGATATCTACATCATACTCCAGGATCTTGGTGATCCAATTGGCTCTTTTTTAAGTTATCTCTCCTTCAATAATGTATTCCCTTACACTAGGGTGAGCAACCAATATGGTGATTATATTAGCCCACACCAAGTGTCAAAAATTCTTAAGGCTCTTGACAATGGTGAAAGCTTTCTTTTCTACAAAATTGTATTTGGTTTCATAACCCTTGAGGTTTCTTGAATGAAAAGAAATTAGATGATCCATTATAGATTTCACTCTTTTGGGATCTATTTCAATTCCCTCCTTGGATAATACAAAGCCAAGTAGCTTACCTTGAGGTACTCTGAAAACACATTTTTTTGGATTTAAAGAAATCCCAAAATTTTTGCACCTCTGGAAAATCTATTCTAGATTATCAAAATGATCAACCTTTAACTTTGAAAAAACTGTCAGGTCATCCAGATAAATTAGAATGATCAAATTGATCAATCTCGTGAAATTAATGTCCATGGCCCATTGAAAAGTTGCACCAAAATTTGAGAGTCTGAAGGGCATCTTTGCATATGTGAACATCCCCCTCTTGGTGGTAACGTTGTTTAATATTGGTCACCTTCCTTGACATATACCCGATTGTACCCTGAGAAGCCGTCAAGCAATGAGAACATTTCTGACCTAACTACCGTCTACAAGATCTACTCCATAGATGGCAAAGGGTAGTGATCTTTTAGCGAGGCCCTATTCAAGTCTCATAGATCAACAGAAAACTGAATGTCACCATTTTTCTTCTAGACCGGTACTGGATTAGACACCCAATTTGAGTGTTTAATCGGGTAAATGATTTGAGACTCAATTAATTTAGTGAGCTCTTGTGCCATCAATGCCTCAACCTTTAGATTAATAGGCCTTTGCTTCTGTCAGACTGGTTTTGACCTTTCATTCAAATCAATGGTATGTTGGATTATGTCAAGATCGTATCCTCTAAGATCATCATAAGTCCATGCTATAACTACATTGTACTTAGAACACAGATCCCTTAACCTTTCTTTATCTTCCCATGAAACATTTTTTCTAACTTTAACCTTTCTAGCATTTTTGACATCCAACTCTTTATAATATTTCTCATTAGCTGTGAACCTTTGCTTGTCATTCCTCACATCTTCACAATCAAAAATATTTTCAAGGCAAATTAAACCTCGAGGGAGCTTATTTCCTTTCAGCTAGATGACCCACCCTTTGGGAGGCTGAACTTCTGGCTGTGAATAGTCAGGAACTCCTTTTGACTTCTAGATGAAGGTGGCTATCTGGGCATCATCCTTGAATACTTGCCAATTCTGATCATTGTTAGGAATTGATGGTCAGATAATGATTTGTACTACTTTCTACTTTGGGTAAAAAATCGGATCAAATTGCGACCCAATTGAGGCCATGTGGTCTGCTATGTTATTCTCGGATTGAGGAATGACTTGTACATTGAAATCTTTAAAACCTTCAATTAAATACCATATATGATGCCTATAGGCCTTCATTCTTATGTTTTTAGTAGTTGCTTGTCCTTGGATCTGGTTCACTATCAACTAAAAATCTTTGAAAACTTGCAACCTCTTTGCACCCATCCACTCGGTGAGAAGTGACCATGGATCAAGGCTTCATATTATGTGTTGTTGTTAGACCACAAAAATTGGAATTGATAAGCCTTGAGAGTCTCAATTTCCATTGGAGATAACAATCAGACTCCTACCCCAGAACTAGCTTTGTATTTAGTGTCGTCAAAGTACATGGTCCATAGATAATTGTCCGTTGGGTCATCATAACTTTCCCAATCCTTCATCATCTTTGAATAGACCAATTCATCTTCAAATATTACATACGTGCCCAATCCCATAGAATGGAAATAGCTGAATGGGTTGGAGTCGATGAACTAGTTGAGGAGAACCTCTTCTTCAGGAGTCCACTCACTTGTGTCTTCTTCATCTTCTAGCATTTCCATGAAGTATCCCTCTTGTCTTGAAAAAGAGGTAAGTGTTGCCTCAAAACAAAGGACTGCATTGTCCATATGTATTCGAGGTGTAAATACTCTGAGAGAATCTTCATCTTTTCCCCATGCTTGGTTCTTAATATCAAATGGGACCAGTCTAGTACCAAATTTCCACCAAGTTTTATAGTAAAATCTCTAGAAAGACACATCTTGAAGATCGGGGAAATATCTATTACCACTACCTCTTGCAAGACTGTCTGGCTTGGGCATGAAAATAAGGTCAAGGACATATATTTTATCTGACCAACTGTCAGAACCTTCTTCCCATCCAACTGCATGATTCCTTTTACTAGAGGTTTGTATTTGAGCATTAAGGCTTCAACCACTTACTTTGGCATGACCGCTTTACTAGCTCTTGAGTCAATCATATTATTGTGCAAAAGTTTATCTCTCACAATTACTGTTAAAAATAAAGGAGTGGGCTTCGACTTGCTAACCTCTTTCTCTTTCATGTTGTCTGTGTCGTTTGTATAAGTCGCAACTTTCAGAGTTTGAAGATTTGACGTGGGGCCTTTATCTTTACTCAGATCACATGGTAGAACCTCATCTATCTGCGGTCTCAATTCTTCCTAAAGCAATTTCTTTTTCTCGGGGATGGATATTACATCCCATAAAGACACATTAGCAGGTGCCTTTTTCAGCTGCTCCACCACATTGAGCGTTCCTACTAGTGCGGCCTTTGGTCTGAATGGTAGAATCTCTCTCAACTTCGGGGGGAGATGGTCCATCGTGAATGGATTTGATATCTTATCCGATAATTTTTTAGGTGATGGTGGGATCTATGGTTGCTGAGCTAGCTAAGGTAGTTGTCTTTCCTACAAAAATGGTTGGCGAGATTGAGGATGAGGCAAAGCTTGTGGCACATATTCTCTCATGAGCCTTCTCTTGGATCTGGTGTTGTAATTTAACTATACCTATGTAGTACTAGTTGTCGGAAATTCATTCATGAACACTACATCTTCTTCTTCCATCCAAGTGAAAAGTGCTTGATTAGATGAGATGCCCAACTCTTGCTCTACGAACATCCCTTCCATTTGTGCTTTAAAATGAACATTATCCATTTCAGAAGATTCATATCCTTCCGTATTTGCTGGGGTGCCCTTGTTCCTTTGTGTAATTGAGGATACATTCTACAAGATCATATTGTTAGCAACATGCAAGTATATTAATCAAATCCACAAATATCAATAGAATGCATAGGAATAAATAAAAGAAATAGATGAAATGAGCTCACCAAATCCCTTATCCTCCATGATTGATTTCTATTGTACCTTCTAGCTTTGTTGAAATGTAAAGTATGCCCTCAGATTATGATGAGCAAACTTGTATGCTCTAGACTAGTCCTAAGCCAAGTGTTGAAGGATTTCCTATAAGCTATGCAAAATAAATTAAATTCTATATGCAAGTAACTAAAATGACACAAGATCAAATTCTAAGATGCAAGATTCAAGATTAAATGAAGAGATGTCCAAATGAGAACAAAATTGACATTTTATAGAAAATGCAATTTTGGATGGATGGATGAGATTGAAGATTGAGAAATTCCCTAAAATCAATGGTCAAGATTCAAAATGGCAACTCTCAATTAGGGTTAGGGTAAGATTCTCAAATGAGTGGAGAAAATTTAATTTAAGAAATTAAATCAAGGATGGAGAATAAACGTGACAGTGAGATGAAAATTAGTAAAAATCAAAATATAAAGATGAACAAGAAGATGAGATTTAGAAAATCAATAATTCTAGTAATTACTTGATTTGTAGAAGAATATTACCATTTTGAATTAAAATTAATTCAAAATATGGATTTAGTGAGGTAGTAAATAATTGATTTTAAGATTATTTACTAAAAGAAGTGACAGTTAACCATGTGAGGCCATTTTAAATAAATTATATTATTTAAAATGAGGGAAATGTCAAATAAGGCAATTAAATAATTAAAGATAATTATTTAATTTAGAGAAGGTGATAGATTTATTACATAAATTAATAAATCTATTTAATTATAAGAAGAATTTTGAGAATTAGTGACATATTAAATAAATAAATAAAATATATTTATTTAATAATCAGGAGGACATAAGTGGCAAAGATTAATTAAATAAATTGAGAAATTTATTTAATTTCGAGAAAGCATTAGATAATTAGTGATACATTAAATAAACAAATAAGATCAATTTATTTAATAATCATGAAGAACAAAAGAACATGAATTAATTAAATTATTATGAATTATTTAATTAATAGTCGAAGGTGGACAATAGACATAATTAAAATGTCATAATTATGCTAGGACAAAAGAAGATGAAAAATAGTGCTTGAAGGCCTAGGTCATTTTTTTGTGTCTACAATCCCTCTTTGTCATAATGTAGTTTATCGCGTTATGGAAAAGAAAACAAGTTAATAATATGCCCTAGTGAAGGTACGGAGTACCTATGCCCCCTTGGGAAAATTTTTGAATTTTAGCCCGGGGTCAGAATTTTTTTGGAAAGTGTCCTGATTAATCAATTTGATGACCAAAAAAACAATGGTGCGATCAAGTTTTGAAAATGGAGGATGCTAAGCTAGTCAAAATTCCAAACAAAGGCGGTCAAAAGAGCCCTCAGTACAAACCTATCAAGTCAAACCCTAATTTTCAACCTATAAATAAGTTGAAAAAGACAAACCAAGTTTCATTTTCATATTTGCTATTTAGAATTTTTGTAGATCAGAGATCGAGGAGAAGATGGTGATTACTGTCATATACCACCTTGGCTACCGCATGCAAAAATTCTGACGACCTGAGCGCGCAAAGGCATCGGTAAGTACTCTATCTGACCTTTAATATTTTTGCATTTCGTGCATTTATTAGGGTTTTGGGGGGAAAAACAAATGTGTTGCGATGCAAATGTCTTCACATAAACCAAAATCACCTTCATGTTTAACGCATTTGATTGCATCGCGACGCAAGTGCAGTGGGTAGGTAGGTTTTAGTGTAAAAGCACGCAATTGCTAGGCAAAACGATGCATGTGTCAAAATGCAATGCATACATGTTTGCAAGTGACATGTTGCGACGTAGTTTTTAGGCCAAATGATGTAATCACCCTATGGAAAACTGCAATCGCTATAAAGCTTCACAATTGATAGATTCAATGATGCATTCATGAAATTGTGATGGAAATGCGTGATGCAAGGCTGCATGTGATATAGCGCAACGTAATTGAAGTCAACGCAATGCAATTATAGTTGATTAGGGTTGACCAACATTGACCTTGTGCAGACTCTTATTTCAGACACATTTTTGGTTTCCTAGATAGTAACAATATGTTGAATTACTGACCCAAGTGTGCTAATCCTTGTTTCTACATGTGTAGAGATGATTAGTTTCCATTTATAAATGAGAGTTCAGGCCCACTACCTATGCTTTTAGAGAACGACTGACTGATAAGGAGAGATGACAATTGATGAGACTAGGTTTGTACTACGTCACTTATATGCCCATCATTTAGGCAAACAGGGTATTATTGATGACACTTTGCGAGAGCTGTCACTCAGAGACATGTTCATTTAACTTACCTACAAAAGAGGCTACCATTATGCTGGAGGATGTCTAACGTATTCTGCACATCCCTATCAGTGGGGAGTGAGTGGTATATGATCCCCATAGAGGGTGACATGCCCTAGGAGAGATGTATGATGATGCAGATGGTGCCAGTCTAGGCATCCATGGGTATGAGATTGAATGTTATTTTTTGGTTGACCATTATCTATGATGGGATGCCATTCTCATGATATTGATTGTCAGAGTGTTGATTCCATATTACCGCAGACATGGGTTTTCGATTGGATGGGGGGATGTACTAGTCTGCATGTGAGTGCAAAGGATAGTATTTTCTTGGGGACCCTGCTTGTTAGCCATGCTATATCATCAACTTCATGAGGTTGTCTACTAGGAGGGACAAAGTATCAGTTGTGGGACCACCCTACTCATGATCCAGGAATGCGAGCACATTCCCATTTTTTGACCACTGGTACAAATGTAGCAGCTGGGTGATGGGATGCCCTATGTTTACCTATATGCTAGTTCAATTATCCAGACCCACGTAGGAGATATCGAGTACTCGCGAAATCAGATCAACACATTGGTTAGATTTGTCTGGAGGCCTTACAAAAATTGCACCCAGTCACCGGATGAGGATGGCCATTTGTCATTATGTAGATAGTTCAAATACATGATTGGCCATAGAGTGCAGAGTCAACATATCATTGAGATGTACTTTCCCCAGTGGGTACTATGAAAGTTTGGTGAGCAATAGGTTCTACCAGTAGGTATTACAGAGTATGCACGGTCATCCAGGGAGACCGTATGGGGGCACTGATAGCAATGGAAGTTGCAGAGCAACAGATAGATGGTCTGGTTGTCCAACAGTGGTTATACAGAGGAGGTCTAGTAGATGTAGGGAAATCTAGTGAGTTTGACGCCTGGTGGAAGATTCACATGCCTATTCCATTGATAGATCCAGGTGGTCCACCTCCCATAGATCACAAATTACTTATCTCGTGGGTATGGAGGGGAGGTCGGTGTGGTAGAGATGGAGGGAGAGATGGAAGAGGGGGTCAGAGGGAGAGATGGTGGCCGAGGAGATGGAGGCAAAGGTGGGGGAGATGACGCGGGTGGCGGGGGTGGAGACAATGGCGGAGATAGGATGGGTGTGAGGAGGAAGAGGGGTGATGGAGGGCGGAGGTAGCTTGGGAGAGTTAGGCAGAGAGTGGGTGGAAAACTATTGTCACCTATCTAGGAGGAGGGTGAGGAGGGAGAGTAGCCAGTTGCGTAGGAGGAAAAGGTCTGAGGAGAGGAGGATGTCAGAGGGGGAGAGGAGGTGGAGGTCCGAGCAGAGGGAGAGATGTCGACAGAGGAGGATCCACTTGTAGAGCACCATCCTCTTGGCATTGATGTGGAGGAGGTCCGAGGACAAGAGGAGAGGGAGGATGAGAGGGAGGAGGATGATGAGGCGGGGGAGGATGAGGCTGAGAGGAGGTTGTGAGAGATGATGATCGATGGGGATGAGGAGGGGGACATGCCACCTATTTTTCTGGCAGATTCCATCATGGATCAGAGGGTTACCGACCTACAAAGCATATTAGATGCAACCTTTTCTCATAACAAGGCCCTGGAAGTGGAGTTGGAGGTTACCAAAGTGGAGAGAGATCAGGCCATTATTCAATTGTAGGAGTCAGACTGATGGGTTACCAAGTTTTCAGAGTTATGTGTCAGACCACCAGTGGATACGGCTAGGGAGTTGGCTGGGATGGTTGAGAGTAGGGGTTGATATAGGCTACTATATGAGCAAGTTACTCTACTAGAGAGATAGGAACCTGGATTGTACCGATCATACAATAGGACTGGTAGTGGCACCTGGACTCACAGTAGCAGTAGATCACATAGTACTAGTCATACTAGTGCTAGAAGGTCCACTTCATCGAGGCAGTCATCAAGCCACAGGTCACACAGTTCACGCAGGTATTCATCAGGCCACAACCATATGTTAGAGCATGGTCATAGATCAGTGTCATCATGAAACTATGCAGAGCAGAGCCAACCTCTCATTACTAAGCCCTCGAGATCACAAAGTGAGACTCCGGACACCACTCCTATCCAGGTCACTTTTCATGTGATGAGTCAGTCACAACCACCTCTCGATTCACCTCCTTGGGATGGAGGAGGCACAACATAGGACTTTCATTTTTTATGTTTGTATTTACTCATTTGCATATATTGACATTCGAGCCTACGAGCTCCATTTTTGGGATATCCCATGATTCTATCCTGTTACATTACATTTTTTTGAGATTATATATATATGTGATGTAGTTTTGATGCGACCTATATGATTTATGAGTTATGGTGCTTTATGTTTTATCAAATTCTATGTGATGTGATGCATTTATGATGTTTATGAGATGTATGGATATCGTGGTTTATGTTTGTGAATGCAATTATGGATATGGTTATGTATGTATGCATTGTGTAATCTATGATTATATGATTCCTATATGTTATTACAAATGATGGTTTTATGTATGCCAGATGGATGGATGATAATGTTATGCAATATGAATTATGGTATTTGATTTATGCAAATGTGAAATGTGAATATCAAATGCTCCTATGATCATATATGCAACTCTATTTTTGTATGTCACATGATGTCATCAAAGGATGAGAGAAGAGAAGATGAAGATGGATGTTAGTGCGTAGAAAGATATGCATGTTAGTGTGGAGAAGATATTCATGTTAGTGCAGAGACAAAAAATCCTTCAACACTTGCCATAGTACTATTCTAGTTGCTTCTTTTTATCATCATTGGGCGAAAATGTCATGATGGCCAAAAAACACTATGATATGACATAGATCAATAGTGTTCAAGGTTTAACCATCACATAGATCAATAGTCACAGACAAGGATGATCATGACTCATACGAGAAACATAATTTTCCCCTAGTCATTTTATCACAACCAACTACAAACAAACAAGACTAGTCATGGAACATCGCTCCTTCTCTAAATCATGATGCAGGACATCCTCAAGAAACTAGTCACATGAAAGTCAACAACAGACAAGAAAATCATCATACTACATCATTGCTCCTCTAAATCCTGAAATCAGGACAACCTTGAGGAACTATTAGTAGGATGATCAAAAGGACAAGGATGATCATCATGATATATCGTGGTTCTTCTGACGTAAAGAACTAATATCATGATAATCATCAAAAAGATGGAATAGTGTTTTCCAAGTGAACATAATGTCAAGTGTTGAAAATGCCAATTGTTTTAATGTTGAAAATGCCAAGGTTGACATGGCCAAAGTTCTCAAATGTCGAGTGATACCAGATTCAGGAAGGACAAATCCTGAATGACGTTGATATCAAAAGGATCGATTCTCATAGTTGGGAGAATCTATCAAAATGCCAAGTGATGGTGACAATGCTTAGGAAGGACACATCTGAAGAAGAACCAAAATTTTGACAAGGTGATTTTCCTTGATAGAATTTGACTAAATGATAGAGTTTATGACATGTCATCTCTTGACATGCAAAATTAATTGAAATGCTAATAAAATGGATTTGTTGGTAGATTTATCATTTAGGATTGAGAGACGATTTGATTTGAAGATTTTTGATGTGTGTGAAAGTGTAGTTTCATGAACCCTAATGGACTGATCTAGTGCGGCCTCGGGGGCTCATCAATTGATGGCCTTGTCTACGTCATGCACTCAGAGACCTCGTAGTTCGACACGACCAATGACTTTGTCTGAAGGACAGAGGATTGAGCCATGATTTTATTTTGACAAACCTAGAAGGGCTGACCTAATGTCTTGGGGATTCAAAGATGAATCTTGCCTATGTAGCAAATGCGTAGAGACAACACAGTTCAGACATGGACAAAAGATTGATTGACATGACCGATTGATGGGACAAGCATTGACTTTGAATCTGTTTTTGGCATTTTGACATTGATTTGAACGTTTTTGTGTTTTTTCAGGACATTTTTCTAACTTTTTTCAAGACTTTTTCATATTTTTAGGATCTTTTCAAAACTTTTTACAAATGTAGAATCATATGTGACACCCACTGCAGTTACATGATAAAGGTCTTTCCCCCAGATAGGTCAAGGATGATGGAAATAGGTAGACACAGGACAAAAGGAAAGGATATGCGAGGTGTGATGTCAACCAATGCTAGCCATGGCTGGAATTGATAGGACTTATGACGAATGTCATGAATGTGTCAGGTTGTTGTGATTATGCAAAGTGGATAAAAACCTATTAGAGTAACAGTAGATGGTGGAGTAATGATCTACTATGCATGGCACCTGTTTGCCAGGATTTCACTATTGGATGAATTTATTTCTTTTTACTATTTTTGCCATTTTTTTATTTTTATTTTTGGTGTCACCAAGACGATTGTTTGTAGGTTTTCATCAAGGGATGATTTTTTCTTTATTTTCATTTTATTTTTGTATTTTTAGGTTCTAGCCAAGCTCTCTGATGCTATGTGTAGAAATTTTTAGATGTAAGTTGTTGATGGATTATGTCAATTGTTCTCCATCAGGTGTGGCCAACCAATAAGCTCCAGAACTGAATGTTGTAGTAATGATATAAGGAGCGAGCCAATTAGGCTCAAAATTTCTAGGCTTTTCATGATTAGCTTGATTTCTTGGATTCTGCATGAGGACCAAGTCACTGATTTCAAATTTTCTCACCATAACTCTTTTGTTATAGCTCTGGTAGAGACGATTTTGATATGCCTATAAGTAATTTAGGGCATTTTTTCGTCTTTCTTGTAACATTTCTAAGTCATTTAGGCAAGACTGACTGTACTCTTCATTAGCGATCATTCCCTTCAAGGAGACTTGGAGAGAAGGAATTTTGACCTCGATGGGCAATATGGCCTCAAATATGTAGACAAGGGAAAATGGAGTGGCTCCAGTGTGTGTACGAATGCTGGTATGGTAGGCCCACAACGTAGGATTAAGTTGTAGGTGCCAATATCGGCCAGCATCGTTGATGGTCTTCTTAAGAATATGAAGAATTGTTTTATTTGACACCTCATCTTGACCGCTACCTTGTGGATAATATGGGGTGGAGAAATGATGTTGGATGTGGAATCGTTCACAGAGTTCACAAACGTCCTAATTTTTGAATGGAATCCCATTATCTATGATGATGGACTGTGGAACACCATACCGACAGATGATGTAATTTAGAATAAACTTTGATATCTGCTTACTAGTGATGTAAGTGAGGGGGACGGCTTCAATCCACTTAGTAAAGTAATCAGTGGCAGTGATTATGAATTTATGGTCATTAGAGGAGGATGGATGGATCTTTCCCACTAGGTCAAGTCCCCATTGTGTGAAAGGCCATAGAGAAGTGATCGGTCTCAACTCCTGTGCAGGTGCATGAATTAAGTCATTGTGCACCTGGCATTTTTGACATGTTCTGATAAACTAAAGAGAATTTTTTTCTAGTGTCGGCCAGTAGTATCCATGTTTGGTGACTTTCCTAGCTAAAGTCGGACCACTCAAATGAGATCAGAATATACCCTCATGTACTTCTCGTAAAGTTGTTTGGGCTTCATCAGTGTCGAGACATCGAAGAAGGGTGTTATCAAAGCCACGACAGTATAGGTTGTCACTGACAATGGTGTGTCAGGTGACTTTTTGTATAAAGGACTTTCTCTGGTTATTGGAAAGGTTCGGTGGTAGGGTTTGGGACTTAAGATAGTCATAGATGTTTTGGTACCAAGGTGAATTGGGAACAAAAATCTCACAAACCATTTTTGACTCTGGGATGTCATATGCCAGCATCAATAGTTGTTCAACTAAGAACTCAAATTGTGACACATTTTTGGGGATGTCTAAGAGAGATCCAATAGTAGCCATTGCATTAGCTACCTTATTTTGTGTCCTGGGGATTTGTTCAAAGGAAATCAATTTGAAATATGTCAGGAAGCTATCCACCATTCACTTGCAGGGTAGAAAATTGTCATCTTTTGTTTCATAATCATCATTCACTTGGTTGATAACTAACTGAGAATCCTCGAATACTAGCAGTGTCTGAATTTTCTATTTAATTGCGATCTTGAGTCCTATGACCAATGCTTCGTATTCTGTAATTTTATTAGTACAAGGGAAGGTGATCCAGAATGCCTTAGGAATGGAATGCCCTTGTGGTGTGATGAACAAGATACCAACCCCTGAGTCATGACTAGTATGAGACATGTCAAAATACACTTTCCATGGTGATGTAGGCTCTGCATGAAAGATAGAATCATCAAGAAAATAAATTATTAGTGGATGGGTGCCTTAGATGGGTGCATCTGCAAGTTGATCCGCTATTAAACCTACCCTTTTATTTCCTTGTGCTCAACATATTGTATGCCATATTCACTTAAAATTATGACCCACTTTGCTCATCAGCTTGTCAATGCTGCTCGACTTAGGAGATACTTTAGTGGATCAAGCTTAGCTACCAGGTGCATTTGGTGACTCAACATGTAATGCCTTAGTTTCTGTGCTACAATGAAAACTGCAAGCCATGCACGTTCAATGGTTGTATAGTTCAACTCATATCATATCAGTGTGTGACTGATATAGTATATGGCTCTTTCTTTTTCCTCATGGTCATTTTGTGCCAATAATGCCTCTAATGCGTTTTTAGTTGTAGAGACATACATGATCAATGAATTTACTTCAATGGGTGGCATGAGGATAGGTGGTTTTAATAGATATTTTTTGATTTTTTGCAAGGTTGTGTGATATTTGTCAGTCCATACAAAGGGGATACTTTTGCATAAAACATATTGAAATGGTTGACACTTGTCTGCCAACTGTGTGATGAAATGTCAGATGGACTGCAGTCTGCCCTGAAGTGTTCTCAACTCACTGATTCCTTTTGGTGGAGGCATGTCTAGTATTGCTTTCAGCTTTGTGGAATAAAATTCTATGCCTCGTCGTGAAACTATGTAGCCCAATAGTTTTCCCGAATTAACCCCAAAGACACATTTTTTGGGTTCAAACAAACCTTGTAATCCTCTAGCCATCTAAATTTTTTGTCCAGGACCTCGAGATGATCCTTCTATGTCAAAGATTTGGCCAAAAGGTCACCCACATAATCTTCCATTAGGATATGCATCATTTCATGAAATATTGTTGTCATAGCTCTTTGGTATGTGGCGCTTGCATTCTTTAAGCCGAAAGGCATGACATTCCAACAATATGCTCCCCATGGGCATGTAAATGTCATTTTGTTCTGATCCTTTGTTGCAATTTGGATTTGGTTATAGCCTGAGAAACCATCCATGAGAGACATCATCTCGTATCCTACTATGAGATCAACAATCATGTCTATATTCAGCAATGGGAAATCATCTTTTGGACAAGCCTTATTTAAATCTCTGAAATCTATATAGATGTGGATTTTTCCGTTTGGATTTGTGACAAGGACAATGTTGGATATCCAATCAGCATAGTGTATTCATCTTATGAATCCAGCATCCAGTAACTTCTTTAGTTCATCTTTTACAAGTAGTGCAATCTGTGGATGCATTTTTTGTAATTTTCGTTTGACTGGTTTTATACTCGGGATTAGGGGAAGATGATGCAATACCAATTTTGGATCAAGGCTTGGCATGTCAGCATATGACCATGCGAATTTAACTTTCCTTTTTGTGAAGAATTGTTGAAATTCAGGTTTTTCTTCTTCTGACAATGAAGTGGCCAAGAGAGCCATTTTGGGATTCTTTGGTGTAGCTATGTTAACTTCTATGGTGTCTTCTATAAGCATGGCCGATTTTTCCTATGTTACGGGAAGAATGTCCAATCCTCCATCCTTAGACACCTCAGAGAAGTTTTCACCTTCAGATACATCCTTTATTTTTTCTATTTTATTGTCAGAAGGTGCCTTGCAGTTTTAACCTAAAGACATTTCTTTTTTTATCTTATTCTTTCCATTTTTGCGACTGGAGGATTGCGCAGTCTCCTTGAAGTAAGCTGCACAATCTAGGTCAATGGAAAATCCTACTTTGTGATCACCCCATGGTATGCCCTCTCGGAGTCCCATGAATTCTGCAATTGCCTCATCATTCTGAAAGATATACATAACTGGTGCTTCTTGTTGGTCCCAGTCAATCAGTTGTGGGTAAACAAGGGAAATCCCATCGTCAGTGTTGGTAAAGATGGGGAGGATGTGGAAAGCATGCAAATTGAATCCTCAAGTGTGAAGGAAAAGTTTTCAATTTCAACTTCTGTGTCATATGCAATGGATGGACCATATTCAAATTCAGATGAGTTGAATTCATAGTCATAATAGGGCACAAAAGTATCAACATCATGACCAATGTATGGCATTTCAGAGGCATGGATAGTAGGTTCAGGAATGTCAGGCTCATGGGTGGCCTCGGGAATGGGGCGGGATAAGTCAGATGTTGCCGATGATAACTTATGTTCTTCTGGATCCCAAGGAATGTTTACTCATTCCTTATTTTTAGAATTGTGGTCAATAGGATCAATGTTGTATTCTTGTTAGAATCATTCTTCAAAGGGGGGTTGTCTAGGTTCTAGGAATAGTTCGTCAATATCATAGTCACTAAGGGTTTTCTCAGATCCCCATTCCCCTTCATTAGAGTCAGTTTCGATAAGGAATTCTTCCGGTGTCTTGACACTTTCTATAGCCGTTATGTCCTCACTTGAAATTTCATAAGTACATCGATCATCAGTTTCGAGTCAGTAAAACCCTAGCCCAATGTACCTTGGTCTTGTAGAGATAATGGTAGGTTCTCTTCTTCCATTGTTGGCCTTTCCAAGATGACTTTTTTTGTCAAAAACCCAGTGCCTTGCATATGTCATAGCCTTTTCCATAGAGATGCACTAGTAGTGGAGGTAATTCTTCTGGGTCTTTGTAGATCCAGTTAGCTATGTCAATAATGACTTAATTACCCATATCACCCCATAGTGTGAAAACACTTTTTCGTAGAGCCTCAAAAGTTGTTTTGGGTTCGACTGTGAAACACGGTCTACCATAGACTTTAGGCGGCTTAGGTATTGTGGTGATATAGTAGGCCATATTCAATTTGAATTCCCTAAAACCAAGGTCCTAGATTTGAAGGTCCTTACTTGGTATGGAGGCCGACAAGGATGGTGCGGTGTAACTCAATGGAATGGATGATTTGGTGAGTGCATATGGGTCAATATATTTGGAAGAGGTGGAAGTTGAGGCTTCCCGATTAATGGGTACTTGGTGTTCAGAAGTGGCTCTCAGATTGGTATAGTATTGAAATGGATCGAGATCTCCTAAGATAGTAATTTTAGTACCATCAAAAGGGAAATTTAGGCATTGGTGGTATGTGGAAGGAATGGCCTTTAGGGAATGAATCCATGCGTAGCCAAGTAAGATATTGTAATGTATGTCACGATCCAGGACTTGCCATGTTGTATCTATAATAACTGGTCCCACACGAATTGGAATTGTGATGACGCATTTAGAAGCACGTTCTTCATCATCATATGCCTTGATGGCAATGCTCTTAGTAGCATCCACACATGCATTAGAGAAGCCAAGAGATTTAACCAATTTTAAAGAGAATATGTTCAATCCTACTCTGCCATCTACTAAGACTCGTCTAACCTTATGCTTGTGGACAAAAACCTCGATATGAAGGGAATCATTATGAGATGATTTGGGTGAGGAATAGTCACTATCTGATAAGGTAATGTGGTGAGGCAAAGTCAGATATTCGACCACGGTTTCAAAATGATTGAAATCAATGTTGTTTGGGATGAAAAACTCTTGTAGAACCTTATCCAAGATGGCCTTATGTGCGGGTGAAATAAAGAGCAATTCAAGGATGGAGATTTGAGCGGGTGTTTTGTTCAATTGCTCAATAAGGTTGAACTCTGGCTTAGATTTCAACTGCCTAATAGATGGACCAAGTATGGTAATTTTAGGTTGACGTGCAGAGGGACCTAGGATGGTGATGTTTCCTTTATGTGTTGTGACATTGCATTTTGGGGCCTTTTTAATGGTAATAGTATTGATACACTTGTCTTCATCAGCAGCCTGCAGGTTGTTAATGATGGTACCACTAGAATAATTAAAGGAAAGACGAATGTGATTGGCTTGATTATTGTTATGCTTTGTGCCAGATGAGGAGGGGTCACAAAAACCATGATCCTAGAGTGGGTTCTTGTGGATTGTATGGTCTGAATTAGATGCAAACGATTGACCTCCTAACTCAATGGTATGGTTCTCAATAAGGTCTTGCACAATATTTCGCAATTGGCGACAAGAGGAATTTTTGTGCCCTTTGACATGGTGGTAATCACAAAATGCATTATCATCCCACCATGATGGCTTGAACTGACCAGGGTCATATGGTTTGGGTTCTTCCAAAGTTATGATATTGTTTTGGATAAGTTTCTTTAAGACAATTTCGATAGGCTCACCTAAGGGAGTGTAAGTAAATTTTTGAAATTGTCGTGGTTGATGCGACTACCTTTGATTACATTGAGCAGGATTATTTTTAATAGCATTGGCAGTTGGTGTGGGTGTGGTCACAGGTGCATTTTTATTTTGAACTCCTTTGATGGTGAGTAAATGACCTATTGCATTAACAGTTTTTGCATCGACCACACCATCATTAGTGATGTGTTTATCTTAACCTAGTATTTTGTTTTTTCATTGGAATTACTTGGGTTAGTGTTTGTGGTGGTGTTGATCATTTTGCCACCATATTTCAATTCGCCTTTGGCGATCAAGGATTTTTTAAGTTACATACCCTTTTCAACAAGGTCAACAAAGGTGGTACAACAATGGACTTGTAAGCCATATCTTAGTGGTCTAGGATATTTTGTACAAACATGGTGACTTTATCCTTTTTAGGTATTTCTACCAGACATTTGCTTGCTAAGGTTCTCCATATATGAAAAAATGGGATTAAAGTCTCTCCTGCCTCCTCTTGGGTAAGTCTGCATAAGGAGGAAATGTCAATATCTATGTCAATGTTATAGGCGTAGTTTTCAACAAACTTGTTTGCCAATTCATTCCAAGTTTTGATTCTTTTAGGCAATAGTGAGAAACACTCTAGTGCATGGCCTGCAAGACTTCTAAAGAAGAGTAGATCATGATATAGGTTCATTCATATGCAATGTCCATGCAAATGGTGGTTAATTCTCATATGTGTTCAATGGGTTTTGTCTTGCCTTTGTATTTGAGGAAATGTGGCACCACATATCCATGAGGAAACGGTGGCATATACAAGGTTGTGTCAAACAGATATGAACATAATTCATGTGACATGTAAGAATTTTTGGTTGATTGTTGCAAGGTCTCCACTTGTGTTTGAAGAGCAACAAGTTGGAGTGTGAGTGCCTCCACAATTGGGTTGTTGGTAGCATCACACATGTTGGTGATAGGTATGGATTGAGTGCCCACCTGTTGTGATGAGATGTGTTGATTTGGGATTTTTTGTTGGTGAGCAAAATGAGTGTTCTAATTTCGGTTTTTGGAAATGAACATTTTCAAGAGGGATGTGCTGTTGTGTATGGAATTGAGATGCATAAGTTGGGATGTGGGATCCCGCCATGTTGGATTGAATTTGGGGGCCTGGCTATTTTTGTGTATGTTGATGCCCAAATTGAGTGGAAAATTGGGTGCCTTGATTTCCTTGCCCAAATAGATAATTATGTCCTTGAGGAATGTTGGTATTTTTCCTCAAAGGAATGTTGGTATTAACCTGTGATGAATTCGGGACATTAGGTTGGGTGCCTTAAATGACAACTCCTAGTTTATTCCTCCCAAAAGGGTTTGATGAGTTTGTTTCCATTGCATTTAAAGAACCTAATAATGGGTTTGGTGATGTACTCATGGAACTAGATGAAGTCCCAAAGAGGTTTGAGGTGGTTGCACCCATTTTTGATCCAAACTTTTGTGAAGGAATAGTGGATGTTTGTTGGGGGATGGATTGTGATGTGGTGTTGGTTTGGTTAGATGATCCCCCAATAGATGTGTTGATTGTGGTGGATGCATTGGTTGGGGTGGTAGCATGACCAAGGGAGGTAGAATTAATGGTGTTAATGGCATTTTGTGATGTGGCTCCCATGGAAGTATTGTGTGATTGGGGATCAGGAGATGTTTCTCTAATAGTGTTGAGGTCAAATCTTCTGGTAACCTATCCCCTTGGTCAAGGAGCATGGCTAGATATCTCGTTGAATCATTTAGAATGAGTTCTTCCACAAAAGAGGCCACTTTTGGGTTTTGGGCAGAAACTTGTATGTCTTCTTCAATGACTTCCCCATTTTGGTCTCTATGGACAAATTGTTCAAAATGATTGTGTGAAGAAGGTGGTAATGACATCTCACTAAATGAACTAAAATCTGAATTTCCCATGTCATTAGAAAAGGTATTTGTTTCATTAGGGAATGAATTCATGTTGTTGGTGAAATGGAGAAAGTTGGTGTCTTGACCAAAAGAACCCATGAGTCTTTTCTTTCTCTGTAATCTAGTTTCAACCATAAAAAATTTTGCTCAACTTGGGGATGATGAGGGTGGATGACCTAAATATGAAAATGTTATGACACTATGTGTTTTGGGGTTTTTTGGAATGAAATTATGCTATGCAATGATGGTGAGTGGTAATGAAAATGAGACTAAAAGGAAACTAAAGGTATGCAAATGTAAAGGATACTACTGTAAATGGGATGAGACCAAAAGTGAAAAGAGTAACGGTATGCAAAGCATTCTAAGATGCACTCACTAATGGTAAATCTAAGGAGATATAAACTTGATCACACTAAGTTTTGGCAATGATTCAGGTTTGGAAAATCAATGGACTGTAAAAAGGACTAAATGAGGACAAAGTGAAATTTCCACACTAGACTAATGAGTGGGAAATAATTCACACAAGGTAATGACTAAAGAAAAGAGTGTGATTGAGTCCAATGATAACCTACTTTTGAATGCAAAGGTTTGACAAAGGATGATAAGGAATCTACTCCTAAAATTTGCAAAAAATATGAGTGTCCAAGGAGATGGTAAAGTTTAATCAATGCAACTAATGAAATGCAATGGGATCCTATGATGACTTAAGAATGCTACCTATAATGTAATAATGAGGGAAGTTGAGCAATTCAATGTCTTGTTTGACATAAATAGTAGAGAAAGACGTGATGGAATCTGGTAAAGACAAGTTTGAACCTCAGTTTTGAGAGTGAAAAGAATTTTTTGAAGAATGGAAAATGCATCGCAGCAGATGCGTTATGATAGGGAAGATGTGTCTCATTAAGGTGATTATGGTGTTTCAACTGGAAAATGAGACTCAAAATGGAAAATGTGGCTCAAGATCAATCAAATGCGGTATGGAAAAGTGATTGCGGCGTATGAGCAAGCAAATGTGGTTTGGTAAGGTGATTGTGATGTAAGCAGTTGTGAATGCAGCTCAATAGAGTAGTTGCAGCTTAGAATTAAGCAATTGCAGTTAGGTAAGGCGATTGCGTCGCATGAAGTAAATTTGGAAAAAGTTTAGCAATTTGCAAAGATTTGTTTTAGTTTGACCAGTTTGTTTCAGATTTTAGAAAGTTTGGCAAGTTTGATGTTCATTTGTTTAAGTTGTCTAAAAAAAGTTGGCAAACACATGATGTTTTAAAAAATGTAAAACAACCTCATAGAAAATATTTACAAAATCCTATGGTTGCAAGGACAATATTCTTTTGGATCCCATGCGGATTTTACTCCAAACACATATCTTGAACAGATGAATTTAGAAGCTTGGCCCCATGGGATCCCCCTTACATTGCACTCACTTCTCAAAGAAACCAAGCATCCAAGCTCCATGAAAATCCCATGGTAGATTGATCATCTCTACTAAAAATTGTGCAGGTGTGGGTGCCTTGGCAACGACCGTTGCTACACCAAAGAATAGAAGGTGTTTGACCACTAAAACCAGAGGTTTTAATTCAGGCACCCATTCGAGTGCTCATACATGGGGCACAAGATTAAGCTCCATTATGGAGGCACTCCAACCTAGAGAGGTTAAGCTCAACAGGGTTTTAAGGAGTACTAATTGGTCTGAATGATATCTGCACTTGTAATCCTAGGTTTTCCCTTAGGATTCACATTTATATACTGGTCGGAAGTAGCTCGGCTAAAGAGCTTCATTGCCAGTTTGAGTCGCTTTGGGGTGAGTAATTTTTCCCACCAAAACAGGCCCAGTTTCTAGGCTATCAAAAGCGAGCAAACATATTCATAGTTCAATCAATCTTTTCTTTAAAAACAAAGAGAGATGACATGAATACATTTGAATCACACTTGCATGTTCTTTTTAAGCCCAAGTCGAAATGTGAAAGTGTGATACCTAACTAAATCACAAGACAAAACAAACACTGGTTCATTTTAACTATTTGTAGTGTTAGCAAACAAAGGGTTCATTTTAACCGTTTGTAGTGTGAGCTAACTAATAGTTTATTTTAAACTCATGAAAAATGTGAATGTTGTTTTTAACGTCATGCAATTGTGTGATTGTTCTTTTCAACTATGAGTGAAATGCATGATTTATTATTGTAATTTTTTTTTTAAAAATAGCCTTGGTTAGCCTCCAACTTGACACACATTGTAACAAACAAATTAGTATAAAAAAGAACCTTAATCTAAAAAAGAACTAAAAAAAAACAAAAATCTTAAAGAAAACATTGGAAAAATTATTTTACCAGTCGATTGTGTCGCAGCAGAGCGAATGCATCACTCGAGTATGCAAATGTGTCGCATAATGTAAAATGAGGCCCAGTTTATGTCGATCGTGGCTCTCGGTCAATCGTATGCGGCTTGGTTTGTCATTTGCGTCGCATGAAGTGTCAGTTGCATCACGACAAATCACATGCATCACGTGAGGTATCGAATGCGATGCAACAGAGAATTTTCATTATGGTATCTATCGAATGTGTTGTTCTGTACTTGTACCTTCAAAATGATAAAAACATATGAAAAACCTACAAAAATGTGTCAAAAAATAGTCGGGTTCACCAATGTAATTGAGGATTTATTCTGCAAGATCTGATTGTTAGCAACACACAAGTATATTAATCAAATCCACAAATATCAATAGAATGCATAGGAATAAATAAAATAAATAGATTAAATGAGCTCACCAAATCCCTTATCCTCCATGACTGATTTCTATTGTACCTTCTAGCTTTTCTGAAATGTAAAGTATGCCCTCAGATTGTGATGAGCAAACTTCTGTGCTCTAGACTAGTCCTAAGCCAAGTGTTGAAGGATTTCCTATAAGCTATGCAAAAGAAAATAAATTCTATATGCAAGTAACTAAAATGACACAAGATCAAATTCTAAGATGCAATATTAAGAGATCCAAGATTCAAGATTAAATTAAGAGATGTCCAAATGAGAACAAAATTGACATTTTATAGAAAGTGCAATTTTGGATGGACAGATGAAATTGAAGATTGAGAAATGCCCTAAAATCAATGTCAAGATTCAAAATGGCAACTCTTGATTAGGGTTGGGATAAGATTCCCAAATGAGTTGACACGATTTAATTTAAGAAATTAAATCAAGGATGGAGAATAAACGTGACAGTGAGATGAAAATTAGTAAAAATCAAAAGATAAAGATGAACAAGAAGATGAGATTTAGAAAATCAGTAATTTTAGTAATTACTTTATTTGTGGAAGAATTTACCATTTTCAGTTAAAATTAATTCAAAATATGGATTTAGTGAGGTAGTAAATAATTGATTTTAAGATTATTTACTAAAGAAGTGACAGTTAACCATGTGAGGCCATTTTAAATGAATTATTTTATTTAAAATGAGGGAAATGTCAAATAAGGAAATTAAATAATTAAAGATAATTATTTAATTTAGAGAAGGTGATAGATTTATTAAATAAATTAATGAATCTATTTAATTATAAGAAGATTTTTGAGAATGAGTGACATATTAAATAAATAAATAAAATATATTTATTTAATAATTAGGAGGACATAAGTGGAAAAGATTAATTGAATAAATTGAGAAATTTATTTAATTATGAGAAAGCATTAGATAATTGGTGACACATTAAATAAACAAATAAGATCCATTTATTTAATAATCATGAAGAATAAAAGAACATGAATTAATTAAATTATTATGAACTATTTAATTAATAGTCGAAGGTGGACAACATACATAATTAATATGTCATAATTATGCTAAGATGAAAGAAGATGAAAAATAGTGCTTGCAGGCCTAGGTCATTTTTATGTGTCTACACTTTTCTCTTCTATCCTTTGTTTCATGTTTTCTCTTGGGGAATTTCAGGGCATGTGGCTATCAGTACAGGGTAAGCACCATGCATTTTTTTCACCCACTAGATGATTTTTACTTGGAATCAACTCTTTGTTGTGGCTATCTTTAATAGTTTGTAACGACATGGTCATCGAAACTACCTAGTTGGTGAGAGCTGCTTGTTGGCATCCTCGACCCGAAGGTCCTTGGTATGGATTTTTCTAGTAAAATGGCCTTCCTCCTTGGTATGTTTGGGTGGCTTGCTTTGGAAGGACTGCTTTTTGTCACTTGATGAGAACTAACTCATTAACAAAAGACCACATCAGACTATTCATATCATTTATGTCCAACACCATAGAGGAAGATCCTAACGTGCTGAGTTGAGTTGAAAGGTACATTTACATAGACTGAGGTGGAGCTGGGCTCATCACCTATGTTCCAGAAGTGCTCAAAGTAGAATCTTCTCAAAGTGACATGCCTGAGATTTTTGCAAAAATAGGCATCAAACTTGTTGTGATGGTAGCTTCCCTGCATTGATCAAACTATTCTTCATGCATATCGCCACCTCGTAGGCATCGGGTAAGGTATCCCCTCCCATGGAAGTTATCAGGACTACAATATCCGAATTTATAGTCTTTAAGTAGAACATGAACTCAATGGCCATTTGAGGTCGTGCAGTTGCTGGAATCCTCCATTAAGTTTTGTTAAACTTGGTTTTGAAGTCACTCATAGATTCTTGTGGAGCTCTCTTTATGGTGATCATTTGGTGTAGTAGTGAGGAACAATCTCCTTTTTTCGAAAAAATGTTCGAAAAGATTTTCTCTGAGATCATCTTGTGAGCTGATGGAGATGGAAGTCAAAGATCTGTACTAGTCTCAAGCCTTCCCTTTGAAAGAGGAAGCTATAAATCTCGTAACAATGTTTTCCTCTATTATTTTTTCCACTCTGCATACTTTTGGTATGTCGTGGAGGTTCTCGAAAAGGGTTTTAAAGTCCTCCTTGGAGAATTTTGAATAGCTTTGAGGGCATTAGTGGGTATAGCAGGCCAGATGTCAAGAGTAGGTGGCAGCATGGGACTACCACTATCCTAGGTTATGAAGTTTCTGGGGGTAGGAGAGGGGTATGTGGGCCATGGAGAAAAGGTTCCTATAGATTGGGTAAACTAGTATTCTTATTTGGAAACTTTGACCCCCAAGCAGAGTGGATAAGGCTCTGAACTTTGGACTCTTACTCCTTGCTCTACTGCTTCTCACAGGCGATATAGAACCTATGAATCTTCTTCTCCTAGGTACTAAGGATGGTAGTTGGGAGTACTGAAATTTACCCTTTGAGGATGCTCTTGTTTGATCCCTGGGCATGAAACCACCAGTTTCCTTCCTAAAAATCTGATTTAGAAGTATTTTTGACTCCTAATTAGGTTTCAAGAATTGATCCCACCGAGCGTGCCAAAAAAATAAATGTTGATCATCAAAGCTTGCAACTCTCTGACAATCTTATGAGAAATTCACCGAGTGGGGGAATAATAAGCGCCTCACTGAATACCTCCGGGTTTTTTATAGAAATTCTGCTCTTCTTTGAATTTGGGAAAAGAATAGAAAGAAATGTAAACATAAAAGCATAAAAAATGGTGATGTTCCAATTCTTTTACATCATTTCAAAACCATGAGTTCCTTTCTATGAATGACATGATAGACACAAAACACCACATACCTTCATTATTGGGAAGAGAATGAACAACAGAGGCTAGATACAAGAACAATGCAGTCATTCAATCCACTTGTAGGAAGTGCGTATTAAGATCTAACCAAACATAGAAGTTCCAAGAGTTAATGGGAAAAAATTCAAGAGCTACTTAAACCCTTCCTCTTAATATAGCATAACATGAAAAAATTATAACCTACTACGGAAACAGAGAAGTCCAATCACATAATCTAGCTCCTATAGATTATAACTTAATCATGCACACAAACAACATGGAAATTCGATAATCAAACTATTTAGATTAATCAATATACAATGTTCTATTCTAAACGAAGATACAAAGAAAGAAAAATTGACA
This sequence comes from Sequoiadendron giganteum, assembly GCA_007115665.2. Lineage (NCBI taxonomy): Eukaryota > Viridiplantae > Streptophyta > Pinopsida > Cupressales > Cupressaceae > Sequoiadendron > Sequoiadendron giganteum. The sequence goes on along the minus strand of CM021101.1, from coordinate 552,701,308 downwards.
AAGGCCATATCATGCATAGTTTCAGATATTTCTCCTAAATAACTGATACTTCAAGTATTAAATGAACTTTAAAACAAATATCAGATTCTAATCCGATGATAGTTTGATTATATACAAGACATAACATGCCAGAGTGAAGCAGTGCTCTGTAAACCTCAAATAAAATAATCCAATAACTATGAAACATAAAGAAAAAATTTCCCTAAAGGAAAACCTTAGGAACCCTTTTTACATGTTTCTGCTTCCAATTTATAGCCATGAGGGAAAGAGAAACACCAACTTCATTTAGAAGTAATGATTGCCAAATGTCCACACCTGATAGCCCGATCTTAGATCTTTTAGTTAGGTCATTTCGATGCTTCTTATGGACTTTCAGCTACCACATTAATTTCCTTTAGATATTTTAATAGGATTGTCCCTTGTAATTGATCAAATCCTAGAATAATTGCCTGACAAAGGTCTCGTCAAAAGGTCAAGTGGCTTTGGAGGCACCGACTCACATCCTTCTTTAGAATAAGGCAGGGCGCATTCTGATAGACTCTGAATGAAGACTCCCAAGGTACAACTCCTCAGCAGTGAAGATATGACGTGTCGCATGGGTGGATAGTCTCATATTTGCAAAAGGTGGTTTCAAGAAATCATCTGCCAAGCTGACACATGGTCCGACTCCAAGCCCAGAAGAAAGTGATTAATAAAGCATGCGTAGCCACCACATGGCACATTGTGCGACCATCAGAAACACAACCTCTTTTCACGCGGTTCTTTGCGAAGACAAAAGTCAAGCCAAAAATCAAAAAATAGACAAGAAAATTTTTTCTTCATAGATATTATTGCATGGGAAGAACCATGCATTCTTGTCTTCCGCCAGGTTTTTCTGACCTAGGACCAAATCTTTGTTCGAGATTTTTTGACAGTCTAGAATGGCATGGTAATTGGGACTATTTGGCTCATGGACATCTACTACTGATTGCCTCCTCTCGAAGCTCCTTGGTATGTGTTTTACTGGTAATGCGACCTTCCTCCTTGATAATTTTGTTGGAGAAGCTTTGAAGGTGCTACTTATTGATAGTGAATAATTACCAACCCATTGGTGAGCATCCTCATTAGGTTTTTCATATCATTGAAATCTTCTACTAATGAAGAATAACTTGACATGTTGGTTTGTGTTCTTGGGTACACATACCTCAATGGTGGTGGTGTCACCATTTTGCTAGGGAGTGACACAAAGGGGCTATGAATAGCCTCCTCCTAAGGTCCTCCAGAGATTTATACAAACATGGGCATTGCTGGTCATGGTGGGAGCTTTCTGGTGTCTATTAGATTATTCTTTTCTCTCAACTAGATAATATGTGTTGATCAAGGTATCCCCTCCCATTGATTGTATCATGAATTCGATGTACGAATTGAGGGCCTTCAAATAGAATGTGAATGCCATAGTTGTTGAGGGACTAGTTGTCATCGGGATCCTTTGCCAAGTTTTATGGAACCTAGTGTTGAAGTCAATCATGGCCTCTTGTGGGGCCCTCTTGATAGTGATTAATTGTTGTAGTAAGGATGATCGATCTCCTTTCTTCAAGAAATGATCAAATAGTTTCTCTCTGAGTTAATCCCAAGAGCATATGGAACCAGAGGTCAATGATCTATACCAACCCTGAGCTTTCCCTTTGAAAGTTGTGGCTAGCAACCTGAGGGCCGCATTTTCCTCTGTGATGTTATGGACTCTGTAAACCTCTGCTATATCTTGGAGGTGCTAGAAAGAAGTCTTAAAATCTTCCCCAGTGAACTTTGGAATTTCCTTGAGGTAATTGGTAGGTATGGTGGGCCACAAATTTGGAGGTGTAGGTGGAACTAGTGGGCTACCACTATCCCAGGTCACAAAATTTCTAGGAGTGGGAGGTTTTAAATAAGCCATTGAAAATAGATTCCTATGGATTGGGTAGACAAGTATTTGGATTTGAAAGGTTCGATTACTTGGAGGGGTAGATAAATATTTGGAATTTGGGCTTCCATTTCTTATCCTATTGCTTCTAACTAGGGACATGGATATTCTGACTCACCTTCTCCTAGGGACTAAGATGGGAAACTAATAATACTAGAAATTTCCTCTCAAGGATGCTCTAGTTTGGACTCTTGGTATGAGATTACTAGCTTTTCTTATTAGTTTTATTTCAAAATTCCTGTGGAAGGTTGACTATCAGATGCATATAAAAAACTCATGTCCCACCAAGCATGCTATAAAAATAACTGTTGATCATAAAAGCTTGCACCTCTCCGAACAACCTTATGGAAAATTCAGTGAGTGGGGGACAAACTTGCACCTCATTAAATAACCTCCAGGATTTTTATAGAAGCCAAATTTTATCCATGTGTTGTGTGAAATAGAGGATAAATATAGAAAAACAAAAAGGGGTGGTGATGCGCCAAATGTTTTACAACATTTCAAAGCTTACAACTTTCTACTTCTAATGAAATGGACATAAAATGCTATAGACCATTCATTGATGGGAAGAGAATGAACAACTAAGGCCTAAAAGGGAAAAAATCAATCATTTAAATTTCCCTGTGGGAAGCATCCATTAAGGTCCAACAAAAGAAAGAAAACCCAAAACTAACAGAAAGATCTCTTTACATAACCCTTTTATTCTTATAGCATAGTGTGAAAATTTTCATAATCTCTATAGCAAATGAAAGAGTATGATGAACATGATTCAATTTCTAAAAGAAAGCATCATACATAAAAGCTAGTTGCATATGAAATAATCACTAAGACCATAGTCACGTAAATTGACACAAAGCATTCAATATGTGCAAAAATAGAGAAAAGACATGCAACAGAGGCCATAAAGATGAACAATCTCATATATTTCTTTCTACTATTACTTGTCTAGTAGTAAATATATAAATGCAAAGGTTGGATACCAATCCAATAAATAACCTTGATAATATCACATGCTAAAGAGAAAAACAAAGCTCTAAAAAGATCTTTCCTACTTCCTACTCTAATCACTTAATAGATGGAAAATTTTCTTTATTTCGATGAGAATTGATCACAACTCTTGTTAATTGATACCCCTTTATATAGCCAAAAGGATGAGCTGGCGTTCGCAACCAGTAGAGCTAGATAGGTGTATTAATCCAATAAGTTGTAATATGATCCAAGATTTGATTAGATCACAACAATATTGGTTTAATAAAAATTGAGCTACTTCATTAATGGCTCTAGATACTATAGAAGCTCTACGAAGATATGCTGTCAGAGGATGATCAAATCCTATTACAACTTGGAAAAACATGATCTGATCCACTGCAAGGAATAATGACACCACCCCATAAGACTGATCCCAAAGACAAGAGTTATGTTGTGCTATCCGACACACTCCACATAAAGAAATGCATTCATGGGAGGAATGACCCACCCAATGAAGGTGAGTGAAATGGTTCACTGGTGGGCATTTTTTGGACTTGTGAGAGTAGCTTAGGGAAAATCCTTGCCATACAATCAAGTGTCCCAATTTAGGCCTGAAAATATTATGTTATTAGGAAATGACATGTAGCCACTATGTGGCACATTGCGTGCATTTTTGTGAAAATAAACTTTGGCCTTCGAGGCGTGGTACCATCAAAATATGAAAATGAAGTAAAGCCAAAAAGAAGACTATAAGGGCTAAAAAATTGAAACTAAAATATTGAGGGAAAAAGATTCTCCACAGTTACAATGACTTGAGAAATGAAAACATTAAACAAGAAACCAATATCACACACCCTTGTTTAGACTTACACTTTTCCTTTCCAAATCTAAACAGAAAAAAAATTACATCGGCCAAAAAAGTAAAAATATTGAACTAGAAACTAGTCTCACACCTCATGTTTAGACTTACTATTTTTCACACCAAATCTAAAAAAAACAAAAAAATTACAATGACCAAAAAAGTGAAAAAAATTAGAAAGAACTGACTTTGGTTTGGGTTCATGAAATTTTTCAATGTGTAAGGACATTCAAAAATGTGTCTTTGCAAACACATCCCATCAAACAATTTGTTAAGCTTAGTAAATTTTCTAGTCGAATATGCTTTCTTCATCTACTTTTCCTAACAAAAATTTATTTCACTTTTGTTTCTTCCAAACAACAAAATGTTCTCTTCCTTTTTAAGTTTCTAATAGATGTAAGTAATAAATTATAAAAAATAATTGGTACTTTTTTTTCATATATTTAAGTGGCAATTTTTAATATTTAATATTTAATATTATTTTTTACTTTTTTCTTTTAATTATTTTTCATTGCTCAAAAAAATTTTCTTATCCATGGTCATTTAAGAGAAGTGAGCTTCACATTCTACTTTATCAATTTTTTGTGAATTGTTCTCTTGCACTATTGTTAAATATATATTTGTAGTTGGATATTATTATTTTGATCTCCTCTAAAGTAAACTTGCAATTTTTTAAAAGATTTTGAGATTTGGGCTCTATTTTGATATCTTAAATACTTTATATTTAGGGGTAAGCTTATATTTCTACATATTATTCGATATAAATTACAATCATTATATTCATTGCACCTAAACTTCCTATACAAGTACCAGTAGTAATAGTTAATGTTAAAAATGGTAAATGCATGTCTGAAAAATATCATTTTCAATCCTACCCTAAAGACACCAACTAGAGATTGAAAACTAAAAAGTAATGCCTCCTAGTTTTAAAGGAAAGATTCCAATTTTTCCATGTCATGGGATCTACAAAAACCACCTTTGTACAATCACGTGACAAAAGTTTTGAGATGAGGATCCCTTCTAAAATAGATGTCACTTTTTTAATTAAAGATTTATATCATCCACAAGATTTATTAAAGAGTGATTACAAAGCATGTTGAAGCATTATTCAAGAATCAAGCATCATGCGAAAGTCATCATGCATAATTATGTTTTTTTTGAGCTAACATTTGTGATGTAGGTTCTTATGATTCAAGAAAGCATTCAAGTCAAGATCTAAATTCATGATATCCATTACTTACAAGATTGCAACCTTCATTTCAAGGGTTTGGTGAGTTGCAACATAGCTCATTTGTTCATTCATCATTCCTTCATTCTATTCCTATTCATTTCAAGGTTTGATTACCAAAATGGGGTTTGACCAAGGCAAACCCATATCCACTAACAAAACAACATTTTCCCCTCTTTTTGATGTTTGAATTGTTAATCTAGGTTGAAGATCCATTAAAGAGAAAGATTGGAGAAAAATTGTCAAATTGCCAAAGTTGTCATGTATATTGTAAGATCATATAAAGTCACCTACAAGTTGCAATTTAGTGTTTTAGACTTAGAGATTTGATTGGAGAGAATCTACAAAAGGAAATTAGAGGATATCAGAGTTTTAGATCAACCATGATACTTGGAATAAATCGCCACTTGTAGTGTATGAGTCCTAGTATACTAGTTTTCAAGCATTTTCTGTAGATCTTGGTTTAGTAGTTTTAAATTCTGGTTTTGGCCCGAAACCCTAAACTGGGACTGAATCACCCCTACTAGCATATGAAATGATGAGGGAATATAGGGGGATGCTACACCTTTTAGGAGATGGAACACAAAGGTAGGATTTAGGACCTTCCCACCTATTTCCTCCAAATTTCATTCAAGGAAAGCTTAGAGATCTCAATCTAGGGATGGAATGAGGGAAATAAATTTCCAATAGGGTTTCCTAGGGTGTGATTAAATACAATAAGGTGGTTCACCACCAAGCAAAGGGTTAGAAAGATTAGAAATGTAAATGACATTCAAAACCTAATGATATGATCTAGAAAATGAACTCAAATCAAAATAATAAACTTGAGATAAACATAGGTGCACCTAGAAAGCTGAAGAAACTTAGAACAAGGTCTAAAATCTTTAAAATCTAAATTTTAATGCACACTGGGACTCATATGACAATAGGGACTCAAAACTAGAATCTGGAACTGCTAAACGAAGATCTATAGAAAATTCTTGAAATCTAGTATACACGGACTCATATGCCACAAGTGGTGATTTAGTCCCAGTATCAAGGTTGATCTAAAACTTTGATATCCTCTAATTTCATCCTATGTCTTTTCTCCTATCAAATATCTGAGTCTAAAACACTAAATTTCAACCTTTAGGTGACCTTCCATGATCTTGCAATATAGATGACAACTTTTTGACAATTTGCTAACTTTTCTCCAATCTTTTTCTTTAATGGATCTTCAACTTAGATCTACAAATCACACATCAAAAAGAGGGGAAAATGTTGTTTTGTTAGTGGATAGGGGTCTGCCTTAGTCAAACCCCATTTTGGTAATCAAACCTTGAAATGAATAGGAATAGAATGAGGGAATGATGAATGAAAAAATTAGCTATGTTGCAACTCACCAAACCCTTGGAATGAATATTGAAATCTTGTAAGTAATGGCTAGCATGAATGTAGATCTTAACTCTTTATTGTATGTTGTATATCTTGACTTGAATGTTTGCTTGAATCATAAGAACTTACATTACAAATGTTAGCTAAAAAACAAACATGATGCATGATGACTTTGACATGATGCTTGATTCTTGAATAATGCTCCAAAATGCTTGATAATCACTCTTGAATGCTCTTGTAAACTCTCTTGATAACCAATTTTCTATAATGCTTGATCTCAAAAAGTGCTAGGAGAAAATATGTGAAATAACCTTGTATTTATACTTATTTATGCCACATTTCCCAAAATTATAACACTATAAGCCGACATCAAATCTAGGAGAATAAAATCTTGGCAAGAATTTAAATTTAAAATAGGTCCAAAATAAGCTGGAATCATACGCCAATTGGGTGATATGAGTCCCAATAGGCTAAGCTCAAGACAAATATTTCAAGAAATATTTAGTTTCATGCCAAATTCAAGTTTCGGCCTCAAAAATTAGGTCAGACCCATATGCCCAAGGTGGAATATGAGTCCTAGATCAATAAATTTGGGTCATACAAACTAAAATCATTAAATTATGAGTGGTCATTTGATATGTGTCAAGATTATCCTTGAAAAGATGTATTAATTAAGGCTTGTGGATGTAAAAAAGGACCAAATAAGGCATAAAGAAGCTCAATTTAAGTAGGGAGGACCCAAACAAGTATGAAAATGCAGAGGGATACATTTTTCTACACTACATGTACAAACAATCATAATTGTAGAAAGGAATATTAAAAGACATAGTAATATATAGGAGTTTTAGTAGGCTCCACTACAAGAAACAATGCTTTAGATGTTGCCCATGCATATCTAGCTCCAAGAACTCACCATAAATACTTTTTAGATAGAAATTTTCTTACCCATATTGATCCCCAATGATGTAGGATCGCAACAACAAGGCATAAAAATTCTCATGCTTTCTTTTGTCTTCAAAACTAGTAGTCTACATAAAAACTAGGTTACCCAATTGAATGTTTCTATATTTTTTTCTTATCAAATAGGAACTTAATATTAGAATTATGTGTAATATATTTTTTTTCTTTTTCTGATCTTCTTTCTTTATCCAACTAAATCAATTGGTTGGTCCTTTAAGTGATTGTATCTTCTTTGATTTCATCAATATATTATAGAAGTTGGTACACAACTCTAAATTGATAGGTAATGTAGTGTTTATCCATATACCAATTAGAAAGGCCTTTTGCCTATATTATTTTTAGAATTAAGTGTGTTAATCTGGACTAGAACCTTCAATTTATGAACCCTCCTCTTGTTTTACTCTAGGCTCCTTATGATAATGTAATATCAACTTTTTCTTTTTGGAATTTGTTTGTCCATTCCCTTGAGGGTGATAAGGAATAAGGGTTTTGATAAATAATACCAATCCTATAGTTCTTGTAGAATATAATTATTTAACACCCAAAAACACATAGAATTATTTGCAATGATCATTTGAGGCTCCCCAAACCTAGCTATAACAATATTTAGAAAGAAATCTATCACAATTTTGTAGTATTTTTCTTTGTAGGGATAGCTACAATCCAATTGATATAATAATTTTGGCTACAAACATCCATTATAAAATATTACTAGATTTCTTAGTGATTTTTCTAATAGAAACAATGCCCTTTTATTGGGATGGAGCCTTGGCTGATTTTTTTTAAGGGGTAGAGCACTTATGTCTTTCATCTTTCCTCAAAACCTCTAACATGCATCACACCTTCTTACCATATTAGTCACATATTTAAACAAAGAGGTCCACAAGTATTTTACTCTCAGGACTTAATAGTAGTAGTATTGGACAAGAAATATCCTCCACATGCCCCTTAATGACACTCATTCAAAATTTTGTTTTTTGAGCTTACACATTTGAGCAATAATTATGGGGTATTTTTTTAACATGTTCTCACCTTTTAGAAAAGTATATTTTTAGCATCAATCCTTAATGTTACTTTCTTGTTTGCATCCATGCTAGGTGAACTACTCGCATTCACCAAAAAACACAATATTAAAGAGTACTAAGGATCATTTCTGAAGATGTAAGTAATGTATGCATAGTCATCACTTACAACAGTCACCTTTATAGCCTCCAAATTTAACACATTCATCATCTTAGCAAGATATTGACATCTAATAATCTTTGCAATTTGAATCGCCAAGTCAAACTCACCATCTTAGCAAGATATTGACATCTAATAAGCTTTGCAATTTGAATCTTTAGTTTGGCATTTGAAGAAATTTATAAAGAAAACAATAACCTACTTACAACCTTCATTGTTCAAATGTGATAAAAATGATGCTTTAGTACGGAAAGAACTAAAACAAAATAGTTAAAAAGAAAAAATAATTTAGAATAGCTACTACTAGTGTTTGTTTTAGAGCCTCTTTGATTACTAAAAATTATTTAGTAGCCTTTGTTGGCTAGTTAGATGTCATGGAGCAATGTTAGGAGGAATCCAAAGACAGTTCCTTTGAACTTGAAAGGAAGAGAAAAGAGCCTCCACAAGGTTCAATTGCACAATGTCTTGACATGCAATATAACTACTGGTAGGTGTAATTTTTTTTTCACTAAAGACCTAGTTGAATCAAGGAATATTCTGTAAGATCTAATCAAGATGCAATCTCAAGATAAGGGATACAGTTTGTCAAGAAAACACATAAGAAATAATATTAGTCAAAAAAAAAATTATAATGTAATTTTGTCACAACATTTTTCCATATCAAGTCTCAAGTTGAGTCTCATATTTAATTTATTTCTAATAATGTATTTAATTTTCAATAATTTCAAGTATTAATCCCAACTCCTAAACCCTACACTTTTTAAAATGTTAGATTATATTTTATAGGTAAATAATAGTGAAAAAAAATGATTTTCATTATATTATAAATTGATGAACATGATAATATTGACAAACTTGGAATTTCTACATCTTATAAAATTTTGCCTTAGGATTTTACCATTCAAATTAAAGTTTTTAGATTTAATTTTTATGACTGAATTATCTTAGTTTTCAAATCTTGATACGGTTTTATTACTTTTTTCCTAGATATTTATGACATTTTTTTCCTTAGAGAGTTTTAGGCTCATTAATTGACCTTGCTTTGAACAATTGTAACCCACCCTTGTTTTCACCTCTAAAATTTCATTTTCAAATCTAATTATTAACTTTTTTCTAATATTAAAAAATATAAATGACTTGTCACTACCATATCTTTACATTATATATTTAACAAAATGAAAAACTTTTTGAAATTATATTATCTAACATTATATATACAAAACTCAACCCCTATATTATTAATTGATACAATAAAACATCAAACTATGATGAAAACATGGTTACTAATTGAGGTCTATTTTTAACAAAACAGCCTTTAACACAAGGTTGTTTTGATTTTATAACAGATTGCTGAACATGTAATAATGTTTTGTAACAATATGGATGACATAACCTATGTGGAAGTAGGACACAAGAGACGACCTGATCAGGAAACAAAACAATCGCTCCAAAAAACAGGTCATTCATTCGGTTGTCCTTTCATGGTCGTCACAAATAGACTATAGTTATTCGACGAGGAGCCCCCATCCTCGATTGCATCCCTAGCAATTCTCTTCAATTTTTTCGCTGCTTCTCTGATCTCCAGGCCTTGTTTCGACTCCAGCAAAATCTCTACACCTTTCACAAACTCCCCCTTCCCTAGAATTCCTTGGCTATTCGCATTCAATGGCAGACCCAATTTCCACACATCCACAATATACTTACGGTTAAGAAACTGGTCTGCAAGAAAAGGCCAACAAAGCATGGGCACGCCCATGGTGATGCTTTCCTGTACAGAGTTCCATCCACAGCGCGTCACAAAACATGATATGGAAGGATGAGATAACACCTCTAACTGTGGTGCCCACGAAACTATGCAACCCCTATTTCTCACTCGCTCCAAGAAATCAGCTGGTAAAATAGCTTTGCTTCCTTTCATTAGATCGGAGCGCACAACCCACAGAAATGGTCTCTGGGTGGCCTCCACTCCCAGAGCAACCTCTTCCACTTGCTTTTGGCTCAAATGTGTAGTACTTCCAAAAGATATGTAGATCACAGAGTGGGGACATTGTTTATGTAACCACTGCAAGCATTCTGTGTCATTTTTCCAGAAGCTTGGGAGGACCTTCGTGCTCGTCCTGCTCTGGAGAAATCCAGGAGGAATTAGAGGGCCTATTGGATACACGCCCACTTCCTTGGACAACGTTTCGACTACTGGAGCTTCGATCTCTAAGAAAGAATTGAAGAGGATCCATTTGATGTGTTCGATTTCCTCTGCCATGCGAGTCAAAATATAATGGGTGGTTTCAGAATCGGATAGTATTATCTTGTGGATGATATTAAATCTTTAACAAAAAAAAGTGACTTCTATTTGAGAAGGGATCTTCATTTCAAAACTTTTGTTATGTGGTTCTATGAAGGCAGCTTTTGGAGGTCCCGTGACATGGAAAAATTGGAATCTTATCTTTAAGATTAGGAGACATTACTTTTCAGTTTTCAATTTCTAGTTGGTGTCTTTAGGATGGGTTTGAAAATGATGTTTTTCAGACATACATTTATCATTTTTTAATATTAACTATTATTACTGGAACTTGTATAGGAAGAAGGTGCAATGATGATAATGATTGTAATTTATATGGAATAATATGTAGAAATCTAAGTTTACCCTTAAATATAAAGTATTTAAGACGTCAAAATAGAGCCCAACTCTTGAAATCTTTTAAAAATTTGCAAGTTTACTTTAAAGGAGATCAAAATAACAATTTTCAATTGCACAAATACATTTAACAATAGTGAATAAACACAAAAGAACAAGTCACAACAAAATGATAATGTGTAATGTCAAGCTCACTTCTCTTAAATGACCATGGATAAAAAAAACATTTTGAGCAATGCAAAAGAATTGAAAAAAAAATAAAATTAAATTTAAAAAATAATATTATATTAAAAATTACCATGTAATAATATGCAAAAACACTACCAATTTTTTTTTACAATGTATCACTTACATTTATTAGAAACTTAAAAATGAAGAGAACATATTGTTGTAGCATAGGAAGGGTTTTTAGAAGAAACAAAAGTGAATTTTTTCTTAGGAAAAGTAGATGAAGAAAGCATATGTGACTAGAAAATTTATTGAGCTCAACAAATAGTTTGATGGGATGTGTTTGCAAAAGGCACATTTATGTATGTCTTTACATATTGAAAAAATTATGAACTTAAACCACAGTCAATTCTTTATAAAAAAATTCATCTTTTTTGTCATTGTAATTATTTTTTGGTTTAGATTTGGTGTAAAAAAGAGCAAGTCTAAACATGGGGTGTGAGACTAGTTTCTAGTTCAATTTTCTTTTTTTTTCGGTCAATGTAATTTTTTTTCTGTTTAGATTTGGCAAGGAAAAGAGTAAGTCTAATCATGGGTGTGTGATATTGGTTTCCTGTTCAATGTTTTCATTTCTTTAGTCATTGTAACCTTTTTATTTTATTTGAATTTGGTAAATTAAAAAGAGCAAGTCTAGAGATGGATTGAGCAATTGGTTTCTTGTTTAGTTTTATTCTCCTTTTAGATGTTTCTCTTAACTACAACCATGACCCATGGTAGGCCTCACTCTAGTCACCTTTCTTTTTAAAAAGTTTTAAAGCTACATAAAAAACCATGAAAATAATTTGTTAGTGTTAAGATGGCTCTAGTTGGGGAAATGCATCTCTTGCAAGGGTAGTGTGAAACTAGAAAAAACACTTTTGAGAAAACAAACCAAAAATAAAAATAGAGGTAGGACCACAAATAAAGATAAAATAAAAAATAGACAAAACAACATAAACAAGAGAACAATACATGTAAACATGATACATTATGAATGTACAAATAATCATAATTTTACAATGGAATATTAAAATTATTAATATATAGGAGTTTTTAGTAGGCTCCACTATAAGAAATAGCGCTTTAGATGCTTCCCATGAACATCTAGCTCCAAGAACTCATCATCAATACTTCTCATAAAAAAATATTTCCCATATTGATTCCCAATGATGTATGAGCCCAACAACAAGGTATCAAACTTCCCATGCTTGCATTTGTCTTCAAAACTAGCTTTCCACATTAAAACTAGGTTACCCAATTGAATATTTCTCTATTTTCTCTTATCAAATAGGAGCTTATTATTTTCATGATGTGTAAGATTTATTTTATTTTCTAATCTTCCCTTTTTCATCTATTTAAATTAATTGTTTGGTCCTTTAAGTGATTGTATCTTCTTTAATTTCATCAATGTATTATAGAAGCTAGTACACAACTCAAAATTAATAGGTAATGTAGCATTTTTCCATATACCAATTCAAAAGGCCTTCTACCTATATTATTTTTGGAAGTAATTGTCACTTTAGCTTTCATCTTTACTCAAACCTCTAACATGCATCACACTTTCTTTTTTTGTATTAATTATAGAGTAAACACATTACAATACAACATGATTAGCATTTAGCAAACTCAAAAAAGGAGTTGTCCAATTGCTGCCTATACAGTCCACTATACCACCTTACAATAGCTTGTACACATCAGTGTTCTATATCAGCCTATACATTAATTCGTACAAATTAGAACTGCTATACAACCTTACATATAGCCTTATATGTGGCATTTCTAAGCATCATATCTCAAAGATACAAAACATAGTGTCACCCAAATGGTCTACTCAAGGCTCATCCAATTTTCCAGTGCTTTCATTGTAGGACTCCATGCTATTCCAGTTTTCTAGTACTTCTATGGATTCCAATTCATCATTGGAGAACCCCATTTCGGTCTCTAGGCTGCCATTCAAATGCACTCCAGGTGCTTTAGCCATTTGGGTCTTCTTAGCTGCAGCTTGCTTATCATTGAACTCTTTTTGGAACGCCTCTAAAACTTTCATGAAGACTGGAAGATTAGGTTGGTCATGTGCCTAGAATGTCCATCTTTGATCTCATGCTGGTTGATGCAGACTAATCCATCTTTTAGTAGTTTTAGGAACTTGCTTTCAGCTACCTCCATTGTTGTCATTACCTACATTGCAACATTGAGCAGAGTGAGTCTTTTATTTGACTCAGTAAGTGTCCTCAATCTCCCACTAAACTTGTCCTCATTTCTTGCCTTCTCGATGACCCACATGATTTCAGTAGAAAGAGAAAACCAAAATAATTGCATGTCTTTATTGAGTTTTTTATCCTACCACATTAATATTTCAAACCAATTTACCTTCCCATTATCCCCCCAGATTCCTTGATCATTACAAAATACTTTCTAGATCTCATTAGAATAAAAAAAATCAAAGAAAATACGGTACACAGTTTCAGGTAGCCTGCATATCTTGCAAATATCAATGTTAGTATGGTTCAGTCTAAAAGGAAGTTTTTGTGAAATCAATAACCATCTAAAAGAAGCTTTTTTTGCATCAACCATATTGTGCCAATTAGAGAGGAATACACTTTGCCAAGACTTGTAATCAACATTTATTTCCCAGATCTTATTCAAGTAATCAATAGGTAGATTAGCATTGGCAATTTCTTTATAAATAGTCATGGTTTTGACTTCATATTAAAGTGAGCTTTTTTCTTTCCAAACAAAGTCGGTTAAATTATCATTCAGCTCTCTCACACTCTGATCCAATAGGAGGCATTTGCATGCCTCCTTGAGAATAAAGTACGTTCTAACATTGGACTAGGGAAGCCCATACTCCTCTTTTAACTGATCTCAACTTAGCAGATCCCCATCCCTTTGGATGTTGTTGAATGTCCTAATGCCAACCAGATGCCACTTTTTGGTGAAGCACCCTTGAAAGAGGGCTAAGGGTTTTCCATTATGGTCTAGATTCCACCAGATAGACCTACTCGGGTGGATCAGATTATTGTTGAGATCAATGAAAAGACAGTTATGAACATTTTCCCTAACAACTTCCTAGGCTCTCTAGATACTCCTGAAGACCATTGATCTTGCAGATACTATTTGATGCTTGGAAATGAGTAGATAACCGAAAGGGAGTGATTTCCAGAACTTTGCCAATTTAGGGCCGCCTGCTTAACATTATTCCTAACAAGGACTTTCCAACGCTCATCTCCATCTAGGGATTTGATTATCCATTTGGCAACTAAAGCAGTGACATGTTTCTTTAAATCTTGAAGCCCTAGTCCTCCTTTGGCCTTTTCCAAGCAACACCAATCCCACTTTACCGAATGCATTTTTCTTTTCCCCTTTCCATCAGATGATAGAAAGCTCTTGATTTTCTTTTGGACTTCATTCACTTGGTAACTATTGAAGAGCTAGACTGAAGCAAAGTAGATGGTATAGGAAGACAAGATCTTTTGACATACTTGTAGTCTACCCACAATGGAGAGATATTGTCTGTTCAAACTATCCAACCTTTTTTTCCACCTTGTCTTTCATCTATAACCACATTTCTTTTAGGTTGGGGCACACAGAGAAGGGGGTCCCCAGATATTTGATCTATTTCTGAGGTCCACCCCATTGAAAGTCAAAATTGTGTAGCCACTCAGGTGGGGTTTCATTGCACCCTAGCATTATTGACTTCACCTTTGAAATTTTAGCACCTGAAGCTACATAGAATAGATCAATATTCCTCATTAAATTATTCAGATTATCCTCTTGCAACTCAATAAAAAGAGCACTGTCATCAAAAAATTGTATGTTGAGGAGTTCATTTTTGTTAGGGAGTGTCAACCCTATAACCTTGGGTGAGACATATGAGTCTCTTAGGAGGTAGTGTAAGGCATTGGATGCAATGACAAATAGAGGAGGGGCAAGGTGGCAACCTTGCCTGATGGATCTTTCGAGTCTAAAAACCTCAGATAATGATCCATTAACTTCAAGCTGAGCTGTAGAATCTCTTAAAAGGGTGCCAACCATGTCACAGAAGGGTTACGGGAACACAAAAGCTTCAAGATCCATTTTGAGGAAAGTCCACTCCACCCTGTCATATGCTTTTTCAAAATCAAGCAGCAACATTACAACATTTTGGTTAGAGCGCCTTGCCCAATCCATTGCCTCTCAGCTCGTGATAAGGTTCTCTAGAATATATCTCCCCTTGATAAAGCCTGTTTGGGTATTGTTTATAAACTTTGGGAGAATATTAGCCAATCTCAGAGCTAGGACTTTTGCTAAAATTTTGTAAGAGACAATCAACAAGGTAATTGGCCTCCAATTCTTAATCATTGTTTTGTCCCCCTCTTTTGGAAGTAACTTGATGAGTCCCTTATTAATACTTGTTCCCAACGAGCCTTTGTTTAAGGCTTCCATGTATACTTGTAGTAGGTCCTCGCAGGTCCAATCAATGAAGGTCTTGTAGAACTCCACAAAAAGTCCATTAGCTCCAAGGGACTTGTCATTATGCATGGAAGTAATGGCCTTTCTGATTTCTTCCTTTGTTATAGCTCTAGCCAAACTAGTAGCTTTGTCCTTGGAGATCTTAGAGGGTATCAAATTCTTAACAAGGGATCTAGCTTTGTTTCCTTCTTCATTGTTACCTTCAGATTGGAAGAGTTCTCTATAGAACAGGAAGATTTTTTTTTAAATATCCTTTTTGATTTGATAATGTTGTCCCATTGTGGCATATGTGCTCGATTTTCTCTTTTATACCCTTTTCTTTGATGTATTTGAAAAATAATTTGGAGCCTTTATCCCCATTGCTCAGCCAATTAAGTTTGGCTCTAATTTTAAGGCCTTGGACTCTGTTTGTTTGTAGCCTCTTTAAGGAGAGCTTGGCCTTGCCAAGTTCCTCATACAACTTCTCATTAGCAGGTTCTAATTGAATTATGTTTTCAGCCTCCAATAGTTCATCATGGAGGAGGTTTTCTTCCCTTCTCCCATCAAAGCTCTTTTCTTCCCCATAGTCTAAAAGAGAACTTTCCAACTTGTAACATTCTGGTTCCATCTTTCGATTCCAGGCTTAACTCTTTGAGCATCCATTGGTTGACAGTTTATCTTAGGGTAGTTATAGCAGCTATGCGGTCATCATCCTTGAGCAACTTAGTGTTGAGAATGAAGTTATCCTTGTTCTTGGGAGGTATCCTTACCCCACTGCTAACAATTATGTTAGCCTTGATTGGATGGTGATTAGAAAGGGTGTACGTGTACAAAAAAACTTTATTGGCCTCCTTAGTGGGTTCAAAATTAAAGAAATCTCTATTGGTGTAGAATCTGTCCAACCTGCAATATATTCTCCTCCCACCATTTTGAGGATTGCACCAGGTAAACCATACTGAATTGGTTTCCTTTTTCATTCCTTGTAGAGGGTCAAAGAGATTGAGCCTGTTTTTTATTCTCACCCAATAGTGTTTTTCATCTCCCAAGTCCAACCCCAATTGTTACTGCCTTTTTTGTCCTCTTTGTCCTCAATCATATTGAAGTCCCCACCAAGAATCCAAGGGACATCAAGCAGATTGCTTAACCATTTCCAGAGCCCATTCCTACCTTGGTGGTCATTCGGGGCATAGACTGAACACACACCAAATTTGGACCCACCTTTTTCAAAAGTGGCCTAGACAACCCTATTGCAAGTTGAAGTCCCAGAGTTGGTTAGATGGTGTTTCCACTTGTTGGCCATTAGGATGGCAGTGCCCCCCTACCCCTCTCATGCTGAGAGGCAATATGAAAGGAGTTACCGTAGATAAACTTCATGTTAGTTTCTAGGGAGAACCCCATTGCTTTAATTTCTTGGAGGAGTACAAAGTCTGTATTCTTCTCCATGTTTAGGAATCTTCTACAATATACTTCCTATCAGGGGATTCCAGGCCCCTTACATTCCAAGAAGTACAATTAAGCATCATCATTAACTTTAGAAGGGGAGGGCTCTTTACCATTCTTAAAAATCTCAAAATATTTTGTAACATTCTTCTCTACTTCGACTCTTTTTGAGGAGGGAATGGAGAGAACTATGCTTGCTTTCTTTCTTTTGCCTTTTATTATGCCACCACTTCCTTTACTTAGATTGATAGAGGTACCTTTCTTCCTACCTCTTTTCTTAGGCTCCTTGGGGGGATCCATGACAACACAGGTCTGCTCTATAGAATTTTCAGTCTTGGGGGAACCCGCATTGCTTCCAGGGGTCTTCTCCTTCCTAGAGGTTCTAATATGGCTCGCAAGATGAATGGGGGAATTGAAGACTTTATTCATCCAAATGTTTTCATCGTTGTCCACATACCATTTATTGACCATTTCAGTTGGAGAATCCATGTTCTCCTTAAGAGGCTGTGGGGTATCATCCTCACAACCAAGGGGAGAAATAATTTCTTGAGTGGGGGAAGTAACTTCCAACTCTCTACTATTAGTGGGGTTATTTTTAGTCTTTCCATTGTCAATTTGCTGGGGGTTTAGCATATCCCTTGAGGGGGTCATGACTTTGCAAGAGGATGGGGTGATGGGAATTCTTGTTGTAATCATCCCCAGTTGGGTTGTACCCTCCTCAACTAGTTTTCCACCACAATGGGGGATTCGACAGAGGTGAGCAATTGATGAAGATTAACCTGAGAGTTCCCACCCCCGAGCTCTCTAGATTCAAAGTCAGAGACAAGATTTAACTAGAGAGGGAGTTTTATTGGGATTAGCATTTTTTTTACCATGGGGCTCATTAGTCAACTTCACCCCATTCCCGGATACTTCAGCTTTCTTAGTTTTGCTATTTTGAATTTTTTTTTGTTCAGTACTTTTTCTAATTTTTTCCATGGCAAGTTGTTGGGAATTCTTTCTTCCAATGACCCGAGCCTTACTAGCAGACAAATTATCACCCTCAAGAGCATAGGGACCCATGGGAGGGGGCGCAGACTCATCAAAGGAAAGGGATGTGAAAGAGTTATGGACAAACAAAGCGGGGTGGCCAACAGCATGGGAGAAGGGGCTGAGGAGGTCATCACAGGGGGAGGGAGCCATGCTGAAAAGAGTGGTGCCTCCGGAAATAATAGCAGGGGGGGCAAGAGGATTCAAGGTAGCCAACACCGAGGAGGGGGAAGCAGTAGAAAGGGGAGGGAGGTTCAAGGGATTCAAGACTTCAACAAAAGGATCGACAGCTTGACCCTTCACAACATTATCAGACCCTTCACTAGGGTTACTAGGAGTGTTTTTGTTGGAGTATTAATTTCTCCCACCAATACTTAATGAAGCTTCGAGTGATTTCTGCCAACCATGTTTTGGAAACTTCTACCAAGATCATTCACCTAATCGATAAGATACAGGTGAAGCTATTAAATGTTGTATGTCGGTGATAGGAATTATTTGGAAGCTCCATGAAATGTCTAAGACCTCTATTTATAGAGGCATTTGTAATCTGTTTTCTTGACAATCAATACGAGTGTGCAATATAAGCAGTGCTCAGTTTTGGGCTCATTATGTTCTGTGTGTTTTTGTTTCTTTGTTTTTCAACATGGTATCAGAGCCCTTCAAATCTTGGGCTGTGGGTGGTTTGTGTTATTTATAGAACTCTGCAGGAGGAAGAATCTGGAAGCATATGTGAGAGGAGAACACTCTGGTGGTTATTTTCTCAGGAAGCTTCCTGAAACATCAAAAGTAGAGACCACAAATTGAAGGGAATCACGATTCTTGTGTAGCCTTTGTTTGAAAGGCATGCAGATCCACATGAATCTTGCACTTAGAAATACCTAGGCTATGAGAGGATTTGAGAGAGGTTGTATGATTGATTCTGCATGGAGGCTACTCCCAGTCTCAAGCAGAATTGGAAGAGTATTGGTAAGTAGCCTGAGATAATCTTTTGCAGGCATTTTGTGCTCTAAAAGAAACAAAAGTGTATAGAGTGTGAAAATGAAATTAAAAAATTTGAGGAGTTTATTCCAGGATACCAAATCAGAATCCAACATTGAGGAGATATAGAAAGGAAAGTGATGGGATTAGTTTCTATTATTCTTGAAAAATAAATCCACAATTTTTGGATGAATTATTTATATTTTAGCAGAGCTATTAAAAGGAAGGTGCAGAAAAGTGAAGTGTGTCAGCAAAATAGATAATCTAGAGTTTACTGAAGTTGCAATTTAAAATGGAAGAAAGTCATAGTTGTTACAAAATAGTCATTTATAAAAGTTTATTGAGGAAATAGTTGGAAAGTTATTGTTGATTCATCAAGTAGTCAAGGGAAAAGATAAAAAAAAAAGGGGGAAAGTAAATTGTAATTCACATCATAAACCAATTTGAATCCAAAGATTGGTGTTGAAGTATTGTCTGAAGTTAAGTAAGAGTAATTTTGATTTTGTGGTTTTTAAATTGTAACTCAAAGGAGGAGATTGCAGGTTGCAAAGAAAGATTGTTGTCATTAAAAAAGACAAAAACTAAAGAAAAGAGTGAAGGCACACGAAGTTGCTGAACAAAAACAGTGTAATCAAGGCGAAAGTGTATAAGGTGAGTTCTAATAATTTTTTTCAATGGGAAAAGTAGACAAAAGGGTAAAGAAAGAGAGAGATGTTTCGGAGGAAGAACTATTAAATGTTAAGAAACAAAATTTTGAATTGTTAAAAGATTTAGATAAAATTTCAATCGAAAACGGTGAATAACTGATAAAATATTATGATCTTAATATTGAATTAGATAAAGTTAAAAAAAAGAATGAGGTGTTAGAAGAACAAATACTGTTGTTTGATGAACTTTTACAACTCATGGAAAGTTGAGAAGAAGAATAAAGAGCTAGAAGAAAAACTAAAGGTGTTTGATGAGGTTAAGAAGAAAAGATTAAGAGATTAGAAGAACAAAATAGTGTGCAAAAGGAAGAAATATCAAAATTGAAAAAAGAGAATGAATGTTTAAAAGAAAAACCACCAGTTTGTGATGCTTCATGTAATACAAAAGACTTCAATAGTTCAGTTGATGAATCAAATGATTTGTGTAATATAGCTAAAGTTTATAATGAAGAATGCAAAGATGAAGATAAGAGCGTGTTTGAATCTACAAATTTTAGTAGTTGTAATGAAAATAATGTTGCATTGAAAATAATGAAAAGAATGGGATACAAAGGGCAAGGATTAGGAAAACATGAGCAAGGGATTAAAGAGCCTATTAAGCTAGTTATGAGGCTCAAATATGAAGGCGTGGGGTATGTCACAGGTAGAGGAAATAATGATACAAGGGTTCTAAGCTGAAGAAAATTCATTCAAGAAATGAAGTGTATGCAATGTTCATATTGTAATAGAATAGGCCATACAAACGAAAAATGTTGGAATTTACATCCTTGCAGTATATGTGGATTAAAGAATCGTTGTGAGAAAATGCGTTTGAACAAAGATTGGAAGAATGAATCAATGACAGGTTACATGAAAATGGATTGTGGATGGGCTTATGGACCAAGTTGGAAGAAGATCACAGATATGATCAAAAGATTGTTCAAGTATAAGAATTCATATGTCATCAAAAATAGAAAACAAGAAAAGTTTGATCATTGTGTTGTAACACATTATGCAAATAGTGAGTGTACTTTTGGATTGAATTTTTAAATATTTAAAGATCAATCATTTGAAGAAAATGTTTGACAAAATATATGAAGATCTTGAAGATAGTTTGAACATTTGAGAAAAGTGAGATAATTTGAAGGAAATACTTGTCTTGAAAGACATCATGGAATTTGGAAGATTATAGTAAATAAATTTTCAAAAAGGGTGCATCTAAGACTCAAGTGAAGGTGAAGGTGAATTGACAAAAGGATAGCAAAGTGCAGTATCATAAGTGAGAGTACTTCCAAAAAGGAAGAAATTGGATCGGTGAGCATGCAAGGAATTCGCACAAGAAGAATTTTCAAGGATCAAATTTCAATATTTGATGATCATCATATAGTGAATAACTAAATGTAAATGAGTACCTAACAAGGCTTTAGGCCGGAACCCATCTTTTTAGATTATGCAAAAAAATGCTTTAGTGAGTCTCCAGACTTGAAAAACAAACTTGCAAATTATGAATGGTCGAAATTAAGGGGGAGTGTTGGAGTATTAATTTCTCCCACCAATACTTAATGAAGCTTCGAGTGATTTCTGCCAAGCATGTTCTCGAAACTTCTACCAGGATCATTCACCTAACCGATAAGAGACAGGTGAAGCTATTAAATGTTGTATGTCGGTGATAGAAATTATTTTGAAGCTCCATGAAATGTCTAAGACCTCTATTTATAGAGGCATTTGTAATCTATTTTCTTGGCAATCAATACGCGTGTGCAATACAAGCAGTGCTCATTTTTGGGCTCATTCTGTTCTGTGTATTTGTGTTTCTCTGTTTTTCAACAATTTTTACTCACACTGCTGCTAGGGGGGGCTCTGCCAAAGTTTTTTCGGATAATGGGGCAGTTTTTCCGGATGTGCCCTTCTCTTCGGCACAAGTAGCAGGCCCCAAGTCCGCCCAGAATCTCCACCGGGCAAATATGCAGAGATTCATCAATATTGATGCCAATGTTTCTTGGCAACTCGATCCCCGGATTCATGGAAACAAACACCCGTGCGTTCATATCGGGAAGTGTAACTCGAGGCCTATCTACCCGAAGGACATTACCAAATGGTGACAGAATTTGTGGCACGAAAGACCAAAGATCATGAGGAACATTTTTTAAGAGCAGCCATCTAGGAGAGGAAAGCGCCAGGATTTCATCTCCAATGGCACCGTGAGCCCAAGTCAAAACCCTAAACACACTTTTCCCTATGCTACAGTAGGGTTTTTTAGGCACTTTTTCTTGCATCTCGTGATTGAAGAAATTAAGAAAAATAAGCCACGTTGAATCATACGACAAAGAGAAATATGCACATTTCTTTTTTTATTCCAAATGTTATTAATCCAGTTATCCATAAATTTCCTTAAAGGCAAATTATCAGAATCAACAGCCGCCATAGTCAGTCTATTTCTTTCATTATATACAGTATTCCGCATTTCATCATTAGGAATGATGACAGTAGTGTCGGGAGGCCAGTTACCTTGCGATCCTTCGTCCGGTTGATGGTTATTCTCTGCTACGTCGGACAGAAAATCAAACTTTGCACTTACAGAGCACAGCGAAGGGTTTTCAACTACACCATCTCGAAAAGACCTGGGTTGCTTGGAGTTGTTAGATTCCGCCTCATCCTTCCAGGTATTCTCTGAAGGATTTGGGGGGTACGAACCCCCCTCCATCGCTGCTCCTACGTGCGACAACTGCCCGGGTCACACAACAAAGGGAAAAGAACAAAAACCACAAAAAGAGCCGAGGGAAAAAGGCAAGAAACTGAGGACGCATAAAATGGGAGAGCAAAGGACCGTACGAAATCAAACCTCATTGGGGGAGGAATGTGCCTCCCCCACTACACACTTCTGCCGAAACCCTAGCATCAGCGCTGCACCGCTGCCGCTTCCTCCAACCAAGTCATCGTCAACAGCATTCTCAGAATGTCAAGTGGGATTTCGATATGACGTCTTCCAGCATTACACTTTCTTACCATCCTAGTCACACATTTAAACAAAGAGGTCCAAAAATATTCTACTCTAGACTTATGAGTAGTAATCTTGGACATTAAATGTCCTCCACATGCCCCTTGATGATACTCATTCATAATTATTTTTTTCAAGCTTACACATTTGACCAATACTCTCAAGGTGTATTTTAACATGAGCTCAACTTTTAGCAAATTAGTTTTTTAGTATCATGCCTTGAAGTTATTTTCTTTTTTGCATCCATGCTAGGTGAATTGATCATATTCACGAAAAAAATAACATAAAGTACAAAGGATCATTTCTCAAGATGTTAGTAATGGATGCATAGTGATCACTTACGACATTTACCTTTATAGCCTCCAAATTTAACACACTCATCATCTTAACAAGTTGGTGACATCTAATAAGCTTTGTAGTGTGAATCTCCAAGTCAAACTCAATGATTGAATAGTTTAGTTCAACTTTTGAAGAAAGTTAATAAATAATGCCCTACTTACAACCTACATTGTTCAAATGTAATAAAAATGATGCTTTAGTATAAAAATAAGTAAAATAAAATAGCTAAAAGGGCTTAAAATAATTTAGAATAGTTAGTACTAGTGCTTGTTTTAAACTCTCTTTGATTACTAAAACTTATTTAGTAACCTTTGTTGGCTAGTTAGATGATATGAGACAATGAGACAATGTTAGGAGGAATCTATAGATGGTTTGTTTGAATTTGAAAGGAAAAAAGAAGAGCATTCCCAAAGTTCAATTGCACCACATCTTGACATGCAATATAACTAGTGGTTATAGGTGTAAGGTTTTCTTCTCAAAAGACCTAATTTAATCAAGGAATGTTGTGTAAGATCTAATTAAGATATAATTTCAAGATTAGAGATACAATTTGTCAAACAAACACATAAGAAATAATATTAATCTTTTTTTTTTTTTATAATGTAATTTTGTCAAATTTTTCCCTATCGAATCTCAAGCTAAGATTCATATTTAATCTATTTCTAATAATGCACTTAATTTTAAATAATTCAAATTATTACTCTCAACTCCTAAACCCTAGAATTTTATTAATATTTGCTTATATTTCCTACGTAAATAATAGTGGAATTTTTTATTATTATTATATTATAAATTGGTGAACGTGATAATATTGGAAAACTTGAAATTTCTACATCTTGTAAGATTTTTCCTTGGGATTTCACCTTCCAAATTAGAGTTTTCATATTTAATTTGTATGATTGCATTATCTTATTTTTCAAATTTTAGTAGGGTTTATTAGTTTTTTCTTAGATGTTTTATAAATTTATATTTCTTGAGAGTTTTAGGTTCATTAATTGACCTTGTTTTGGAGAATCATACTCACCTTTGTTTTCACCTCTAAAATTAATTGTCAGATCTCATTATTAACTTGTTTCTAATTTTATAAAATATAAATAACTTTTCAATATCATATCTTTACATTATATAATTAACAAAATAAAAAACTTCTTAAATTATATTATAAACATTCTATAAATAGAACTCAACCAACAATCACACCCAAAACACATCTAGATTATTAATTTATACAATTAAACATCAAAATATGATGAGCATTAAAACCCTTCATTATCTACATGAAGAGCCAGCAAAATGAAAACATAGTTACTAATTAAGGTCCATTTTGAACAAAATAGCCTTTAACACAATGTTGCTGCGATTTTATAACAGATTGATGACCAAGTAATAATGTTTTGTAACATGGATGACATAACCTATGTGGAAGTAGGCCACAAGAGACGACCTGATCAGGAAACAAAGCAATCGATCCAGAAAGCAAGTCATGCATTCACTTGTCGTTTAATGGCTGTCACAAATTGACTATAGTAGTTCGACGACGAGCCCCCGTCCTCGATTGCATCCCTGGCAATTCTCTTCAATTTTGTCGTTTCTTCTCTGATCTCCAGGCCTTGTTTCGACTCCAGCAACATCTCTACACCTTTCACAAACTCCCCCTTCTCTAGAATTCCTTGGCTATTCGCATTCAATGGCAGACCCAATTTCCACACATCCACAATATACGTACGGTTAAGAAACTGATCTGCAAAATAAGGCCAACAAAGCATGGGCACGCCCATGGTGATGCTTTCCTGTACAGAGTTCCATCCACAGTGCGTCACAAAACAGGCTATGGAAGGATGAGATAACACCTCTAACTGTGGTGCCCACGAAACTATGCAACCCCTATCTCTCACTCGCTCCAAGAAACCATCTGGTAAAATAGCTTCGCTTCCTTTCATTAGATTGGAGCGCACAACCCACAGAAATGGTCTCTGGGTGGCCTCCACTCCCAGAGCAACCTCTTCCACTTGCTTTCCATTCAGAATTGTAGTACTTCCAAAAGACATGTAGATCACAGAGTGGTCACACTGTTTGTCTAACCACTGTAAGCATTCCGTCTCCTCTTTCAACAAGCTCGGGAGGACCTTTGTGCTCGTCGTGCTATGGAGGAACTCGGGAGGAATTAGAGGGCCTATTGGATACACGCCCACTTCTTTGGACAACGTTTCAACAACTGGAGCTTCTATCTCTAAGAAAGAATTAAAGAGGACCCATTTGACGTGCTTGATTTCCTCTGCCATGCGAATCCCTTTCCGAAATATGTATTCGCCTGTCCACCACCACGGAAGATCTCCAGAATGCAGCGGCGGAATGGAGGGAAGATATTTTATTTCTTTATCTTCCTTTGGAATTCCTTCAACACAAAACCCACAAAGATGAAAAAGTTTTTAAATGTCGTGTGCATCATGAAATAAAAACTAAAATCGATTGAAAGAGTATGATTATATGTTACCATCGGATGTAAGGATGCCAAGCGAGACCAAATTAGAACTAAAGTAGTAAATGGCGAAAAGTGAAACGAGAGCAGTGTGGAAGGCGGCGAGGGGAACTTTATGAAGCGTGGCTACCGATTGTAAGCCAAAGCACATCCAGGCGTCTGCAATTATACAGGTGATCTTGTTTTTTTCTTCCCTGGCGTTTATGTCCTGAACGACTTTATCAATTACAGAATATCCCATGCCCTCTTCCAACGCGTCCATGTTATTTGCTACGCCTTCCATAGTTGGGAATTCAAAGGGAACAGATATCATTCGGATGTTATCAAAGAAAGAATTTGGAGTGTTGGCTTTCAGCATGCGGTTATGGTTGCTGTCTGAGTTGAGGAAAGTGACGAGGAATCCATCGGAGACGAGCTTCCAGGCGAGCTGCATCATGGGATTAAGGTGACCCGGTGCAGGAAGAGGAATGAGAAGAACGTGAGGAACCATAGCTTAGCTCTGCACCTCTATCCAGAGCAACAGAGATCCAATATTCCTTTTAGCAAACGAGCCCAAATATAATGGGTAAAACATCGTTTTGCGAAGGGGCCCTCGCCTGAAAACTTTTGTCTCTTACGCGATATCGTATTGGATTGTATGTACTATGCACATAGCTTTTCGGTTCTCCCGATGCGTATATATAATTAATTAATTAATTGATTGTTGTTGATATTTCCAATAAATTAATTTTAGTTGATATTTCCAATATATGATTTTAATTATTTTGATATATCTATTGTGTGTCTTTTTCTTATTCAAAAGATTTTTAGTGTACTTTCTATTAGTTAATGATTATGGTTTTTGTTTTAAGATTGTAGGCATAATTACATCTTTTATGTTTTTAAATTTCAAATTATTAAGATTAATAATTCTAAAATATGATCAAATTATCTGTCAATATAGATATCAAAATTTCAAATTTATATATTTAAAGTTGTGTATGTAATTAAAATTCAAAACATTAAACAAGAGTAAAAGTATACAACTTAAATTCTAATTTCAAAAGCAATCATAATATTCAAATTGATTATGTTGAAGCAATTCACTCAAGAATTTGGATAATGTGTAGATGCTCAACCCAACATTGTAACATTAATGAATTTTGAATGATAAAAATGATAAAGTTATTTTTCTTAAATATTTGGGATTATCAAAATGATGAATGTATATAATTTGAAAAAAATAGATGAATGGTGGATATTTGATAAAAAATATTGGAGATAATTTGGAAAGATAGACTAGTAAATGAAACTAGTGAGAGAAGTTTTTATTTCAAATGTGTGAAATTATTTAGATGAAAAAGTTGCTAACATTAACAATGAATAAGCTAATGGAGAAAATATATGAGAGAATAATCATGTTTTTTTTAAAATTTATTTAAATGGATAATTAGTTCATTTTAGCTAAATAATAAAAAATTTAATTAAATGAATAATAATAATGGATAAGTAATGATAATAGATAATTAATGATATAATTATGATACTTGAATAATTTGGAAAATTATATAATAATGATAATAAGATAAATAATCAACACAATAATTAAAAATTTATTTTAGTGTCTCACATAGTGTGTGTGTGTGTGTGTGCGTGTATATATATATATATATATATATATATATATGATTTTAATTATTTTGATATATCTATGACTCAAGATTCAATCTAATATTTTTTCATGTCTCTTTTTTTTGTTTGAAATAAGTCTAGTGTAATTTCTATTAGATAATGATTATGGTTTTTTAAAGATTGCAAGCAATAATCACATCCCTTATGTTTTTTAATTCTAAATTACCAAGGATAAGATATGATCATAATATTTTCATTGTATGTATCAAAATTTTGAATTTATATGTATAGGGTTGCACATGCAATTAAAATGCGAAACATTAAATATGAACAAAAGAATAGAACTTAAAGTCTAATTTCAAACTCTGAGCATATTGAACAAATTTAGTCAAGAATTTTGATAATGTGTGGATGTTCAATCAAACATAGTAACATCAGTGAATTTTGAATGATAAAAATTTTAAAGTTAGTTTTTTATATTTGGGATTATACAATGCTGAATGCACATATAATTTGGAAAGATTACATGGATGGTGGATATTCATTAAAAAGTTGTTGAACTAATTTGGAAATATAGACTATTAAAGTGAAATTAGTGAGGGAAGCTTTTATTTCAAATGTATGAAATTATTTAGATGAAAAATTGGCTAACTTGAAGAATGAGTACAAGCAAATGGAGAAAAGATATAAGAGAATATTATTGATTTTTAAATTTATTTGAATGAATAATTAGCTCATTTTAGCTAAATAACAAAATATTACTTCATTAAATGATTAATGATAAAAAAATTTAATTATATGATTATGATTAATTAATAATACTCTAATAATAATAATAATAATAATAATATAAAAAATCATTATGATAATAAGAAAAAATATTTTAGTTTCTATATTTTAACCCTCTTTAAGATATTGTTTAAAGTGAGACTATTATAAATAAAATAAAAGTAGTTAAGAAGTAAAAAAATTAGAAAAATGTATAGAAAATGATGATACTCCCTAGTTAGCTAGAAGAAGCAATGACAATTTAGTTAGTGGAATGATTGATGCCTCCTTGAGAGGTTATCAAAGATCAAGTTAGATTGATTTTCATGATAATCTATGGATTTTTTTTCGGTAACTTGATATTGATTTGTGTTAGCTCTTATTTCATCATGCTTTGGAAATTTCCCTTGACATAGATTGCATGTGTTGGAAAATGGAATTTGAGTTAGTATAAGGATAATAGATTCTAGAGTATACTTAAGACTTTTTTCATAACAATAATATGTTTTGGATAGGAAGCTCTTTAGTGAGATTGATAGGTGATGGAGTACATGATGATGAGAGATGTCAGGATGATGTAGGATTAGTGATATAATGTGAAGACAAAAATGTTCTTTTGCGTTTGATCTTTAAATTGTATAATGCCACCTCCTTTGAAAAGAATCAATGTCTTTCCTTTCCATAACTTGCTATCATCTACTTCAACATTATTCAATAATGAGTACCACATGCTAAAACTACTTTATTTTTATTAGCCCTTTATTAAACACAAGTGCAAAATTTATTATATGACTATATGATCTTGATTTTTTATTGCAATATAACCTAAAAGTTTGATGGTGTAGATAAAGATAAGTTAG
>CM021101.1:552624978-552672236 GCA_007115665.2 Sequoiadendron giganteum | reverse complement strand
TTTGTAGGTCTTGTGTGAAGATTTGGGAAAGAACAAAAGTGGAAAATTCTACAACAACTTGTCAAAGCTCTTCAAGGTGGTCAAAACCCTAAAAGAGGCTTGGAGAACACTTACAGACCAAATTCTACAGTTTCAGGTCTAAAAACTTGTCAACAATAGAAGAGAAGACTTGGACCTACAAAGTGAACCTTCAGATCTCCTAAAATTTGAAAGTCCCATTGTACATGCATTTTAGGGTTTTCTATAGATCTGAGTACCCTTTTGACAGAAACGGGCCCCAAACTGGTTTTCTCAGAAACTAGACTAAGTCGCCCAAATTGGCACAAGTGTCCTAGTTGGCTTCTGCAACAATTTCATCAAGATTCCAAATTTTCATGCCACACCTTTTCAACCTCTAGGTGCACACATTTTGTTTCACAGTTTTCTATTTGGTTTAGTTTACATTCCTAGGTCATTTTGTATATGTTTACATACAACATTATGTTTTCCAACACTTTGCATTTCTTAGGATTAACATTAATAAATCATTTATTTTTCAGTTTACTACATTTAGATCATTACACTTAGACAGATTCATTCACACACACATCAACCCCTAATCTTTGAATGTAACATACATATGTTGGTATCCCTTTCTCCTTTTAGGTGAAAAGCCCTAGAAGTGTTAGAGAACCCTAGATGGTACCAAAATATTTGTTACATTTTAGTGAAACCGACATCCAAATACCTTCTTTTTCTAATTTGGAGTCTATCAAAGTCCTAGAGTTAGTTTTCATTGCATTTTGCATTAGTTAAGTTGCATTCTAGGGATTCAAATTTTTGCATTAGTGAAAGTGCATATAGGTTGCATTTTTGCATCTTAAATCATTGAAAACTTCCAAAATTCTACATTTGCATCTTAGGTCTACCTCCTACAACATAGAAACCACCCAAATCCATCAAAATATTCTACAAATTCTCCAAAAAATCACCAGGTGGAGTAAGTCACCACCCTAGGTGACTTAGTCCCTTTAGGCCCTTGAAATAGCCTTTTACAGAGCTAAAAACCCATTTTTTAAGCTTCTATTTGATGTCATTAACTATCTGTTTGTGTTTATGTTACATGCATTGTATTGAATCTAGCCTAAATTATCTCATTTTATGCATTGCTTAAATTCAATTTTTCATTTACAACATTTCATTTTCAGATAAAATTGCATACTATTATTAGTAAATTACCTTCTTTGGAATTTGAAAATTGTATTTCATCCTATGTCTTTACATTGTATTTTAAGTTTGCATAGCTTTTACTATATTTTATTTATTAGGAATAGCATTCATGGCACTTGTGGATAGCAATACACTTTTGCAATTTTCATTTTCCGCATTAGTTCCTAGATCATTTAAATCAAATTCTTTAGAAAATGAAAACAAAAAATTAACATCACAAGCACCCACCCACAACCTTCTTAAGCCCTTTAGTAGCAATCAATTGGAAATGTTAGATGAAGCCCTTGATGAATTCATCTCTCCTATATCATCCACTAAAGCCTTTACATAGAGGATGCAAGCATTGATAATCATGATAATCATAATTGTTCTTCTCCTAATATCTCTCCCATTGGTGATGAAGGTATCTTGGCAAAAGAAGACAAAACCATTAACGATCTTGAAGTCTTGCTTGTCTTCCTTCTCCTCCTCCCCCTTGCAAAAAAATTATGACACACGAAGCTAAAATCATGACCACTACCTTATCTATTCTCCCTGGCAATACAAATCAAACTTGTCCTTCTTCTAATATCGCTCCTTGATGCAAAGAGAATAGGTTGGTATTAGAAGATATACATATTACAATTCATGAGACTCTTGACTCTCCCTTCCCTAGTGCTCCTACCCTTTGGGAAAATCTATTTGACAATCATAATGATCCTTCTTTTGATACGTCCCCTACCTGTGATGAAGCTACTTTTTAACATCTTCCAAGCTCTCCTACTAGGGTAGATAACATGGAACAACAAAATGAGACCTTTGAAAAATAAGAAAATTAAATAGAATCCTCCCCTCATCATCCCATTATTGATACTCCCATCATTGATCATTCTCCTCCTTGTGATGAAGCCATTTTAGAAGAACCAACCCTTGAATGTCAAGAACATGTGGCTTGCCATTCTCCTAAAATATCTCCTCCTAGGGAGGATATCATGATGCAAGACAAGGATAACATTGAAAATAGTAATATTATGCCCTTACAAGATGTAGAGCCTATATTAGACTCTCCTTCCCTAGGGGACGTTAATATTATTCAACCTCAACTCATCTTTTATCCACCTATAAACAAATCTAAACTTGAATTTACCCTCTACCCACTCAAGAATAATGTGTTGCAGTAGTCGAGTTATAATACCATTGCTCACACACATTACACTAGAAATGATCCCCACCTGCAACAAATGACTTCGACACCTTTACCTTTGCCCAATCCCTTCTTACCTGCTACCCCTCACTTAAACTCAATCCTTAGGGAGTATGATATTGTCAACTAACTTAAGAAGACTCCTTCTAAGATATCATTATGGGATCTTTTTCAAGTCTCCCCTTACTATCACAACATCATGCAAGAATCCTTACAAAAAATTCATATCCCTTCTAATGCACAAAAAAATGACATAGCATCTATGATTCAAGTCTTGAATGCTGACATGGTTTTCCACCAAAGTGAGCTCCCTCCTTTGGAAGTGCGAAAAAAAGCTAAAGCTTTCGTGATCATATATCAATACAAACACATATGGATAAAGTGAACCCTTGTTAACAATGGCTCCATTATTAATGTGTGTA
Organism: Sequoiadendron giganteum; assembly: GCA_007115665.2. Classification (NCBI taxonomy): domain Eukaryota; kingdom Viridiplantae; phylum Streptophyta; class Pinopsida; order Cupressales; family Cupressaceae; genus Sequoiadendron; species Sequoiadendron giganteum. The sequence continues at coordinate 552,669,422 of CM021101.1, read as the reverse complement.
GTGTTAATATTTTGGATAGGCTGCATGTTGATAAATCAAACATTCAACCTACCTCTTTATCTATCAACAAATTTGATAGTGTAGGACATAAACCACTTGGTTTGATCACTTTTCCTCTCGTAGTTGGAATGACCACATTAGACACACTGATCCATGTTATGCCACATGATGTTTCATATAATCTCATTCTGGGTAGGCCATGGATTCATGCAATGAATGGGGTGCCTTCCACTCTTCATTGTAAGATGAAGTACATCTACAAAAACAAAGAATAGACACTTGATGCTGATCCTGAGATGTTTAGTGTCTTACAACTTGAGAAAAATAGATCCAAACGCTTGAACACTTCAAAACTCACTAAACAATTGGAACTCCTACAATAAACACCCTTAGCCGATGATTGGGGTTCCTTAGACTTCACACCTCCTTTACTAGGAGAATCCAAGATCATACACAAAGAATCTGAAAAGGGAAATGTAGTATTGTCAACACAAGACTTGACAGATCATATGAAAGTATCCACCTCAACTGCTCTAGACAAAAAATCCAACATTGAACCATCACTGGATCCAAAAGAATTGAAAAAGCTTTATGGAAAAGGTTATGATATCATGAAATAACTTGGCTATAGTGGAAAAGGATGTGGCGCTAACAAGCAAGGTATCCAAACCCCTATCGAGTCTAGAACACGTAAACAACCAATCATGGTCTTGGTTATTATCCTTTCATCGAAATCATCAAACCATCATCCAACATCAACACCATCCCAAATCACCCTTCTAAACCAACCTTAGAAAGTGATCCTTTGCAACAATTAAAACCAACAAAGGATTCTTTGCTTAATGCCAATGTCATCTTACAACCCACTACTGATTTGGATTTTACACACTCCTCCAAAGGAGCGTACAAAATATCATAATCTAAAGTGCCTTGGATAAGTATGACATCTTGTACTAAGCAAGACACTCCTTTGTCACATAATAAAGGAACACCTTCTACCTTCGATCAAGAGGGTATCTTGTTGAGACTCCTCCAAGATCACTTGATCTCCCTTCCTCCATGAGCTCAAAAGAAATGTTCCAACAAACATTCCTTTTGTGCCTATCACTGAGTTCACGGTCACTCCTCCAATGAATGTAAGGCCTTGAGTAGTAAAATTCAACATCTTAAGGAGTTTGGTTCTCTTTCTTATGTGGGGGCTCAACATTCCTCTAATCGATACTGATTTTCACTCTACCTTGCATCTCATCAATCCTTTCATCTCACTCTTGCCCCGCACTAAGTGGGGGCAAGGGATTAGGTAGCCTTGTCCTCATATGCCACTTTTCGTTGTCTCTTTTGGCTAGTCATTAACCTTTCATGAACATATAAGAGCAAGCTTGGGATGTGGACAACATGTCTTAAGTTGACTCGCATGTGACATACTACTCCCCTTTTCATGACAAAGCTTATAAAAAACATATGACTTGGCATAGGGATTTCCGAACAAGCTCTCATGTCCTCTTCTTCTACTTTAAAGAAATTTCTCATTGTAATGGTGTTAGCAACCGCTTTAAAGTGGGGGCATATATCAACACTCACATTTCATTGTGCGATTTTCTTTTTCTTGTGATCCACTCTCTTAGAAATATTAGGTACAATGTTGCCCATGATGAGACATTGCACTTGTCCTCTCTTACAAACAAGATGAGACCATTTGTACTTTTCCTCTCTTGGAGACATTACACATGATGTTACTTAAGATGAGAAATTACACAGACAAAGAAAAATCCCTTTGAACATTCTTTACAACATTACAAAAGTCATTTCATTTTGTGGCGCCTTATCATAGTTATTAGGAGATATAACTTTAGTATGGTTTGAGTGGGAATCCCAACCAATGACATGACAATCCCCATAGCCACCTACGTGTGTGTGAGTAAATACCTACCATGTGTATGTTTTGCACTTTTTGGGCCTTCTCACTCGACGGATAACCAAAAGTCTCATTGAACCAAAGTGAGTACATATTTGTTTTCTAGACAAACAACCTAGATCTTATCCACAACTAGTTGGGCAAACAGTCAAAGCTTGATCCAACTTTTTACTTTCCTTCTTCTCTTCCTTCTAGTTCTTGTCATTGCATGATCATGTATCTTGTTTTGATACATATCATTCGCCATTGAATGTGTCTTTTTCTGCTGATTTCAATTTGACTTAGAATCTTGAATCCTAGGGGCTTGACTGCCTCCATCTTTCTCATTCTTCACCATCCGCATTGGCACCACTTGGCTACTTAAGTGTGAGTTTGAAGCAAATTCATCCTCGCTAAAGTGGGGGCTAAATGTGTTGCAAAAAAGTGTAGCCTTGACACTTTTCACTCATTTTGGCCCTTTCTTATTGTTTTTGGCCTAGCTTTAATGTCATAATGTGGGCAACACATTCACATTAGGTCTTGAACCCTTGAAAATCAATAAGAATTATATGGTGTCTTGCAAAGGTGTTGTGAAGTGTTGTAACACATTTTCCCACATTTATAAGACCCTTTCATCATAATTAACCTAAACAACCTCTTTTTACCCCTTTCCAAGCCTAATTCCAAAGTGTTGTAAGGTGTTGTAACCAACCCTCATGCTTTCCTAGGCTTGTTATCAATAAATCAACCCTTTCTTATGTCAAAATGGCCCCTTAATACACTTATAGGTCCTACTTTAGTGTGTTTCATAAGATAATCTCGACAAACATTAATAATCACCACTTAATCCTTGACATCCACTAAAATTTTTCCAGGTGGACTAAGTCGCCACCTTGGGTGACTTAGTCCCATGTGGCATAAAAATCAAAATTAACTCAAAAAATTTATGGAATTTTGTCTCCTAAACCCTAAGGTCAGCCTATGATGTGTTATTTTCAGAAAATTGGGGCACAACATGTATAAATAAGGGTTTTTCCCTCATTTTTACCCTATCTAGTTGGCTAACTCATTCACTCATCACTCATCACCTATTCTTCTTAAGCAAGCTAGGGTTTGACTATAGTAAGTCATCAAGACATCTTTTTTTCTGAAGCATTCAAGGGATGATTGTTGCAACAACTCAAGATAAATCATCATGGAAAGGTACTAGCTTCATTTGTTCCATGCTTCTTTACATTATTTCATCATTTTGGTTTAATTACTCAAAACAGGTTTGACCAAGGCAAACCCCCATGCCCTAACATTCAACAAGTTTTACCTCTTAGTGTGATTTGTAGGTCTTGTGTGCAGATTTGGAAAAGAACAAAGGTGGAAAAATTCTTCAAGAACTTTTCAAAGCTCTTCAAGGTGGTCAAAATGATAAAAGAGGCTTGGATAACACTTATAGACCAAATTCTATAGTTTTAGGTCCGAAAACTTGTCAAGAATAGAAGAGCAGACCTGGAGCTATAGAATGCACCTTCAGATCTCTTGAAATTTGAAAGTGGACTAAGTTTCCATTAGTGGCAACTTAGTTCCACTGTACATGAATTTCAAGGTTTTAGATAGATTTGAACTTACACTTTTGATAGAAATGGGCCCCAAACCAATTTTCTTAGAAACTGGATTAAGTCGCCCAGATTGGCACAAGTGTCCTAGCTGGATTCTGCAACAATTTCATCAAAATTCCAAACCTTCATGCCACAAATTTTCAGCCTCTAGGTGCACAAATTCTATTTCACAATTTTTTGTTTGGTTTAGTTTACATTTCTAGGTCATTTTGTATATGTTTGCATACAACATTGTGTTTTCCAACACTTAGCATTTCTTAGGATTAGCATTAATAAATCATTTCTTTTTTAGTTTTATGAATTTAGCTCATTGCACTTAGACACATTCATTCACACACACATCAACCCCTAATCTTTGAATGTTAACGTCAACATTTTGGCCTACCTCTATCCTTTTAGGTGAAAAACCTTAGAAGTGTTAGAGAGTCTTGTGGTGGAAAAATCTATGTTACAACTCTATAGCGAATGGGTCCTAGCTATGGGTTTGGAAAATAAATTTCTAGGTTCTATTCGTCTCAGTTTTCACTCTCAGATCCTAGTCAAGAACTGTTAGAAAGTGGGAAATAAATCTTGTAGATAGATTTTCATGATTTGACAACTTTCTTAGCAACTTTGAAAACTTTGTCAACTTCTACAAATTTTCTCTCTAATTGATATTCAACCTAAAACTTGCATCACACATTGAAGAGGAGAAACATATTGTTTTTTAGGGAATAGGGGTTTTCATTGGTCAAACCCCATTTTGGTAATTAAACCTTGAAGTGAAACAATGCATAAAGGAATAATGAATGAACAAACAAGGTCACAACTCACCACACCTTTATTTGAAACCTTGGATTTTATATCTACAAACTAACATGAAGTGGCCTCAATGAATGCAAATATTGATGATAAAAATTGATGTGAAACAATGCATTTAATATGCTTGATTGATCTTGAACACCACCATCACAACATTAGTTCAAACAACATGCATGATGAAATCCATCTTTGACATGATAATTGGAATCTTGATTGCTACAATAATCTTCAATAATATGCCCTTGAATGCCTTAGAAATTCTCTTGAATTCTCTATCAATGCTGTTGTGAAATCTTAGGATGCTTGAATCAAAATTGCTAGGTGAAACTAAGTGAAATAGCCTTGGATTTATGCATATCTTAACATTAATTACTAAAATTCAAATATCACAAGCCGACATCAAATCTTGGATTTGAAATCATTAAAAACCACCAAAAACATATTTCAAGGAGGGGTCCTAGGTCTAAGTGAGGACCCATTCACCATGTGGCGAATGGGTCCTAAGTCACTCACCTAGGACACACTTTGGACAATGTGAAATGTTATGAGAAAATAGGGTCCTAGTACCTAGTGAGGACTCATTCGCCATGTGGTGAATGTGTCCTAGGTCACTAATCTAGGACACACAACTTAAAAAATTAAGTGTTATGTTATGGCATTGATGGATATTGTGTTTTATCCCTCATAATTTATAATTAATTAGTCTTGGATTTGAATTAAAGGGGCCAATTAAGGAAAATTAAGCTTAGTTAATTAATAAAGCCCTAGATTATTGTGAAAGTGTAAAGGTAAACTTTAGAACACACTAAATAAGGCACAATTAAGTCCATTTAGTTAATAAGGGGTCCTAAGCTTAATGTGAATGTGAAAAATACATTACAACACTAAATTAAGGCAATATTAGGCTCATTTTAATATTAATTATTCCTAAATTAAGGAAAAATGGATGCTTTTCCATTACTGCACAAGAAAAGGAAATGGAACTATTATACATAATTTCAAATAATTGGTGAAAATTATGGCACATTACCATATTCACCAAATATCAAAACTACATTATTATATAAAAATACATCAATCAAGAAAACTAATACAATAAACCCTATCCATTATTGTTAATTCACTTGGTTTGACTTGGTTATTGTTTCATGTATATGAAAAATAAATTATAGTTATTGGATGAGGATCCCTTGTACTTGACTACATCCCTTTTATTTATCTTCAATTTTCTCATTTCCTCTCTTCTTTCAAGGCCTTGTTCACAAAATCTACCTCTCATATAATTCCTTATTTATTCGCATTCAATGGAAAATTCAATTTTCAAACATCAATAACATATATGCAGTTAAAAAATTAGCCCATAGAATGAGGCCAAAAAAAATGGGAACACCCATGGTGGTGCTTTCTTATATAGAGTTTCATCTATACATGCCAAAAAATAAGCTATGAAAGGACGAGGTTGTTGGAAACATGTCATTGATGTTGTTGTTGGCAACATGAGCATGATGGACAAGCAAAGGTATAAAACAATGTGTTGCAATTGCTGGAAGTTGGAAGTCTATCATTGATGATGTATTTTGGAAACATGAGCATGAAGTGTATATATAATGCTTGATCCAATGTTGTCAATGATTTCAACATTTTTATGATCATCCTAGCATAGTTTGGAAATATTTTTCGTCATATGTATAGTCGAAGTTGGTTTGCTAAGTATGGCTTATTAGGAAATTGGCTAAGTATTTCCTCTAACAGTTTTGTGGTTAATTGCATTAGTTTTTGGGCCCGCACTTTATCGCAAGTTGGTATAACCTTCTATGATTCTAACCATAATTTTAAGTTCATCAGATGCAACTATATTCAACATTTTGTGACATTCTGTGAAGTCTCTTGAAATATGTGAATGACAGTGCAAAAGCTTGTGTAGACATTCAAAACTAACATCATGCATCCCTCTCTAATTAACATTCAATTATGCTATTAATCAATTTTATTGATTAATTCCCTAAGGTTCATCATGCTTAATTAAATAAATCAAATTATTTCATTAAGTCCTAAAGTTCTTCTTATTTGATTCAATAAATCAAATATCAAACTCCTAAAAAATCCTCCAAGTTAATTAATCTAAATTAATTAACCTCTAATCATGATCACCCATTCTCCAGCTTTTGACTCAACTTGAGTCAAATCTAAACTCTCAACTAACCCACCCACTTGCACCAATAAATCATTTCTTTGATTTATTAATTCTCCTAATTAATTTCAAAATGGCATCAAAATGGAATATTCTTCCAATTTTGAATCTTCCCTCCAAAGGACTTGTCCCTTCCAACAAAGCATTAAATGCTCTTACATGTCTCTTGCACAAGTCAAAGTTGGCATTTAATACACCTTTCATCGCCCCTAAACATGTCATTTCATCCAAAATTCAAATTTGAAGTTTGCACATTGGCCAAGACTTGCACATTCCTCACCCTCTCAAATCTTGACAAGTGGCATCTTGTCATTGGCTTATGAATGATCCCACATTCATCAAATTCTCTCAATCTTTCAACTTTGAATCTATAAAATGCAAAGCATTTCTCCAAAACATCTACAACACAATTTGACAACACAACAACACACTTCATGCAAGGTCACTCTCTTCATTTGAGAATCAATCTTTCTCTTCATCATCTATCATCTTGGCAATCTTGCTTATCATGGATTGGGAAAGGGTTGCTTCCTACACAACTAAGTAGCACCAATCCAATATGGGATAGGTTTATTTCATGTTTTACATGCTTTGTTCATCTTTGTCATTTATTTGCATCTTGAAGCAAGATATATTATCTCATATGGATGTTGAATATTTGCTTTGTTTTGAAATACTAATCATGCTACTAATGGTGTATGTTGATATTTAAGCATTTGCAGATTTTCACCACCACAAAATGGCGCTAGAAGGAGGGCAACTATACCGTTTAACATTTTGTGTTCAGTTTTTGCTTTTGATCAGCCTTTTGTTCAAGATATCATATGGATAGTTTTGGTCTCTTCGCATCTTATGAAGATCACTATGATATTTTTTAACGTCAATATCAGTACTGTTATTATAATTGTTGGGAGTACGGTGAAATCTAATTGATGTTAACTCGGTATCTAGAGTACCAAGTGTTGTATAACCTTTTCTTTGAGGCTAGTTTGTTTTCACTGGGTTTGTTCCTACTTTCTCTACCTCACCTATAATTAGATCAAACTCTGATCTAGCGGTTTATTTCTGCCTTTGATCTCTGTATGTGGCTTATTAATTCATTTTCCTACCCTTTCACATTATCTAGGCATCGCATCAAGCAGTTCACTCCTTTCTTAAGCATCATGTCAAACAAACTTTCAATAACTCAAGGGTGCAATGACTTTCTGATCAAAATTAAATAAGCCTCTTTCATCCACCCCCTTATTATTAAGTCTTGAATCTAGAAAATACCCTGTTGACTTTGTTTGCCAAGCTGAGATAAATCTATGTTGTCACTAGCAGTTTGCGTACCCTCTCTATCCTTTCATTTGGCACAGGCAAAGAGGCTGTGAACTGCATGAGCTCACAAGCTAGGAGGGTGCTAGCCAAGGGTTGTAATAATGAGTTCATAGTAACAACCAAACATTCACATCGACTAGATTAACCAGCTCATCCCCTAGTATTTTTCTGTTGTCTGTTCTTATTGGAATCATGCAAATCTGGGTTATCTGTACCATTCTGCTTGTGCATAGGAAGAAAACTCAAAGTAAGCCACATTGGGCAGCAATGTGTAAAATACTTCAAAGGCTTCAAAATTCGCACCAAAATAGCATTTAGAGGAGGCGTACATGCTACAAACTAGAGGCAGCCCTCCGCTGTAGTAATCCAGTGATTGGAATGTACTGCGCCATAGATCCTGTCACAATGACGTCAATATAGATTGTTTTTTGCTCTAGACTTTATGCAGGGAAGGGCATTGATCCATTCGCTTGGGTGCACTATTTTTTTTCCCCCATAAAAATCACATATTCTTTCAAGTCTTTAAAACCAACACCTATCAAAAACATTCACTTGAAAGTTCTCATGCCTATTCAAAAGAAGAAAACCTTCTGCATTTTTCATCTTTGAGACATTCTGTCAAAAAGATTGCATACCCTCTCTCTATGCTTTCGTCTAAAATGTGTGTAGAAATAAAGTTAGAAGCAACCATATGACCCTAACATCCAACTCCTAGCATGCTTTCCTGAACACGCTATCGATTCAACAGTCAGAGTATCATGCCGCATACTCATAAAATATTGCATCGATACTTGTCATTACGTTTTTGAGCCGACTAGTCTGACTGTTAATTAATATCAGCTATCTAGATAGTCTGTATAGTAGCGATAACTTTCTAGCTTGCACATAATTTACTATTACCTTTATTACTACTTTGTTGTATAATCTTGTTGGCGCAATGATGAATTGCTAACTTATATCTTTTCAATTGTGAGACAGCCGAACTCAGTTATTGCCCAACTAGAGAATTAATGGAATTTACTTCTGGCAATAACTATAAACATGAGGATGGTGCAATCAATAGAGTCACAAAAGATTCACAAAACATGAGTTATTGATTTTTCTTCTGACTTAGAATCTTCTAGGTATGCCATCATTCGCGAGATCAAGTGTAGGTGTAGATCTGTCCATTGAATAAATCAACTTTGAACATTGGGCGTAGTTACTCTTTATCTCTTGGGGAACGATATCTTCTCTTGATATCATGCTATAAATTTTTAAAATTTTGCAGATGGGCATACCTTTTTGTGATGATGTTGTTTTAAATGATTTCTATTTGCCTTATTTTACCATAATTTCTCTTAAACATTGATGGATGTGGCAGCTAAGTTCCTTAACAAAACATATTTTGAGATGAGTAATCTCTTGCATATAATGAATGTTTTGAGATTTGTGTCTACTGGTTTACTTATTTGTGTTGGTAGAGCCTCAATCTATTGTTGTAGGCCTATGGATACAGGATGACTTGATAGCCTTATGTGTTCATGGTTTACATCAGTGTGCATAAAGAAGGTTGGTGTTGAAATCAAGTATCAGAATTGGACAAAGGCGAACAAATCAAAGTTGGAAAAAAATTAAGATCAAGACTTGAAAAATCATTTTTTAATACTTGTTGAGCTAGATATTCCATTTTTTATCCTTGTTTTCAGTTTTTAAACCAACTCGCATCTTTTTTTGGGTTTAAAGTTAATCATTAATTTGATCTCTTTTTCAAGTTGGATTAAAATTGAACCTTAGAAACACACTAAGATGTGGATTTTGGTTTAAAATTGAAACTTCACACTTGGATTTTTGGCTATACTACTATAGTGTTTAAAAAGTAGACTTCGTGATTAAGGTGTATGTTGGCTATTGGTTGTTTAGGGAATTATTTTTATCAAAGTTGTAATTCCATTAAACAATATTTATGTGCCTTGTCAAAACATTCTATTTTCTTTTCTTAAGAAGTTTCACCAAATGATTGGCATACCTTGTACATTCTTGTATAGTTTAGAAAAATATCATACATCTCCTTGTTCATAACTTTGTACTATTTTGTCAGGTTGATGTTGGAGGCAAGCGTCAAAACTAAACAAAGGCGAATGAATTGGAGCTTGAGAAGTTTCAAAATTAAGACTTGAAAAGCATTTTTTAATGCTTGTGGTTATAATCCAGGGCTCCAATTCCCGCTTTAGTTTTCTGTTTTGAACCAAGACACTTTTCAATTTGGGTTTAAAATCAATCACTGATTTGACCTTTTCAAAGTTGGATTAAAACTAAACATTAGAAACCTACTAGATTTCAATTTGGGTTGTAACAATTGAACAATCAATCTCACACTTCATGTTGGTGCTTAAAATGAATCAAAATCATTGCTTTTGAGGGCTAAAATGAACAAGTGCCTTTCATGTTTTTCAATCTTTTTTACAAATTAATATCATTTAAAAGGCATATGCGCTTCTCTTGTGCCTCACGACTATCTTGAGAATCAAAAGTCTTTTGTGATATTAAGTTGTCAAAAATATTTCCTTCACATTTCGATTTGGGAACTTTAAATTGAGCAAAACATCTTGCGAGTGTGGGTAAACTTATTGCAAGTGTTCTCCCTTTGTTTCTAAACAAAGTTTGATTGGACTACGAATGAGTTTATTCACTTTTGTTTAACTTAGAGGGCCTGCCTTGTGGGAAAAAGTACTCACCCAAGGGAACAACCCAACCAGGAACACGCTAAAGCCAAGCGACTTCGAACTGGTATATAAGTGTGGATTCTTGAGGAAAGTTCAAGAATCACGAGGATTATTCCGACGAGATGGATAGAAATGGACTCTCGTCGATGTTGGATAATCCCCATGAACAAAATGCCTAAATTAAAACCCTTTGTCTTGAAAAAGGCCAAAAACTTGTCTATTTTGTTGGTGCAAAAGGTCACATCCTTTGAAGCCGCCCCATGTTATACATGCATTTTTGTTGTGGAAATGGAAAGTATGCCATGGGAGATTCATGGGCACTAATGCTTGGCTGACCCGAGAAGTGTGTGTCGTAGAGGGGAGCCAGTGTGCTCAAGGATTTAGCCATTCACACAAAATATGCGCAACTAGATTTGTCCAAGTGGGAACCCAACATAATATTGTCTCATCATCCTAGGGTTGTAAAGTGCTTGGAAGTGGAAAACATATTGCTTGGTTCCTAAAAACATTTGAAAACATTCACAGGACCTTCAAATTTCAAACCCCTTTTAGGAAACAAATACCTTTGAAGAATTTAAGCACTCTTGCTTTCCCTAGGGATCATATCCTTAGAGGTTTCTAAGTGCTTCGATTCTATCACCATTTGTTTTCAATAAGGTTAAACTTAGGAGACTTTTTCCCTATTTTCCTTGATTTCCACATAATGGACTTTGTGGGATGAAAACGAAAGTGGGACATTAGACATAAAGTTTGAAAAGATAAACAAGCAAGTGCTTTTGCTAAAAAGAATACACTAAAGAAAGATAAAAGACAAATTGGATTACACATGTGTTTTCTAAAATGATTGGTTTACAACTTTTACAAAAAAGCTTCAAGAAACCATCCTGAGTTGTATGCATTTTACTATCAACAGAATCCCGAACTTTTTGAAAGGTTTGCTTTCCTCCCTTAGGAATTATAGCGTGTTCTTCGACATCGAGGTCTTGTAAGAAGAAGTGTTATCTAGGTCAAGTCTAGGATCAAATTCAATCACTTTCATCCATCTCTCAACCATCAAAATCAGTCAAAAATCACCTCACCAACAACTCTTGGAATCTTTGTAAACATCTTTTATGCTAAAATTTTAGGCGAAATCAAAACCACTTTGTTGGACTTAACACACCTAGTCAACCCATCATCTTATACACAAGTTTTCTCTAGGATAACACAACTTCCTAGGGTTTATGAGTTCATCTTGTTTGGCTTAATACACTTAGCCAAATTATCATATCATCACCTCATTTGACTTAACACACTTAGTCAAACCATCCTCTTATGTACAAGTCCACTATAGGATAACACAACTTCCTAGAGTTTACAAGTGCATTTATCACTCTTGTTTGACTTAACACATTTAGTCAAAATATCAATCCAATCACGATCAATCAAAGTCCTAAAAAGTTTAGCATTTCCTTCAAAGTTTCTTTAAGAGTTCCATTCATCCGTATCACTCATATTTCGTTTATCTCATCCTCGTCATCGCTTTGATCCTTCAATTATCCTAGTTCTTCGCTTCTTTGAACCTAAGGTTTAGATCAATCTAAAGAATTAGAGGTTCATCTCTTACATTCTTGAAAATTGATCTTCATTTTGTGGTTCAAACAAGATCACAACACAAGAGGGACATGGAATATAAACTTGATCCATCCATCATGAGCAATTCAAGTCAACCAAACTATCCAAGTCTCACAATGCCAATTGATTATCGAAACTCACATTTATGCAATTCAAACATGGCATCATTATCTCCTCCAAACTTCAATGATACAAATGTGAGTATGCCCAATCTAAAGTTTGGAACACCTTTCCCAATGATAGATTTAAATCCAAGTCCAAATTTGCAAATCTATCAACCAAACACTCAATGCATGAGTTTTCCAAACAACATTATCCCACCAAATCCATACATGCCAAATACAAGTTTGTTGAAAATGAACATTTCTAGTCCACACTTGGTGAACTTTGGGATAGATATGCTTGCAAATCCCCCTAATGTTGTTCAAAATCCTAGCAATATATTGGCAACTCCATATGTTGATTCAAGTCAAGGTAACACCATGCAAAATCAAAGTTACCTAAATCAAGGCAATATGATTCTCAACCACAACAATGTTCAAAGTCAACCTATAATGCCAGATCAAAATATCATACCAAATCATCCCATTTTTCCATCGATATTGCAATAGCAGGTGGCAACCATCCAAGCAAACCTGGGCAACAATCAACACCATTCCCAATCCACCACCACCACTGCCAAAACACAACATGAAAAATTCATTCTCCATCATGTTGCAAGCCACTCAAGAAGCTTCCCACAAAAAGGTGCTCCAAAACCAACAAGTTGCACATGTCGCTCAGATGTCACAAGCAATCCAACAAGCACACACTCAAGCACGAGCGCAATTCCAAGCTCAGCAAGCGCAAGCACAATACCAAGCTCAATTGAAAACACAACAAGAAGCGTATCAACAAGCCTTTCAAGACTAACAATTACAATAACAATACAACCAATAACAAGCGTTGTTTGCAAAACAATAATGACACGACCAACAACAAGCGTTGTTGGCTCAACAGTAAACACAGGCATTACTCGCTCAACAAAGCTTGCAACAGATTCCCACCATAGTTGTTGAAATCAAAAATCAAGATCAATCTATCAATAAGCACATTGAAGATTTTTCTACCCCATCCAGTGATCAACTCAACATTCATCAAGAGCCACTTTTTAGTGATCTATTTCAAGATGTGTTACAATTATTTGACCCCATTGACATAATCTATGATCCATCGACCAATGATCATATCAAAAATGTCTCTACATCACCTTATGAGTTAGAGGACATATCTCAAAAACATATTCCAAAGCATGATCAAAATCTTCCATCAAGGTCTAGCAATGACCCTTCCAACGACATATTGACATCCTTCGACCTCATGATTACAAATAGTGAAGGAATCCTCAAAGATCAAAAGTATAATGAACCACTTTTCATGCCTAAGAATGATGTCCAAGAACCCACTATAAGCAATCCATCCTTTGAAATTGACCCATGTCAAGAACTTGATCCAAAGCATGTTGAAAATAGTTCTAAAATCACTAAAGATCAAGAATTCCTATCTCCAAGATACTATAATGATCTAATGGGCACTCTTTTATCTATACAAGATGCCGCAAATGATGATCATATCCATATAGCACATATTCCCCCATCTACCCATGAGATGCTTTCATTGGATGGACACGTAAATGATCTTCATTCAAAACAAGAGTCTCATACTCTTGACATCATTACCAAGGAAAAAGAGTCTCCTACTCTTAACATTTGTACACATGACCAAGATATGGAAAAATCTGGAGACATAACAGAAAGAGGTCATGAAGAAGGCTTCTAGAAAAGTTGCAAATTAGAAACATCTTGTGGAGACATAGCAGAAATGGGTCATGAAGAAGGCTCCTACATAAGTCATGAATTAGAAACATCATATGAAAGCATACCAAGAATGAATCATGAGGAGGAGTTTTATGGGGACAATGAAGCATCAACACTTCTTGAAGAAGCACTACAATTTGATATCTCACAAGATCAAGCTAAGGATATCAATTAGGCATTCATCCCACATATGGAGGACCCTATCACTTATAAAGTTGGATCACTCACCTTTCTTAGGGCAAGCTACATCATCAATAAAGAATTTTTCACTTTTGAAGATTCACCACAGAGCAGAGAAGGGTTAGCACCTTGTTTCCAAGGTAAATCATATCTTATTGCAAACAAAATGTTTCAACAGATGAATTATCAAGGCAGAGGATTAGGCCTACATGAATAGGGTATCCTAGAACCAATGCAGATTGTTGGCAATCCTAAGCATCAAGGCCTTGGTTATTCAACAATCAAGGGATCTCAACATATTAGTGATACTTCCACAAAACTGGGGGCAGCTTCGTCTCAAGAAAATGTCAACATAGGGAGCATGAAGAATCCTTATGATGAAACCAATGCCAATACTATGACCTGCCACGTCACAAATCCTCATCCACCCATCACCCCATCCACGAATTGGGATGAACAACAAAAGAAATATTCAAATCAAAGCATGAAGAACGTCACCAAAGGAAAAGAAGTAGCGAAGCACGAAGGACAAATCAAATACACCTGGATACCAAAGAATACAAAGAAAAATTATCCTTATCAAACTCTATTAGTTAAATAAGCTATGGGAAAAATCAAAAAGGGAAAAGTATCCATGAAATATGTCCACAAAGGAAAAAGAAAGCTTCTCAAGTGACATACAAAGTGTATCAAGCAATTGGTCCAAATTCCATGCATACTTCCATATCCACCCATCATTGTTCATCTTCCCAAGTTTGGAGAGTCAAAGGTTCCAAACTATCGACCAATCCATGTTTTACTCCTAAACACACTCCATCCATGCCTCCACACATGATATCCAATTCTCACGTTGACCATGTGTTCGCAAAGACCCTTCATCATAAGGATTCAGAAGGCACTCTATCATGATGTGCACACATAGAAAAAGTTAACTTCGGTATCAGCAAAGCATATTAGGGATCTCAAAGGTTGCATTCAAGTGCACGTATCTTGGAAAAACAACTTCTTCAAGCAGGATACCAATGGCATGTTATGACAGAAGCATCAACATCAGCTTAAAATCTCTCAGAAAATACCAAAAAAATCAAAAATAGAAAAAAATGAAAAAAACAAATCAGAAAAAAGGATTAAAAATAGTAAAGAAAAAAATCGTCCTCTGGTGAAAACCACTTCAATGGCGCTTTGGACAAGTACCATGATGAAAACCTGGCAAACAGGCATCATGTGTAGAATCGAGCATCTACTTATGCCAGTTCAGGAGAAAGCATCGTATCACATTCATACATAAAGCCAACTTTCCATCCATATCATTCGTTCATCCATGAACCATTTATCCAACCCATTACCATCTATATACCTCATCTTGATCTTGATAAAATTTTGGTGCACACTTTTTACTTGTTTATGGTAAACATCTTGACATGGGTCATTTTCATTTATCCCATCCTACCCAATGCTATCTAAACAATATCCGAATGAGTGTCCTCTATTCTGAGCACCTTATCTTATCGCAAGATAATTCATATCCATCCATCCATCCACACACCTATCCAAGCATTCACCCATGGCATTCCAAACATTGCTAGACATTGGGGGCAGATATTTGCATCTTGCTTCAGGAATAAATCTTGATATATATCATCCAACTTAGGTGGTGATCCGAACATTGGAAAATGTGAAATCAAACTGGTCAAAGTATTTGCAAGCCAAAAATCCCAAATCACTAGCCCATGGCATATTTTGATAGGAAGAGGTTCCTTACCAAGTTTTATCTTTCATCGAACATCAATATGAACAATTCATATTAGTCGCATCTAATGCGCACATTCAGCATCACATCAAAATCATCAAAGCTATTTTGTTCCAAATCAAGCTTCATCAATCTTGATCAATCGAATCCAATCAATCATCACCTTGTTTGAATTAACACACTTAGTCAAACTATCATCTTGTGCACAAGTTTACTCTAGGATAACACAACTTCCTTGGGTTTACAAGTTCATTATCATCACTATGTTTGGCTTAACACACTTTACTAAATTATCAAATCCATAATCACCTCATTTGGCTTAACACACCTAGCCAAATTATCCTTTTGTACGAGTTTACTCTGGGATAACACAACTTCCTGGAATTTACAAGTGCATTATCACTTTTGTTTGACTTAACACACTTAGTCAAACTATCAATCCATCAATCTGATTGATCAAAATCAAGCTTGGTTTTCAACAAAATCCTAAAATAAAGCACTGATATCATCACATATCCATATCTAAATCATCAAAATCATGCGAAAAATCCAAAAACATTCAAAAATCATCAAAAAATCATTAAAAACATGTCAAAATATCAGAAAATCTTTAAAAAAAATTCATCATTGAGTCTTGTCAGTCCTCCACCTTGTCAAACTACATCATCTCTGAGCTTGAATGTAGGCAAGGTTGATCTTTGATCATCCCCCAAGACAGTTAGGGTCAGTCCTTAGGTGTCCATCGCAATGATATTCATCTACCCATCTAGTTAGGCATCCATCGCAGGGGCATTCGTTTGTCTATATTTTTCACATTTCAAGATTTTAGGCATCCATTGCAATGGCAATCCATTTTCCCATCTATCTCATTAGTAGTCAAGTCAATTGGAGTCTGAACTACTTCATCTCTGAGCTTAAATGTAGGCAAGGCCATCCTTGATCGGCCTTCGAGACACAAAAATCTAAAAACATTCATAAATCTCAAAAATACCAAAAACATTGGAAAATCCAAAAATCAAAATAGCCTCAAAACATTTTTCAAAACAACAAAAACATCCAAATATCTGAAAAAACCAAAATGGTGCACCCGTCTCATCTCGCTTTCACCTGCAATAATAACCATTCCTAATAAATCAATCGTCGCCTTCATCCTTTGGTGAAGCAATCAGAAACAAGTTTAGTAGGTTCCAAAGTGAACACCTTATCGTCAGAGTCTCAAGCCTAAGTCAGTAAGCAAGCAAGTTGGTCAACTCGGAATACAAATAGCTTATCACCCAAATCAGCCCCACCAAAACCCTGATCATTACATGTCCTAGGACAAATCCTTCCCAAGATGGACATAAGCATTAGGTACCCCATAGTAGTTAGTTTTGGCTAGCGGTATGAAGAACATTAGCTTGTTTGTTTACTTTAGTTGGTCTTTTTGACTTATCTTATTTTGTTCTCATTCCAAGGACCTCTCAATGATGCCTAAACAAAATAGGTTTAGAGAGAAAGGAATGGGGCAATGATCATTATCTTTTTGTCTGTTGTGCTTGTTGGATGTTCTTGTAAAATAACTTGGTGAATACTTGCTTTGTTGGGTCTGTCCTAGCAAGGTTTCTATATGTCAAGTGTGAACAAGAGCACTCCTATCTGATTGTCGAGTTAGAGTCCATCACACTAGGTGCAACACCATCCTGGTTCTTAATATCTTGATGCATCGCACCTATGTATGTTATCAAATATAAGGAAAGTTATGCTCTTTATCTCTCCAATCCCTGGATAAGCAATACATAATCATTTCTAATAAAGTTGGTTTGTTGAACTTCTACATCTTCTTGGATTCAAGGGTTGATCCCTCTCATTCTTCTATCCTCTTTCATGCTAACAATGCATCCATCCTACATCCGCACTCTCATTCTATAGAATCACGTCATATCATCATAGGACACATCATCCATCTCATATATCTCACATGCATAGCATCATCATTTAAGTTGTTTAGGATAATATGAATTTGTTATTCTAAGCATCTTCCAAACATCTCATTTATATCATCATTATCATAAATATTAGTTATTCATAGCAATCCATACATCTATTTTGAACCTCTTTGTTGCGAGATTGACCTCAAATCGATTTTTTTGCTCGATCACTCGAGGGGGCAATGTAATAACGTACTTATTTCCATTGGGGTATCCAAAAAAATTAGGATTTTTTTAAATTTCGATATCAACGACATCATTCTTTGAACCAATGCAATGAGTACATTGCTTCAAAGAGGGGCAAAACGTAGACATGCAAAACTAACATCATACATCCTACTTGAATTAACATTCAATTATGCTATTAATCAATTTTATTGATTAATTACCTAAGGTTCATCATGCTTAATTAAATAAATCAAATTATTTCATCAAGTCCTAAAGTTCTTCTTATTTGATTCAATAAATCATTCTAATTTAAATCAAATATCAAACTCCTAAAAAATCCTCCAAGTTAATTAATCTAAATTAATTAACCTTTAATCATGATTACCCATTCTCCAGCTTTTGACTCAACTTGAGTCAAATCTAAACTCTCAACTAACCTAGCCACTTGCACCAATAAATCATTTCTTTGATTTATTAATTCTCCTAATTACTTTCAAAAGGGCATCAAAATGGAATATTCTTCCAATTTTGAATCTTCCCTTCAAAGGACTTGTCCCTTCCAACAAAGCATTAAATGCTCTTACATGTCTCTTGCACAAGTCAAAGTTGGCATTTAATACACCTTTCATCGCCCCTAAACATGTCATTTCATCCAAAATTCAAATTTGAAGTTGGCACATTGGCCAAGACTTGCACATTCCTCACCCTCTCAAATCTTGACAAGTGGCATCTTGTCATTGGCTTATGAATGATCCCACATTCATCAAATTCTCTCAATCTTTCAACTTTGAATCTATAAAATGCAAAGCATTTCCCCAAAACAACTACAACACAATTTGACAACACAACAACACACTTCATGCAAGGTCACTCTCTTCATTTGAGAATCAATCTTTCTCTTCATCATCTATCATCTTGGAAATCTTGCTTATCATGGATTGCAAAAGGGCTGCTTCCTACACAACTAAGTAGCACCAATCCAATATGGGATAGGTTTATTTCATGTTTTACATGCTTTGTTCATCTTTTTCATTTATTTGCATCTTGAAGTATGATATATTATCTCATATGGATGTTGAATATTTGCTTTGTTTTGAAATACTAATCATGCTACTAATGGTGTATGTTGATATTTAAGCATTTGCAGATTTTCACCACCACACCTTGTATATCACAATTACCTTTTGTACAATGCATCAGTATGGGAGATTCTTCATTTTTTTGTGGATAATTATTTTTTTGTGATGGTGAAAATAAGTTGATAAATTTCCATCGAATGGGAATTCGAATGAAGATCCAGCTTTTAGGTCACATGTTTGACAAATTGCATGTACACTTGAAGATTTTGTGTTTAGGCCTATTTTTAGACCGATCCAACATGTTTGATGTTTTCTTGAGGATAAGGAAGTAACTCTATCTTATGTGGGATTTATATTAGGTCCATACCGACCTATCCTTACATAAATTGAAATTTGAATTTAGGCACAAAGTGTGTATAATTTTTTTATAGGACAACATGCTTAATTTTGTTTGTTACTTCTAATTAGGCCGACCTAATTGAAGTTACACCTAATGTGGATATATATAGGAGATTAAATATTGAATTTTTTTAGATGAGAGCATATTGGTCTATGATGTGGAGATAGTAGAGAAGATTATATGTGAGTGTTGAAGAGATATATGACATGTATGTTGGTTCACCTACATGTGTGATGCAAATTGTTGAAAGAAAAGTAGAGGTGCATAATCACTTTCCTAACGCTAATACAATAGAGGAGGAGTGCAAAGACCAATTTTAAAGCTTCTTAAAACTACTGAGATGAACACATACAAAGTAACTAAAGTAACATAAAGAAGCAATCATAGATAACACCAGATTTACGTGGGAAAACCCTTTCGAGAAAAAACCCACCACACCAAGAGAAGACACTTAGTATTATAGTAAAATAAATTACATACAAAGCTCACAGTCCTCAGTCTTTGATAGTTAGCTCACAACAATAGAATTGAGTTTTCATGCACATACCGTTACAATACTTTTCACAGTATACAATGAATACAACTAATTCTCTGTCTCACTCACTTTACTTCAACGTCACCCTTTATTGACTTATATCAATGTAATCAACTATACAATTCTTACAACACATTAAACATTCCAACCAATCAGAGGTCTTAATAATGCACCGATCACCCAATCAAGCAATCCGATCTGCCTTGCAATCATGCATTGAGTCGCCTAGCCATTAACTCACTTGCCTTAATCATTTTCTGTCATAAGCCAAAACACATATTGCATTTATTGCTTTCACCGTTCTAGACTTCAACCAATCAGATGTGGAATACTTTCCACGTGCTGCCTCTTTACTTGTTTGTCGCTTCTAGTCAAGTCAAACTGGTCATCCCAAGTGACAAACATCTCTTACCACACTACCTTGTCGAGTCAAAGCCACCGTAGTATGGTGGTAAGTCCTTGTGAACCCGTCATCAACCTTCACCGCACAACTATCGAGCCCCGCGAGACCTCCCATAGTATGGTGGTCCCACCACCCAACCGTAGGTCCCTTCAAACATTATCATAGTACCGAGGCAGTGGCTTGTCTTCCAGTCCATTGATTAACACTGCGTCACCACCAAGCTCATAACAATCTTCCATGGTATGGTGGTTCCACCGCCCAACCGCGAGGGCCTCCTGCGATCTGTTGGAAACTGGTTGTGCTGACTGTTGAGCTCCACCATGCTACCAGGCCCGAACCACAAGACCTTTGCGGCAAGGAGGTAATCATTATCTCTGATGGCCATGGCTTACCGCACCATTGTGACATGATCGAAAGGCCAACGTGATGAGGGGGTAAGTGGCCTTCGCTTAATTGTCACCGACCACCATTTCCACCGTTCCACCAATGAACAACATCCGTGGTAGAGAGGTAATGCTTCGCACTGACTGCGCCTGTCAACCGCGCTATCGCCAGCCTAGTAAGGAGACCCCGCGGTATGGCAGTGACACTGCCCAACCATGGACAAACCGATAGAGCCCTATGGTAAAGTGGTAAACCACTAGACCATGCCTCTATGAAAGAGTCTCAGCGCTAGAGCGGTAAAGGTTGAGAATGGTCATAAATTTGCCAAGTCTTTTCAGAGGTTCAAGCTAGAAGTTGAGACACCTGTTCCCAACAATTGTGAATAGAGTAGAGCATTGATTTGGATTAGTGTGGAGATCATTTTTTACTTCATTGGAACTATAATCTGGCATATGATAGATTCTATTATATCATTTCAAATAGGTAGTTTTTCCAACTCTTCTTTTTTATTTCTCTATGGGTTGTGAGATTTTTTCTAGATAGTGTGTCCTAACCTAGTAGTGAGCCCTTTTGTAATATCTTATATACGAATATAATATATTATGAGCTAGATCTCACCATGGTTTTTCCATTTTTTGTTTTTCACATAAAAATACTATTGTTCATGTGTCATGTGAATCTATGGTTGTCTTCATGCTTTCTTTCATCATTAAAATTATATTTATTCTAATAATTGGATAGCTTATGTTTAATTGGTTTAAAGGAATATTGATTCGCCCTCCTCTCAATATTTTGAGTGTTCAATAATTGGTATAAGAGCTTGGATCCCTAGAAGGAGTTTGACCACTTTGGGAAGATCTTGGAGTTTGAACTATTATCTAGCTAATAGAAATTATTCTATTCCCCTAGAAGAGATTCTTGCTATTGAATACACAGAAGAAGATCACATGTTAGTGTAAGAGAGGGGGACCAACCATGTCAAGGCTCTAGGTCATGAAGAGTAGAAAGCGGAGGGTTTCCCTAACTTACCTCACTCTAAAAGGATGGGGATCAAGAATGAAGAGCACTATGTGGTACTTCTATAACTCTTTAGACTTGAGGCTTAGTTTTAGGCTAGGCAAGTGTAACATAGATTTTGGTACCCCTAGGGTTCTCTAACACTTCTAAGGTTTTTCACCTAGAAGGAGAGAGGGATACAAAAATGGCCAATTCTAACATTCAAGATTAATGTAAATGTGATTTAAATAGGTCTAAGTGCAATGATCTAAATGTTTTAAATAGATAAAGGAAATCAAATATTAATGAAAAACCTAGAAATGTACAATGGTTGAGAACACATTGTGATATGCAAACATGACCTAAATGACCTAGAAATATAAAATTTAACAAAACATAAAGCTGGAAATGAGTTTGATATTAGAAAGAAGACTGGAAATGTTGTTGATGCTAAAATTTTAGCCTATTGGGACACTTCCGCCAAGCTAGGTGACTTAGTCCCAGATCTGGAAAATTGCACTAAAGCCCGTTTCGGCCAAATGGGTATCCAAATCTATAGAAAAATCTAAAAATCATGTACAATGAGACTAAGTTTCCACTATTGGAGACTTAGCCCACTTTAGCTTTTCTAAAAGTCTAAAAGTGGAAATGGAAGCCCTTGGCCTGCACTTTTTGCTCCTCTAGGAATCTGATTCTGAAACACTGATTTTCGACACTATAGGTGACTTTTTGTAGATATTTTTCCCTAGCCAACAAGGAGGTGTCTTCAAAAAGCATTAAATCAATTATTTAGTGATCTCCAAGCTTTCAATATACCTAAATCTGCAAACACACAAGGAGAGAAGGATAAAATGTTGATTATTAGGGATCAGGGGTTTTCCTTGGTCAAAACCCTTTTAGGTAACTAAACCAAAATGAAAAGACAATGTAATGAAGCATGAACATCAAATAATGGAGGTAGCACCTTGCCATGATGATTGATCTTGAATTTTTACAACAAATGATGAAGAATCTGATCTTGAATGCTTGCTTGATGACTTAGAATGCTCAAACCATAACTTGCTTGAGAAGAATGAGGAATGAGGAGAGGAGAATGAATGAATAGAATAGTTAGGGTGAAAATGAGGGGAAAATCCTTTATTTATATGTGTTGTGCCTTAATTTCCTGAAAATAACACATCACAAGCTGACCTTAGGGTTTAGAAGACAACATCTCGCTAGAAATGTGGATTAAATTTTATTTTTATGCCAAATGGGACTAAGTCACCCAAGGTGGTGACTTAGTGCACTTGGGGACAATTTTAAGTGGACTTCGGGAATTAAAGTGTGATTATTATTGCTTAATGAGATTCTCTTTCGAAACACACTTAAGTAGGATCTATAAGTGCATTAAGGGGTCATTTGAACATAAGAAAGGGTCAATTTGTTGATGACAAGCCTAGGAAAGTGTGAAAGTTTGTTACGACTCTTTACAACACTTTGAAATAGAACTTGGTAAGTGATAAAAAGAAGTTTGTTAGATGAATTATGATGAAAGGTCCTAGAAAAGTGTGAAAGTGGGTTACAACACTTCACAACACTTTTGCAAGACACCATAGAATTATTATTGATTCACAAGGGTTGAAGACCTAATGTGAATGTGTTGGCCACATTACAACATTCAATCCAAGAAAAACTAGGTCAACAATAACAATAAAAGGAACAAATAAGCATGAAAAAGGATACTTTTTTCTATGTTACATTTATCCCCCACTTTAGTGAGAGGATGAACTTGCTTCAAAAGCACATTGAAGTAGCATTCAAGAGAAGGGTCCAATTCTACCAATGTGGATGAAAACGGATGGAAAAGATCAAAGGAGATTGCGCAAGCCCCAAGATCCAAGATCCTAAGTCAAACCAACATAACTGAAAAGGGACACACACAAGGTGAATGATTTGTAGAAAAATGAGATATATGATCATGCAATGACAATGACTAGAAGTAAGAGAAAAGAACAGAAGTAAAAAGGGTGGATCAAGCTTCAACCATTTGTCCAGTTAGTTGTGGATCAAATCTAGGTTGTTTTTCCAAAAATGCATACTGAGGCGACGAAACTCTTGGCTATCCTTCGGGTGAGAAGGCAAAAAAAGTGAGAAACATACATTCATGGATGGTATGCACTCTCACACATGTAGGTGGTGATGGGGAAAGTCATGCCACTTGTTAGGCTTCTTGTTCAAACCATACCAAAGTTATATCTCTTGATAACTTTGATAAGGTACCACAAAAGAAAATGAATTTTGAAATGTAAAAATGGTGTAAGGAATGTTCAAAAGGTTTTTTCTTAGTTTGTGCAAGGTCTCATCTTAGGGAACATCATGCTTAATGTTTCCAAGAGAGGAAATGAGAAAATGGTCTCATCTTGTTTGTAAGAGAGGACAAGTTGAATGTCTCATCTTGAGAAACATTGTACCTTTTCCAAGAGAGGGAATCACAATAAAAATAAAATAGCAAATTGAAATGTGAGTGTCGATGTATGCCCCCACTTTAAACTGGTTGGTAACACCATTACTGTTAGAAATTGCTTTAAAGTAGAAGAAGAGGACATGTGAGCTTGTTTGGGAAGCCCTATGCTAAGTCACATGTTTCCGATAAGCTACATCATGAAAAGGGTTAGTATGTCACATGTGAGTCAACTTAAGACATGTCATCCACATCCCAAACTTTCTCTTATATTTTCATGAAAGGTTAACAACTATTCAAAAGAGACAATGACAAGTGACATATGAGGACAAGACTAACTAACCCCTTGCCCCCACTTAGTGCAGGACAAGGATGAGCTGGAAAGGATTGATGAGATGTGAGGTAGAGTGAAAATAAGTATCAATTAGAGGAATGAGATGCCCCCACATAAGGGAGAGCACCAAGCTCCTTAAGATGCTGTATTTTACTACTTGAATCCTTAAATTCATTAGTAGAATGATGATGGATTCTAGATAGGTACAAAAGGAATTCTTATAAGATAATTTCTTTCAAGCTCGCGGGGGAAGGGAGATCAAGTGATCTTGGAGGAGTCTCAACAAGATACCCTCTTGATCAAAGGTATACAAGGTTCCTTTAGCTTGTAACAAAGATGTTTCTTGCTTAGTACAAGATGTCATACCTACGCAAGGCTCTTTAGATTGTGAGATTATGTTCTCTCCTTTAGAGGAGTGTGTAAAATATAAATCATCAGTGTTTTGCGAGATGACATTGACATTAGGTGAAAGTTTCTTTGTTTTCTATGATCTTGTTTCAGAAGATCACTTTTGAGACCACTAGATTCTAGTAGTTCAGGATGCACTAGTGTTAAAGTTGATTTAGAAGGGTGGTTTGTGATGGTGTCGATGTTAGATGAAGGATCGATGATTTCGATCAAAGGACAATAACCAAGACCATGATTAGTTGTTTATGTGTTAGGATCAATAGGGACATGGATACCTTGTTTGTGAGAACCACATCCTTTTCCACTATAGCCAAGTTGTGTCATAAGTTGATAACCTTTTCCATAAAGCTTTTTCATTTCTTTTGGATCTAGTAGTTACTGGTGATTAAGTTCATCAAATTTTGTTGTGTAATTTTTAGGATTTTGTGCTAAGGTGGTTGAGGTGGATGCTTGTGAAGGATCTTCTGAGTCTTGTGTTGATAAGACTATTGTTCCCTTTTTAGAGTCTTTGTTTATGATCTTGGATTCTCCCATTAAGGGAGGTGTGAAGTCTAAGGAACCCCAATCATCATCTAAGGGTTGTTGTTGTAGGGGTTCCACTTATTTGGTTGGTGTTGAAGTGGTCAAGGGATTGGATTTATTTTTATCAAGTTGTAAGACACTGTAAGGCTTAGGATCAACATCAAGTGTGTACACTTTTTTTTTTGTAGATGTATTTAATTTTATGATGAAGAGTGGAAGGAACCCAATTCATTGCATGAATCCATGGCTTGCCGAATAAGATTATATGAAACATCATGTGTCATAACATGGATCAGCTTGTCTAATGTGGCCATTGTAACTGTAAGAGGCAAAGTGATCACACCAAGCAGTTTCTGCCCCACACTGTCGAATCGACCGATAGATAAAGAGATAGGTTGAATGCTTGATTTATCCACATGCAACCTATCCAAAAGATTTACACTACACACATCAATGTAGCCATTGTCAATGAGGGTTTTCTTTATTCCTATTCTTTTGTATTGAGTTATGATTACGAAAGCTTCAACTTACTTTTGTACTTCTAAAGGAGGGAGCTCACTTTGGTGAAAAACAATATCAACATTAAATCCTTGAAGTATAACTACTATGTCATTTGGTTGTACATGAGAAGGGATAGGAACTTGTTGTAAGGCGGTTTGGAGCATAGTGTGGTAGCTAGGTGAATTCTAAATTAGGTCCCATAGGGATATCTTAGTTGTATTATTTCTTAGTTGTTCAACAAGATCATACTCCTTAATGTATGAATTTAATCGAGGATCATGAGGAAAGATGGGATTAGGCAAAGGTAAAGGTGTCGAGGTTGGTTAGGGTGGGTGTAGATTGTTTCTTGTGTAATGTGTGTGAGCAATGATATTATGACTCAGTTGCTGCAACACATTATTCTTAGGTGGGTAAAGGGTAAATTCAGGTTTAGGTTTGTTTAAAGGGGGTAAAGGATGAGTTCAGGTTGAATAATATGAATTTACCCTAGTGAAGAAGAGTCTAACATGGGATTTGAATCTTCTTTTAAGGTCATAATATTATTATTGTCAATGTTGTGCTTGTCTTGCATCATTATATCCTCCCTCTAGGAGGAGAGTTTTTAGGAGAACTGCAAACCACATGTTCTTGACATTCAAGGCTGGG
Organism: Sequoiadendron giganteum; assembly: GCA_007115665.2. Lineage (NCBI taxonomy): Eukaryota > Viridiplantae > Streptophyta > Pinopsida > Cupressales > Cupressaceae > Sequoiadendron > Sequoiadendron giganteum. The sequence continues at coordinate 552,642,716 of CM021101.1, read as the reverse complement.
TTTTGCTACAATGACCATCACAAGTAGGGGAATGAGCAATGATGGGAGTATCAATAGTGGGATGATCAGGAGATGGTTCTATTTGATTGTCATGTTGTGCAAAGGTTTGATTCTCTTGTTCCATACTGTAGATACTGAAAAATTGGTCTAAGCCAGAGAGTACACATTTGGCATAATTTTCTATAGTCTGTCATCTTGATTAAATAATGTTAATTATTTAATTAACCTTTCTAACACATATTTCCTCTATTAATTAAATACCCCTTTTTAATTAATTCATTAATTCATTATCAACCTTTATTCAACTTGATTAATTAAATAAATAATATTTATTTAATTAGCTTGCGAACTAATTAATTCTCCCCCCTTTATCTATCAATTAAATAATTTATTATTTAATTCCCCCTTTATCATACTTTTTCCAACTATGATTAAATATCTTTATTTAATTATTCATTTAACCCCCTTTGTCTATAATTAAATATTTATTATTTATTTATTTATATTATCCTTTTCAAATAGTCAAATTAAATAAATTATCTTTATTTATTTAATTAAAGTCTCTTATTTTCGAATGTTGAATTAAATTAACATTTAATTCATATTTAATTATTTATGTCACATTCCTCTATCATTTAGTTATCTAGTCATTCACTCACCTTCTGACTCGAGATCTATTCTTAGTTCTCTAGTTATCTCCGGATTCAACACCTGTTTATCTCTATGAGAAGACTCTTTGTCACAACTAGTCGATTAACTAGTTCTAACTCCTGTTTGCATTCGAATGCATTAGTATTCGAGTTCTAACTTTGTCTTTTGCATACAAAGTCTATTTCTTCTATTTTTGAAAATTAAGATTCTGAACTCGTGTTCTAACTCATGTTCTAACTTAGTCTCTATTTGCAGTCTTTTCTGAACTCGTGTTCTAGCTCACGTTCTAACTCATGTTCTATCTGAGACAAAACTCATATCGCATGGCATTCATCAATCTCATCCGTCAATCTCTCTTTCAATCTGAGCCGATCGTTCAAAAACCCAAAATCTATAACATGGCTTGTCATTATCATTATTCCTCCTCCTGAAATCATACACTTTTGAGAAGAGACTTATCTTCGATATTTTGCTTAGACACTCGACAAAGTTGTACTTGCATTCAAACACAAAAACCTGAGGGCAAGAATACTGAAAAGGAAAAATGGAGAAGAACAATCAAGATAATTCGAAGGGGTGAATGCATATTCGGATTGAGCTTTCCATTAATTTGTTTAGTTTGTTATGTTTATTTCCTCATTCTTTGTTGTTTAATTTTATATTATTATTTAGATTAGGATTAACTTTGTTATTCTAGTTACAGATTATCCATCTCTTCACATTCGAAAGATCATCTTTTAATCTATTGTTACATTTGGTGAACCCAATGTGAACACGCTTCAAAATTTGTGCATCTTTTCGTCTTTCCATTTTTCCATTTTTTGTTCTTTTTGCAGGTTTTTCGTATGGCGCACTGCATTTGTATCCACGAGCCACATCTACTAACAATATATATGCATCCTTCATCACAAACCACATATGTGAACTCACAAACTGCATTCATCTATCAAAAAAATTCATGAACTGCATCTGTGGCTCCAAAAGCCACATTTGGTTGGTAAATCTCCACTTTTTTTATTGATTTCCATGCATCCATATTTTCATTTTTCTCTTTTTAGGTTGTTTTGATTTTCACTAATGTTTGTTTCAATTGTGTTAAGGTGGAATAGCGTAGTGTTTGCAGGACGAAGCATAGAAGACCATTAAAAATGAAAGACAATTTTCTGCAGGATGAAAGCCGAAGACAAGAACAATGAACTATTGATAAATCTACATGCAGGACCTAATGCCTTTGTGTTTATTTATTTAGCAAGCTTTTGTTTGGTAGATAGATAACTGTCGTGTGGGTTAAAAATAATTTTCTATTTGGTAGATAGATAATTGTCATTTGGATTAAAAAGAACCACTATCTACTTTGTTTGGTGCTTTGCATATTTTTGTCACCCTTACGATTCAGTATATTGAAGTATCCTCTCCCCTTACGCAGGCATGCGATCTTGGGTGTAAGAGAAATGGTTACTAACTCTAGAACTTGGGCCTGTCTTGGTGGGAAAAAGTACTCACCCCAAGACGACTCAGACCAGTAACAAGCTAAAGCCAAGCGACTTCCACTCGGTATATAAAAACAAATTTCTAGGGAAAGCCCAAAAATCACGCTCACTATTCCAATGAGATGGACAGAAATGGACTCTCGCCGACGTTGGATAGTGCCCCAAAATGGAATTCCCTTATTAAACACCTTGTTGTAGAGTTACCAAAATCCTATCTACTTATTGGCGCAACAAGGTCGGCCCTGTGAAGTCGTCTTACATTCTTATGGTTTATGTGTGGAAATAAAATGTATGCCATGGGAGTTTCATGGGTACAGTAGCTTGGCTGCCTCGTATAAGTGAGTTCCATAGAGGGGAGCCAGTGGGGTCAAGCTACTAGTCATTCGCCATAAATATGCATAGCTGGAGAAATCCAAGTAAGAACTCAACAAGTATTGTCCAAAAATCCTAGGTTGTAAATGTTTTTCGATTCTTAACAGTCCTCTCATCCCAAAAATTGAAAATACATTGATTGTTGTGTTTGTTCTATCCTGTATTTGTCAAAATATTGATCAACAAACTAAGTCATCAAAACAACTTTCAGAATAAATTTCAACTATCAACAAATCGAGTTGCAATTGTCAATTTAAACGTTACATCTGTCATAGAGAGTCACATCAATTAGGGGAAAAGCCACATGTGTCTATCAAAAATTCATCATTCAGTCTACACATTACGAGTCGCAACTGTCACATTTTGAGTCGCATGTGTGCATGCAAACCGCATCTGTTAGTTTTCAAGCCACATGTGTTTGTCATAAAATTTAGGTTTACGGAGTCCAAAATTAGAACCGCATGTTTTTTGGTAAATCACATTTGTCATAGGAAAGACTACAACTGTCAGAAACACCGCATGCACTGTCGAAAACTGCATCTATCAAAATTTGAACCACAACTGCTAGGTGAACTGCATTTGCCTATCAATAGAAAACATCAAAAACCACAATCTAAGTCTGAAACACCATTGTCACTATTTCCTTTAGGTTCTTAAGATCAACCTTGGACAAAAACTGTTAAATTTTGCTCAAAAGCCTTGCATCATTCGGTGTCATATACGTCTTAGTCACAATAAATGTCTTAGTCATAGTCATCCTAAGTTGCATGCATATAGATACTTCCTAGGAAATTGCATATCACATAATAGATAACTTTCCTCATCATTGGAAACATTCATGTTTCGGTTTGTCACAATCATTGAACCTAGTCACTTTAGTCCCATTTAGTGGATCTTTTTAGCTCGACAGTCTAGTTTGGAAAATTTACCTTCTCAACTATCCTTGTCATACAATCAGGTTCCTTGGTCAAAAATAAATCTTTGCATGCATTTATTCCATAGGTGGTAGGATATACCCATCTTAGACTCATTTATCATCATACTCTACTGGCATTTTTCATATTGTCTGTCCTATCATACGTCATTTTAGTATATGTCTTTTTAGAAACCATTTTGGCAACGTCATTTATTACCAAAAAATTCCAAAAACATAGACATAGGTCATATCAATTTTTAGACGTAGTCAGAATAACCCTTTTTGAGCAACTTTTTCATGGTTGAAACAAGGTCTAAAAAGAAACATAAAGCAATGATAGACCCCAACGAATTCATCAATCCATTTAGAAATCAACCATCAGGAAGTAAACGACCACACAAACCTTTGCTTGAAAAACATGTCACTAGAGACACACATGGGCAGATTTACATAGAAGACATAGACGCAGCAGTACAAGATCTTGAATTTGCATCCTTTATGGATGAATGTTTGGCAAATGATCCCCAACGATATCTAGCTAAGCTACTAGTAGAAGGTGCCAAACTACCCATAGGATTTGATATTCATACTTTGCAAACACGGTCAACTCAACCAACGCAAGTTGCAATGTCAAGTGTCTCTATTCCCCAAATTACCACAGCAATACCAACTGGCATACCGACTCAAACATCATAAATTGTAAACACAACCCCTTTCAACATAGCACAAAGTTTACAATTTACTGTGGGGGCAACTTCCTCCAACCCCTTTTGCACCAACATGATTGGTAAGAGATCCAAAGTTGGTGGAAATATACCTATACCAAGTCAAACCATTCAGATAGGAATCATTCCTATACCAAATCAGACCATTCAAATAGGAAGCATTCCTATACCAACTCAGACTATTCGGATAGGGAATATCCCTATACCAAATCAGAACATTCTGATAGGATATATTCCCTCACCAAATCACAACTCGTCATAGAACATGGTGTATCAAAACACCTACATTGATCCAAAAAATGCAAACACCATGTCCTTGACACAAGTCAATGTCCTTCAAAACCAAATGCAAACTCTTCAAAAACGAATGGACAACATGTCTATGTCAGGAAAACGAACTATCTTAGCGTAAGACCTATGTCCATGTGCATTTGACAAAGCGCTTTATATGACACCTTTCCCCCATGGATACATTATACCGGTTTTTCCTAAGTATAATGGGAGAAAGAATCCTTCAGAACACATTAGATAATTCTCAATAGCATGCATGGACATATCATATGACCCCACATACTTGATGAGACTATTTCCATGAACCCTTGTCGGGATAAGACTAGAATGGTTTTCTAAATTACCATATGGTATTCGATCCTGGGGAGAATTAGCTGAGAAGTTTGTTGAACATTTCACCTTCAACATAGACAATGAAGTAACAATAGCAACCTTGTGCCACACAACACAAGAAGATGGTGAAACTTTCACCACTTTCTTTCAGAGATGGAGAAGTCTAGCTAGCAGATGTCCAGTTGAAATACCAGAAAAGCAAAAGGTTGTGATATTCTTAGAAAACATCAACCCAAAACTGCGAAGTGATTTAAGGGTACACTGTTTTACTTCATTCTTAGACTTGGTACAAAAGGGCATCATCCTTGAGAAAGGCCTTATAGACAAAGGAGAAATTAAGGTACCAGGTAGGAATCCGGTTGTCCAACATCAAAACACACCAAATGATATAAATAAATTCTGGTCTAGAAACAAGAATGTTACAAATGACGACATTATTGATGCCAAACAGGTACATACAGGACCAGTTATCACACTTAGAGGTTACAACACCAATCAAGACACGATGAATAGTCTAGATCAAATAGCCAACTATGTCCAAAATTCACAACAACAAAGACCACAACAAAGGAGATTTTGTACATGTGAATTTACACCTTTAGGACAACCAATCGAGACAATTTTCAAAGAGTTGATTAAACATAATCTCATCAAACCTTTGGAACCAAGAGAGTATGATCCTGGATAGTTCAAACCTTCATGGTGGGATGATAAATCTTTTTGTGACTATCATCGAATGAAAGGACAAAACCTACAATAATGTCGCCAACTCAAGAATACTATACAAGACTTTGTTGAAAATGGAACCATAAAGGTCACTGGGCAGAAAAACACCAAGAACAGTGATCATAAGGTCTTCATGGACCCGTTACATGACCACACAAAATGAAAACCCTCTAGTTTGGGACCCAAGAACAATCCATCGGCCAATTATAACAATACCAAGTATGACTATGGTAAAGGAACGATCATAAATCACCTCCGAGCCGCAAATGAGAATGTCAATACCATCATCATTAAGAAGCATACGAAATTTAATGTGCACACACACAAAACTAAGATTACTATTCCTGGTCCTTCTTTCGAGCCACCTATGCAAGCTTGCAAGTTTAAGTACAACCTTCTTGATCAATTGAGTAAAACCCCTGCGCAAATATCTATCTTGGAATTGTTGACTTTATCACTTGAGCATTGAGCCATTCTTGACAAACCTCTATGGAACACAACTATTCCTACAGACTTAGATGTCAATCGTTTCAAAGAAATGGTGGGATATTTGACCAACTCGCACCATGCTACATTTTCCCAACAAGATTACTCAACTGAAAAGTCTGATCATAATGTCCCCTTACATCTTGAAGTCCTAGTCCATCAAAACAAAGTCCGAGGAGTCTTGGTAGATGGAGGAGCAGGTTTGAACCTGTGTACCCTAAAATTAGTTAAGGCATTAGGATTCTCAGAAGATAGCGTAGATACCTCTAAGAGTATAGTCATCAAGGCTTACGATGATGAGGAAAGATCATCCAAAGGAGTTGTCACACTCCCTATAAGAATTGGCCCAACAATCATGAACACCAGCTTCCAAGTCTTGGATCTCACCCTTCCGTACAACTTGTTGTTAGGTAGACCTTGGATACACACAATGAAAGTTGTACCTTCAACATATCACCAATATCTAAAGTTCCCGTATAATGGAACAAAAATCACCATTGATGGTGATCCAGATCCTTTTTAGTATTGTACAAGCCTAAGGGAAATTCCACAATGACAAGTACTAGTTAACCAAGAAGCTTCATCGTCCACTTTATCTCTATACATTGACCCATCATGTCTCACTAAGTCCATTTCTTTCAAACCACCATCATCCACTCCTAAGCTCGAGATCCAAGACAAGGGCTATGGAAAATATAATATAAAGGCATACTGTGTCAGTCAACTAATTCCACCTAAGGCATATGGCCTACCCATGGCAGATAGAAGATAGTTAGTGGTCACATTTCATGTTCCCCCTACAATGACTTTGACAAAATGGGGAGAGTTAAGTGAAGAAATTGTGGAGTAGGGTGATTCCTTGTTGTATCAAGAAGAACATGAATACCCTTCCCCGTCTATTCAACTAGCTAAGGACTAGTATGGGAAAGGCTTTAAGATAATGCAAAATGAAGGCTATGACAGACACAGTGGGTTAGGACTATATCAAAATGGAAGGACATAACCGATGACTGTCTACCCACGACCAAAATACCTAGGGCTAGGGTGTCAACCGCTTAGAATTGGGTTTCTTGGTACTTCATCATCATTTCAAGAGGAAGTGACTACTTGCACAGACATCGAGATATCTCATGAACCACTTCCCCTAGTTTATGAAAAACCCCCAGTTTACGACAAACCTCCAGTTTATGATGAATCCCCTGACTCAAGCGATTGTGAATGGGATTCCCTTTCATCTACCAATACGATGAACATAGATGCCCTATTTGGAGAATTGGACCTAAACGTGAAATCTGTACTAAAACCATCTAGTCCTCATCCTAAGAAACACTTGTCAAAAAAAGAATGGCAAGAGAACTATTATTGGGAAACCCTTGATCATGCATCTTGGACACCTGACAAACCATCTTTTGATGACTCAGCCCTTACTATAGTCCCACATTAGAGTATACCTACCCCTAGGAAGAAGAACAAGAAGGAGTTAGTCCAAAACTTCTATGACCATGTCAACCATTCTATACTCACCTTGTCAGTAGGTACCTTTAAAAACTCCGTTGATGACATGCCCCTTATATCCCCCAAACTTATTGACTAGGATCAACAAGGTACACCTATCATAGATACATTTGAGAATGACAAAGCAATTGCTGAGTTCATGGGACTTAGAGAAGGCATACCAAGAGGGGATCATAAAGCATATTTTACCATAGACTTGGACGACAAAGCATATTTATGGGAGTCTATTTACACCTCTAGTCGCAAAAATGAGAATAAAAAGAAAGAAGACAATGAAAATAAAAATGATGAGTCCCTAGGTGAAAACCGAAAGGCGCCTTTGGATGAAGAAAAAGTCAAAATAAAGGACATATTCGAGGGTGAAAACCTCTCAGAGGCACCCAAGGATAGAGGTTTAAATAATCTCCCCATTGAACAGGAAAAGTCACCGATGCTAGTAGAAGAATCTTTTGAAGTCAACATAGGTACAAAAGAGAATCCTCAGAAGGTATATTTTGTAGCTTCTTTAACAGAGATAGAAAAACTTGAGTTTAAAGACTTCTTCACAAAGAGACAGATAAAGTTTGCATGGTTGTATGCTAACATGCCTGGGCTTGATCCAGACCAAATATTGCACAATTTACCACTACACCTAGGTATTAAGCTAGTCAAATAGAAGTTAAGGAAAATGCATCCACAAATTGCTCTATTGGTCAAGGTAGAACTTAAGAAACTCTTGGATGTAGGATTCATAAGGACAATAGACTATGCAGATTGGATATCAAATCTAGTACTAGTGACTAAACCAACTGGGGGCATTCGCAATTGCACTGACTTTAGAGACATCAATAAGGCATGTCCTAAGGATGACTTCCCTTTGCCTAATATCAATATGATAGTAGATCTTACAATAGGATACAAGATGCTATCCCTCATGGATGGTTTCTCTAGATATAACCAGATTAAAATAGCAGTTGAAGACCAAAACAAGACAACTTTCACGTGTCCATGGGGCACATATTGTTGGAATGTTATGTCGTTTGGCCTTAAGAATGTAGGAGCTACCTATCAATGGGCAATGACTACGATTTTCCATGACTTTGTACATACTCTCATGGAAGATTATGTAGATGATATTATAGCTAAATCAGAAACAAGGGAAGATCATTTGAAGGTTTTAGACAAGATATTCCAAAGGCTAGAAAATTACGACGTCAGGCTAAACCCGAAGAAGTGTGTCTTTGGAGTGAAATCAAGGAAACTATTAGGGTATATCATCTCTCGAAGAGGCATCGAAGTAGATCCAAAGAAGGTAAGAGCTATCATAGAGATGCCTCCTCCAGTCAGCATTGGTCAACTCAGAACCCTATAGGGGAGATTATAGTCCATTAGGAATTTCATAGTACAACTTGTAGATAAAATACACCCATTTCAGTATCTACTCAAGAAAGGAGTACCATTTGTGTGGACACCCAAATGTCAGGAAGCCTTCTAGTAGATCAAGGACTATTTTCTTACTCCACCAGTCTTAATGCCACCTACAAAGGGAAAACCATTGATATTATACATTTCAGCAACTTAATCGGCATTAGGGGCTCTTCTCGCACAACACGATGATCAAGGTCATGAGAGAGCAGTCTATTATATCAGTTGTAACTTAGTGAGCTATGAATTGAATTAAATCAACATAGAACATGCTTGTCTTGCGGTAGTCTTTGCTACCCAAAAACTTTAGCACTATATGCTCAATCAATAAACAATGTTAATTGCAAAGATTTATCCACTTAAATACCTCCTAAGTAAGGCAGTGTTAACAGACCGGTTGGCTAAATGGGTTATGATACTTAGCAATTATGACATTCAGTATGTTGAGAGGAAGGCTATAAAAGGACAGGTGATTTTAGATCAATTAGTTGATGCACCTATGAAGGCAGACCATCCATTAGTGGCAGATTTTCCTAATGAATTTCTCTTCAACATTGACATTAAAACTGAATGGAAACTGTACTTTGATGGGTCACATACAAATCATGGTTTAGGAGCTAGTATCTTATTTGTTACACCTCAAGGTGGTACCATTCCCAAATCATTTAGGATTGCTTTCCCTTGTACCAACAATATAGCAAAATATGAAGCTCTAGTGACAGGGTTAAAAATGGCAGCTCAGTGGAAGATTAAGAGCCTATATGTTTTTGGTGACTCTCAACTGGTAATCCGATAGGTAAATGATGACTACGAGACAAAGGATGAAAAGCTTGCACCTTACAAGCATATGGATGATAGTTTCAAGCAATATTTCAATAACATTGCTTTTCAACAAATACTACGTATCTAGAATAGAGCTGCAGATGCTATGGCAACTGTGGGTTCCTTGTTGGATATTCCAAGTAATGTGCCTAAGTTTGAGTTTCTGGTTGAATAGCTGTTGGTCCCTGCTTATGATGTCCCTGATACTACGATGGTGTGTACCATTATTGGTCCTACGTCTCCTTGGTATAAAGACAAATTCGACTATCTCACTGACCAAACCTTACTCCAAGACTTGTCCAATAACCAATGTCGAACCTTCATTCAAAAGTCAGCTAAGTACACCATCATCGGAGAAACCCTGTATAGACGTACCTTAGATAACGCCCTAATGAGATGTCTCGATGCTGAAGAAGCACAAACAACTTTGCGAGCGGTACATGAGGGTATATGCGAATCTCATTTGAGTGGTCCTACTTTAGCCCATAAGATTATGAGACTAGGTTATTACTGGTCTACAATGGAGAAAGACTCATACATCTTTGTAAAGAAATGTAGACAATGTCAAATACATGGGGATTTGATAAGAGTGCCAACGTAGGAGCTTCATCCAATTACTTCACCATGGCCCTTCACCCAATGGGGACTTGACCTCATAGGTAAGATACACCCTCCATCATCCAATGACCATAAATTCATCATCACCACCACCAAATACTTCACCAATTGGATTGAAGCTATTCCCATCACTTACATCACCGGCACACATATATCTAAGTTTATCCTAGACTATATCATTTGTCAGTATGGTGTACCCCAATCCATAATCATAGAAAATGGCCACCCATTCAAGAACCAAGAAGTATGTCATTTATGTGAATAATTCCACATCAAACACCATTTCTCCACCCCGTATTACCCAGAAGGTAATGGCCAAGCCGAGGCATCTAATAAAACCATTGTTAGAATCCTTAAGAAGATTGTCAATGACGCTGGTCATGATTGGCACCTACAGTTTAATCCTGCCTTATGGGCTTATTTCACAAGCATCCGTACTCCCACTGGTGCCACTCCATATTCCCTCATATTTGGGTTTGAAGCTATCTTACCTATCGAGGTTGAAATACCTTCTCTTAGGGTGTCCTTGAAGGGTCATATTGATGATGAAGAGTACCATGTCTCTAGGTTACAAGAGCTAGAATTGTTGGATGAGTGAAGATAGAAAGCATTAGATCATTTGCAAGCATATAAGGAATCATCTTCATCGTAGCTACAATAGGAAGGTTCTCAATAAACACTTTGACATTGGTGACTTGGTATTAATGGAGAATCCTAAGAACCAAGTTGAACGAGAGAAACTAGGTAAGTTTAAACCTAACTGGTTGGGGCCATATATAGTCATAGAAGCTTTTGGGTCAAGAGCGTACCAACTCTCTACTCCTGAAGGAGAGCCACTTTTATCCCCAATCAACAGTTTTCATCTAAAGAGGTTCTATGCTTAGTCTCTGAGAATCCATGTCTTAATCTAGAAAAATACAAAAAAAATGGTTACCTTGATGAAAACCTGGCAAAGAGGCATCTTTGTAACACCAAAAAAAAAAAGAAAATCAAAAAAGTAAAGAGAAATAAATCCTTCCAATAGTGAAAACTGCTTCGGTGGCACTATGGATAAGTACCATGGTGAAAACCTGGCAAATAGGCACCATGTGTAGTCAAGTTTGCTCTTTCATCTACCATCATTTTAGTCATAATTTTTCACCGTGACTCATAATAAATGGTTGTCTTATCCATTCCTTGGAACAATTGACATCTAGCGTCCATTTCGTCACATTATTCACTCCATCCTCCAAATCTTATTCCCAACTGGGGGAAAATCCTTTTTCTATGCCCTAACACCTTGTATATAACGTCACACCATAAAAAATGTCTTGAAAAATCCCAAAAACATTAGAAAACTTCAAAAAATAAAAGAAAATCAATAAATAAATAAATAAAATGTCAGAAAATACCAAAAACAAAGTCAAGTTAGTCATGTTCAATCATTCATAGTCGAACTATGTTGCCTCTGTGACTGGGACGTAGGCAAGGCCATCAATCGATGTGCCCCTAAGGCATTAGGTCTGTCAGTATAGGTTTTTCATGTATCACACACATTTTAAATCATGACGCTTTGTATATTCAAAGTCATTGGTCATTTTAAACTATGAGGTCTCTGCGTGTACAACGTAGGCAAGGCTAATCAATTGATGAGCTCCTGAGACCACACTAGGTCAGTCCAATAGGGTTTAGTCACAATCACCATCACACAAGTTGCATACCATAGTTTAGGGTATCATATCATGTCATACACTATCAATACATGCACTTGTTATTAGTCAAGGAATCCAAACAAGTCATGCAACAACAAGGAAAAACATATCAAAGTTATCAAGTCAATATCAAACACATTGTCAAAGCAATCAACCTATGTCTTAAACAAGATATGTCTTTCTTGTCAACAAACGTCATCAAATTGTCATAGTCTCATGTGGCTTGCCACTTCAACGTCATTAGGCTCCAACGTCTTATACGGCACGTGTATTTCTGAAACTAGGCTTTGTCATGCCTTCTATAGATAGTCACCAGGTTGAAACCAAACTCAGCGTCTTATGCGGTATGTGTCAACCTCTCACAGTACGCTATTTCAAACATCAAACAATCCCACAAGATCAAGTTTTGGCAAATACATCTATTTGGCTTTATGACTTTATATCTTATTTTGTCTTATCTTTTTATCAATTTGTGAATTAAGTCTGGTTACTAGCTTTCTCGAGGATGTCCCTTGAAGGATTTATATAAGCAAGGATGTCTCAGGACTCTTTTTCTTTGGCTGTTGTCTGTCAACTATTTGTTTAAACATTGGTTTTTGAGTCATGTTACTAGTTTCCTCAAGGATGTCCTATCAAGGATTTAGAGGAGCAATGATGTCTCATGACCCGTCTTTTATTTGTTTGTTGTCTGTGGTTTGTCTCGACAAAATGACTGGGGCAATACTGTCCTTAGTATGAGTTAAGACACTCCTTGTCTGTGACTGTCTGTTTTTCATAGATGGATGACTTTGTACACTATGGTTTTTCTCATATCATAGTGTGTACTATCCATTTTTGTCATGTCCCGCCCAATGATGATAACAAGCAAGCATAGCATATTTTGGCAATATATCAAAGATTAAACGTTTTTCTCAATCAATCAACCTTAATTATTTCTTACTAACATTCTGAATTCATTTCGTCCTACAATTTCTCTTCTTTGACATAATGATAAAGTCATGTTACACAATTAAAATCATTAGATCATTTGCATTTGCATACATTCAATAAGCATTCCACATAGTTGCATTACATTTAAAACATATAGATAGTAACATACATATTCATTTCATACATTCGAAATCATGACATAATAGGCATTTCATCATCATAGCATAAATAATGAAAAAATTGCATGTACATATCATAATCACATATAAATAAGCATCATATAGAACATTGCATTCATTGTCATAAGTAAATTAAGACATCCATAACATCATTATCAAATGCATTACTCATAACATGTAGAAACATTCATTCATAACACATGTATATACATCATCTAGAAAACATAATCATGTAGAAATAATGCATCATCCATAACATAGAATTGCATATCATATAGAAGCAGCAAAAATCATATATATATATCACTCAAAAATAGTGTGTCACAGTACAATGTCTAAATGTATCCATAAATAAAACATGAGCTCGTAGGCTCTCTGATAAAAATACAATGTATCCATATGTAACCCTATCATCATGTCCCACTACCACTGCTATCACGTGGTGAAGGTGGTGGGAATAGCCTCGAAGGTGCTCTCTATGAGGTGGAAGGCCTCTCATATGGACCTGCCCTCGATGGTCCTACCACCCCCTCTATGCTCTGTGTCCTCTTACTCCTGCTTTGTGACCTCTAGCTCCACAATCTAAAAAGCTAGGAGCTCGTCTCTCTACCGGCACCACTACCTCATATAAGTCCCTGTAATAGGTGGCTCTCTCCACCGATTTGACCAACTCTCGTACCATACCATCATATGAGGACCCACTGCAAAGGCGTTTGACCTCTATGAACTGCTGCTCTATCTCATGTCTCTGAGCTATAGCCTGGTCTCTTTCCATAAGAGCACTATCCCTCTCAGCATAGGCACCATCCCTCTTTGTGTAGGCGCTGTCTCTCTCTAACCTCATCGCATCAAACTTCACTGTCATAAGTCTCAGTCTCTCCTCCAAAGCATCCCTATCACCATCCCTAGGAGCATCATCCTCCCGTCTCCCCTCCACAATATGATCTTTGAGCTCTCTCTCCTGCTCCTCCATCGGTGCATCCTCCTCAACATCATCCTCTTCGTATCTTGCCAAAACACCCAGAGGGTCTATAGCCATATCCACATCCAAATCCTCTGCAACATCCTCTACTCCAACATCCACCTTTGCATGCTCCTCTACTAATACCTCCTATGTAGCATGCTCACCCCCAGCGTGTACATCCACTCCCCCTCTGATGTCCAACATCGGTACATCCTGAGCTACTACCTCACAAATAGGTGATAGTGCACCCACCCGACCCCCTCTCTGTCCTCTCTGACCTCGCCTTCCACCTCTACTATCACCATCTCTCCCACCAAATCTCCCAACTCTAGCACCTCCACCTCTCCATCATCCTTTGGGTCCCATCCCTCATCTCTCAATAGGTGTTGGCTGATCCGGATCCGTGTAAGGAACAAGCCGATGCTCTACCCACCATGCGTCATATGCAGCTGTAGTCCCTGGGTCTGTTGCCCCATCTCTCCAACCCCACTATACTGGCTGTAATACATGTATCTCTGCCTCAACAGTAGCTACTAGTATCATAGGCCCCCAATATGGAATCTCTCTAGATGAACGAGCAAACTCTGCTCTACTCTGAGGCTCATCCTGAACCTTGCCGAACTATCTCAGAACTCTGTCTGGCAAGTGTCGCTCAATGATATAAACACTATAAACAGTCCTCCCAATTAGGTACTATGTATGTTTGTAGAATACCAAATGTAGCTCCTCATCTTCCCACTCCTCACAATCCATGTAAGGTCTCCATGTAAACTGATCAAGAATATCCAATGCATGTCTCCAATACCCTATGTCTCCCACATGTGTCTGAGTAATGTGTCCTGTATATCGGAACACATACAGAAATCTCTCCTGTCACTCTACTATAACTAGAGGAAGAAAAATGGCTATCCTCTCCCAAGCCCATACCATCAACAAAGTGGTCCCACAACTCAATGACTATGCATCTCTATAAGAAATGCCATGTAGATGAAAGTATAACATCCCAAGCAGACAAGGACCCCATGCATACCTAGTCTCGCTCTCTAACATGCCAACCAACATAGCACCCCATCCCACTGGAAATCCATGACCTCATCTATCAGGAAGAACTATCCCCCCAATCAATGTAAATAAAATACAACCAATCCTATCATATCTGACTGCTAACACTGGCCATTTGATCTCATAGTGCTCGATGTCGAGCCTACTGATGTCGTCGACCTGATAAAACCTCGCCAACTCGGTCAATCCTCGTTGGGTATCATACATGACCTGCTCTCCCCTAATAGGCAGTCTCAAGATCCTGTACACATCCTCCAATGTGACAGTGGCCTCCCCAGTTGGTAAATGAAAGGATGATGTCTTAGAATGCCATCACTCGTATAGTGCCGTCAACACCCCCTATTCGCCAGAATAGTGGGCATTGAAAAATAGTGGCGTAGACCCAGTCTCCATAATAACCGATCTCAGATCAAATGATCTCTCAGATCAAATGTGTTTGGTCATGACTCCCGCATATATAGGATCTAGTACAACTTGCAATTAAACCATGATGTCAAGAGTTTTCAAGTTTTCCTTAGAATTTTTTTTCAAAAATTTTACCCTTCAAATGCGGCTCACTTTAACAGATGCAGTGCATTGCATAAAGCCTCACTTTTGTTGCATATTACATATGTGTCGCATATTTCCCACATCCACTTTCAACCTACTACACATGTGGTTCACTAAACCACATGTGGTGCATTTTTCACAGCCTACCTATCTACAACATATGCGTTTCACTAATGCATATGTGGTTCACTACCCTACATGCGGCTATTCCTAATGCATATGCGTTGCATATATACAAATGTGGTGCATTATATTTCAAATGTGATCATTCCCTAAAGTTCCTAACCTAGCCTAGGTGTGTTTTAGCACATGCATTGTTTCGCAGTCACATGTGGCGAATACAATGGCATATGCATCATTCACGATGCACTGCATTTGCTAATTGATTTTCAAACGCCTTAAACTATGTGAAAAAATAACTTTCAAGAGTTCATTTTTGGGTACATACCGGTGGTCCTGTGTTGGTTGGCCTCTTGAATGTCTGAATCCGATATCCTTGATGCGCAACATATGGAATGGGTTCCATTTTCGTCAGCTAGTCAGAGCAAATCTCCTCTTTTTCTAACTCCTCTGGGTGCAAATGAATTAGGTTTAGACCTAATTCCTATTTATATGTAGGGTTTGAAATGGCATTTCCTTTGACCTAATCTATTGACCGCTTAACCTATCAACTTCAAATGACCTGTATTCATCCGTATCAACTCCAAATTCATTTTTGTCAACTCCATAGCATTTCTAACTATCAAATTGACTTATCGAGAATATTTCCTGATTTTTTTGAAACTTTCAAAAATTTGTCAATTTTCCCGAGGGGGAATATCTTAACCTGTTTCATGCTGGGGCACGCAACATTGTATCAAAGAGGGGCAAACTGTAGATACCGAAAATTGGTCTAGGCCTGCAAGTACACATTTGACATAATTTTCTATAGTACGTCATCTTGATTAAATAATGTTAATTATTTAATTAACCTTTCTAACACATATTTTCTCTATTAATTAAATACCCCAAGCTTTTAATTAATTCATTATCAACCTTTATTCAACTTAATTAATTAAATAAATCATATTTATTTAATTAGGTTGCAAACTAATTAATTATTTCCTCTTTATCTATCAATTAAATAATTGATTATTTAATTCCCCCTTTATCATAATTTTTCCAACTATAATTAAATATCTTTATTTAATTATTCATTTAACCCCCTTTGTCTATAATTAAATATTTATTATTTAATTATTTATATTATCCTTTTCAAACAGTCAAATTAAATAAATTCTTTATTTATTTAATTAAAGTCTCTTATTTTTGAATGTTGAATTAAATTAACATTTAATTCATATTTAATTATTTATGTCACATTCCTCTATCATTCAGTTATCTATTCATTCACTCACCTTCTAACTCGAGATCTATTTTTAGTTCTCTAGTTATCTCCCAATTCAACACCTATTTATCTTTGTGAGAAGACTCTCTGTCACAACTAGTCGATTAACTAGTTCTAACTCCTATTTGCATTCGAATGCATTAGTCTTCTAGTTCTAACTTTGTCTTTTACATACAAAGTCTATTTCTTCTATTTTTGAAGATTAAGATTTTGAACTCGTGTTCTAACTGGGTATGTACAGGATCATCATGGATAAAACAAGCCCTTAAGTAGCAATAAAATTCAAAAAATTAGAGTTAGGCAGCTTGACGTAAAAATTTGAACAAGTTATCTATATTATGGAAAAAATATGTAAGAATAGAATCTGTAGAAAATTGAATTTAGTTTCTAAACTACTAGGATTTTTATTTTACTTTTAAATCTATTTGGTGAAAATTTGAAATTTCAATGCAGTAGTAATTAAATTTAAGGGAAAAAATAAGTAGGTGTCTGTCTGACCACCCTAGCCACAATAAAATGATAATTTTTTTTATAATATTTTAGATATAAGTAGGGGACTCATGTCCTGATGTGATACATATTTTTTTGTAATTTTTTCCAAACTAAATAATTAATTATGAATTTTTT
>CM021101.1:552557432-552624878 GCA_007115665.2 Sequoiadendron giganteum | reverse complement strand
TAGATTTTTTTTTTAAACATAAACCTAGTAGTTTATAAACTAAATTCAATTTTCTATAGATTCTATTCTTACATATTTTTGGAAATAATATAGATAACTTATTCAAATTTTTACGTCAATTTTCCTAACTCTGAGTTTTTGAATTTTCATAGCCACTTAAGGGCCTATTTTTTTCGTGATGATCCTGCACATACCCTTATACTTTACATAAATACGATAGAGTAAATTCATTCTCAGAGGAAGTGGACTGACCGGGGTGGGCCAAAAATTATCTAACGAGTATCCCCAATGGGATACCAATGGCTAGTTTCTAGTGTCATGCACCACATGCATAGAACCTTCATGGGATAATTTTAAACACTTATGAATGATGAAAGAAATTATGTTCATGGAAGCTAGCTAAGGTATGCCTAACTTCACTCTAAACAATTATGATTTCAGAATAACATCAAAGGTTGTGTCTACAACCCTAGGCCCAATTAGGATGGAAAAAGCTATTGACCCATACGACTTGAGAGTAAGACCATCATGCGTACAAATGGTAGACTTTGTTTCATCATACTCCTTCCTTTGTAATGAATTCAACCACAAGATCTCCTCTATAAAAAAAACCACTCATCTCGTAGGGTCAACTAAGACCCCTATCATAATGTTCCCATTGATGTGAGTAGGAATATATAGGGGAGAGGGCTTGTTGTTCAAGGGCATATCCTATGAGGTGAATTTCACATCTGGTGAGCCGATTCTAGGCTATGGGGAAGGAGTAGATGTGACCATGTTAACATATGCCTCAGGCTGAGTGGTAGAATCGGAGGGATCAATAATTAAGTTAGTAGAATGTGACAGAAACGGGTCCGTATAGATCTGTAACTTATTATTTTATTTCACAACCAATTTATTCATATTTTTTTCATTCCCATCAAGATCAATAGTACCATCCTTGATGCAGTCTTGTATCTCATGATAGAGGTGCATGTAGTGTTCGGTATCATGTTTTTTGACTCGATGGTATTGATAGAAGGAATTCACATCATACCAGTCAAGGTAGGGTTCCTTGAGAGATTTAGGGTTGTCCAAGATCATGATCTTATCCTTCAACAACTTCTATAAGATGGAAGAATAAGATTCTGCTAGCTTTGTGAACATTCTGTTGCATCTAAGGCTGTTATCATCTACCACAATCTACTACATTCACAATAGCCTTTCCTTTTCTTGAGATCGATACAATGGATTTCCCTTCTAAACAAGAGCACAAGGAGGATCCCCCAAACATAACTATTTTTTATTGATATTCTTGTAATGCCACACAAAGATGTGTGAAAGAAGGGTATTTCATAACGGAAAATTTTTCCTACCAAGGTCTCTATAGGTTCCCTATGAACACCTTCTACACATTAGAATTGGACAGTGGGTATGAGATTTGTGAGAAGATAACTTGGTATCACGTTATGAAATTGATTATTTTCTTGTTATCCCCTTGCTTGCATTGGATGAGATCTAAACAGGTCATCTTCGGTCTGATGTTGGCTTGGAACTATTGGAGAAATTGATTCACCAGTTTATCAAATTCCAAGATAGATTTTTGAGGTAAGGAATAATACCACTCAAGTGCTATATCCTTAAGAGATTGAGGAAATAATTTGGCCATCAACACATCATGATGGGAGAAGACTATACACATGGTATTGAAGGTCGACACATGCATTTGTGGGTCCCCTTTGCTGCCATTATTTTCAAATTTGGGAATCTCCATTCCTTGTGGGAACAGAGTGTTTAGGATTGTCACTAACAATGGGCTATGTTGAAAGAAGGGCTGAAAGATAGGCCATGCATAGGCCTAGAAGAGACTTTCCATCTGGTTATGAATTCAACCCATTTTTTGAAGAAAGGCATTGAAAATAGGGTCAGTAGATTACATAGCACCACTTGACCCTCCAAAACCACTCCCACTAGAACCACCTCTGAAACCACCTCCAAAGCCGCTAATATTACTACTATCGAAGCCACCACCACTGGTAGGGCCTCCATCGGAACCACCTCCATTATCGAGGCCACCACCAGTACCATCTCCACTACCAAAACCACCACCACTCATTCCACCAGAACCTCCACCACCTAAGGCAGTAGGAGGGGTGGAACTGAACCCAAGGGGTATTTTACTCACCATGAGGGTGTCACACCTTTGGGAAGTAGTAGTGATACTAATCACAGGCCCTATCTAAACCATGCATACATATGTAGTGGGTATTGATACACCTAATTGTCTTTCATAGAAATCAAGCACTTCTCCTTGGTTAGTACTTGATCTATTCCTATACGAAGGGACATAAGCTTTAGTTAGATCAGTGAGGCCACATAAAAATTCTATGCCCATTCAATCCTTCCCTAGCAATTGTCTCACCTCTTTTTCAAGCTTAGCAACTCTCGACATGCTCAATTCTTTTTCTAAGTGATTTACAAGGTCTAGCAATCTATTATCTAAAGCCATAAGATTTTCTATAGGAAAGTGGACTACATAATTTTTGTCCATGGATAAAGGTGTAGGGGATGCAAGAGGAGTAGGGACACGAGCGGTCTCTTCCATGAAACCCATCTCATCAGGATAGTTTGTGTAGATACTTAAAAATGACGTAGGCCTACAAGCTCTATTTTACCACTTTTGTCCTGGCATAATTATGACATTTAATTATGTCCTTGGTCCACATTCGACTATTAATTAAGTAATTCATTATTATTTAATTAATGCATGTCTATTGTATTCTTCATGATTATTAAATGAATAAATTATATTTATTTATTCAATACGTCATTAATTGTCTATTGTCTTCTTACAATTAAATAAATTTATTAATTTATTTAATTACCTTTATTCATTTATTCTTCTTGATTATTAAATAAATGAATTTTATTTGTTATTATAATATGTCACTAATTCTCATAATTAAATGAATTTATTAATTATGTTTAATTATTTAATTACCTAATTTAACATTTCTCTCATTTTAAATAAATGAAATTATTTAAAATGATTTCGTTTTATTAACTGTCACTTCATTTTAGTAAATAATCTGAGAAAGATTATTTATTGTCACATAAAATCCTTATTTTGAATTAATTTAATTCAAAATGGTAATCTTCTTCCAAAAATCAATTGAGAAAATTCTTGATTTTCCAAATATGCTTTTTAGTTCAACTCTTATCTTATTGATTTTTCGAATCTTACAAATGAAGAAGTCTTATATTCTTGATTTTCAAAAATCTTTATCTTTTTGACTAATTATCACATTTATTCTCGACCGCCGATTTGATTTTATCAAATGACATCTCGACCGCTCATTTAACAATCTTGCCCTAACACTAACTAGGGATTGAAACATGGAATCTCGTCCACTGATTTTAGACTTTGTTAGCTTTTAATCTCGTCCATCCATCCAAAATTGTATTTTCTATAAAATGACAATTTTGCTCACAATTTCGGGATGACTTCATTATTATAGACATTTTATGCTTATATTTTACTTTGAATTTGGCTTATTTGATTTAATTACTTTTCATAGGCATAGTATTTTGTCATTCAAATCTTTGAGAACTTGCATAGGACATTGTCATAGTCAAATTTCTCACAGACTCGATCTGAGGGCAATGATCATACACTGCTAGCTAGAAGGTGCTATGGAGGTGAATCATGGAAGCTTCAACAAATATCTAGTATAATCGTTCTTGTTATTTTCTTTATTTATGCTTCATAATTTCTTTGGGTTTTTATTTATTTAATTTAATCCACTAACCTTTACCTGAAAATAACCCATTGATACATTGGTGAACCTGACATATTTATTTTGCAGTTTTCATATGGTTTTTGGTTTTCTATTTTTTTTTGTAGGTATAGGTATGGAATGACGCATTTGTTTTTTCTTGTTCCGCATCTGATGTGTCACGATGCATTCGTGAACTAAAATGATGCAAACGCTCTACTAAGCTGCATACACAGTCCAAAAAGCCGCATTTGATAAACCCAGATGCACTCGCAGTTTCAAATGACACATTTGATATACAGGACACATCTTCTTGTTAAACCAGGACACAACACATTTTCTGCACAGAGAGACGCATTCACTCTATTGTGACGCATCTGCCTGGTAATCATTTTCTTCTTTTTTGCATTCGGGTTTTCCAGATTTCCTTTGCATTCTGATTTTTCTTTTTTGACATTCTGAATAACATAGGTAATTTTGGGGTTACTAATCTTTGTTTGCAATGTGTGGCACCAAGACTTCGTAGGTAGAAGACAATTTTCTACAACTACTAACTTGTGGTTTTGCAGATTCATTTGTCCAAGAAGTTCCCATTTGAAAACATTGTGCTTGTTTTTTTTTAAGAATAGAAAATATTTCATTTGGTGCACTTAAAATTAACATGTCTTCCATATTGTCTAATTGTGTTTGAAAGTGGTAGGCGAATATGCTCTCACCCTATGCAAACTAGGTGATCAAAAAGCCAGACCCACTTTGTTTCTATGTAACCTTGATGCAATAAACGAAGTATCCTCTCCCCTTGCGCAATCATGTGATCCTAGGTGTAAGAGAAATGATTATTACCTCTAGAAATTGGGCCTGCCTGGGGATTTCATCACCCCAATGTGACTCAAACTAGCAACAAATCTAAATCCGAGCTAGCCCCAACCGGTATATAAATGTGAATCTTAAGGGAGAACCTAATATTATGAGTGTGGATGTGTCATACGGACCAAGTAGTACTCCCCAAAACCTTGTTGAGCTTAACCTTTTCAGGTTTGAGTGCCTCCTAAATGGAGATGAATCTTGTGCCCCATGTATGGCCACTTGAACGAGGGTCCCGAATTAAAAACTCTTGTGTAGTAAGCCCAAAACCTTCTATTTTCTAGTACAGCATCGGTCGGTGTGAAGCCTTCCATGTCTTTGCAGTCTTATTAGAGGTGATCAATCTACCATGGGAGTTTCATGGGGTTGGAAGCTTGGTTGGCCTTAGAAACGATTGCACTATAAGGGGGAGCCCGTGCAACCAAGCTTCTTGATTCCAACGCTACTGATATACAGTTGGGGAAACCCATGTGGAGTCTAGCGAATACTGTTCTGGCTTAACCATAGGATTGTACTTGTTCTCTTATGTGCTTGATTACTTTTCAAAATATTGTTCTTTCCAAGTGTTTGCTAGATATTGAAATGAAACAAACAACACTCAAACATCTTGAAACAAACAGTCAAACTATAAACAATTCGGGCTTTTGACCACAAATATATGAAAATTTTGAATTTTTTACATCTTGCAATGCATCTACTAAAACCCAATTGATCTATCACACTGCATTTGCAATACTTCACAATGCATCTACTCTTTTAAAACGTATTTACTCCTCCAAACACCGCATTTTCTTGTCTTGAAATGTATTTTCCTTCTGTAAATCCGCATCTATAATACTGAACCACATTTTGAAAGGAAAAACTGGCAGGATCTAGAGACCCAATAGTGTGAAATGCATTCCCTTAACACTAATACAATAGAGGAGAAGAGCATAAACAGGTTTCAATACCATCTAAAACTACTTGAGATGAATACAACATCTAAAATAGAGATTACACAAAATGAGCATTCACAGTTGACACAAGATATACATGGGAAAACCTTTACAAGTAAAAAACCCACCACACAAAGTCAAGAAAATTGTATTACAGTAACAAAAATAGTTACATACAATATACAATCTTCTCTGATCAGCTCACAGCAACACTTAGGAATTATCTCACTATTACAACGTTATGTCTAAATATAGTTTGAACAAAAAAACCAATTCTTTTTTTTCTGCAATCACGTACTCGACTTACATAAGTCATACGTTGCATTCAATTCTATCAACCAAAAGTTGAACATCAAGTTGGTGAATCTATCATCTAATCATGCAACCGATTTGCCCATACTGATCTCTTTGCATCAAGCCACCCAAGCATTAATGCCATCACCCAAATCGGGCCTTGTTCGCCACCCTGAGTCGACCTGCACCTGTTGCAATAACTATTTTGGTTTCCAACCAATTATCACTCTGACACTGAGCCACATGTCCACATCCCATCTGCCTAACACTTCTGCCACCAAGTCCAACTCGGTCAATCCAGTCAACGAGCTCATCTGAGCTCTCCAAAGTCCTTACCGTGCTACCGTAGCCTTGCCAAGTTCAACCTACGATATGTTGGTGAGCTTGACCGAGCTCACCCCGAATTCACCAAGTTCTTCCCTTCCTTCCTACCATGCTACTGCAACTGGCTTCAAGACTCACCACGGTATGGTGGTAGCCGACTTGGCTGACCGCTGGCGGTCTTACCGCGATCACTGCGGTCAGTCAATTGACTGACCACAGTAAGGCAGTAACCGCCAGCCAGGCCGCTGACGGTCTTACCACGGAAGTCGCAGTCAGTCAATTGACTGACCATGGTAAGGTGGTAACTACCAGCCAGGCCGCTACTGTTCTTATTGCGGCCACCATGGTCAATCAATTGATTGACCGCAGTAGGGCGGTAACCACCGGCCAGGCCGCTGGCGGTCTTACTGTGGCCACCGTAGTCAGTCAATTGATTGACCACGATAAGGCAGTAACCACCAGCCAGGTAGAGAGACTGTTACCACGGCCATCACGGTGAGGAAGGAGACCGCGCATAGTAACAAGGTAACCACCAAACACTTCACCGCGATATTGCCAGAATATAAAGGAAGACCACCATGGTATGGCGGTTAAGGCAGAAAACATTTTATTTTTTTGCCAAGTCCAAAAAAGGTAGAGGTTCAAGCTAGTAACTGAGGCATCATTTCTCAACAAGCTCCCACTTGACTAAGATTCCCAGCTTCCTCCAAACTCTTAAAAAATTACTGTCTGTCATAGGCCCCAAGGCCCATCAATTCTGCACACCATCTAAACTTGTGGTAATCGGCTTTCTCAAAGCATCTACAACATTCTTCAAGGTGTCGACCTTTTCCAGACATACATTGCCATCTTCAACCATATCCCTCACAAAGTGATATTGCACATCAATGTGCTTAGTCTTGGCATGAAAGGTCAGATTATTTGCCAAACAAATGGCACTCTGACTGTCACAATAGATTGTAATTTTCCCAACATTAAATCCAGTGTTTGCACAGATGGTTTAACCAAACAACTTCCTTGCAGGAATGAGTTGCAGCCATGTACTCTGCCTCTATCTTCGATAAAGCAACTATAGCCTATCACTTGCTCATCCAACTAATTTCTCCACCATTAAGCATGAAAGTGTATCCACTGGTGGATCGCCTGCTATCAATGTCCCCTACCCAATTTGAATCAACATAACCTTGGATGCTGAGAGATTTATGTGATACAACCATACTACCATGTTAACACAGTGCATAATCTAAAGTTCCCTTCAAATACCTGAATACTCTCTTCACAAAATCCCAATGTGATCTTCCCGAATTTTCCATAAATTGGCTTAGAACTCCCACTGCTTGGGTAGTGTCTGGTCTTGTACAAACCATAGCATACATCAAACTACCAACAACACTTGCATAGGGCACACTGGTCATGTCCTCTATCTCAATAGCAGACTTTGGATAGTCTTCAATAGACAACTTAGTTCCATGCATGATTAGAACAACAAGCTTCTTGCAGTCATCCATACTAAACCTCTCCAGAACTGTTTTTACATACTTACTCTGACTGACCCAAAGCTTTTTGCTTGTTCTATCCCTGGTAATCTCCATTCCAAGAATGTACCTAGCTGCACCAAGATCTTTCATTTTGAACTTTGTAGATAGCTGATATTTAAGATCATAAATCATAAACTTGCTATTCCCAATGAATAACATATCATCCACGTACAGGGTAAAGATAATCACACGATCATTCTTAGATTTATAATAAATGCAGTGATCAAATTTTGATCTCAAAAATCCAATTGACGATACAAACGTGTCAAATTTCTAGTACCACATTCTAGGAGATTGCTTTAAACCATAGAGAGATTTATTTAGCTTGCAAACTGAATTTTGTTTACCTCTTTCAACAAAATGCTCAGGCTGGGACACATAGATTTCTTCTTCTAGCTCACCATGGAGAAACACTATCTTCACATCCATCTGCTCAATTTCAAAATCATACATAGCTGCCAATGATAACATAAATCTGATGGATGTCACCTTTGCTACAAGGGAAAAAATATCTCCATAATCAATTCCCTCAATTTGAGAAAATCCCTTTGCAACCAACCTTGCCTTATACTTCTCAACACTACCATCAAGGCCTATTTTCTTTTTCAATATCCATTTACAACCAACATGCTTTCACCCTTTAGGCAGTGGTACCAAATTCCAGGTTTCATTCTTCTTCAATGAATCCATCTTTTCATTCATGGCATCCAGCCAAGAATTTGATTCAGGCATGTTGATTGCTTATTTTACAGTTCTAGGCTCATCAGTGCTGGTAATTAAAGCATAAGCACAGTTTGAATCTAACGTAGAGAAACCATACCTTTCATGTTTCCTTTTTTCCCATGTAGATCTTCTTACAGGATGAGGTTGTTCTTCATCATCAGAACTTCCAGAGCTGCTTGAGCTCTCCTCAGTCTTAGGTACACCATGCAGCTCTTCCCTTTCTGGAGTTTGGGGAATCTCAATTGCATCCTTCTTCTTGTCACTCTGATATATCCCAAGCTGCTAATTACTTATTGAAGGTTTTAGCTCATGAAATATCATTCTCCTATTGTACAAAACCTTTTTAGTAATAGGGTTCCAAAGCTTGTATCCTTTCACACCAACTCCATAGCCGATGAGAATACATTTGACAGCCTTGTTGTCCAATTTAGATCTCTTTTCATATGGCACATATACATATGCCTCACAACCAAACACACGGACATTCCTCAAAGAGGGCTTCTTACTAGACCATGCTTCCAAAGGCATCTTGTCAGCAAGATTAGAGCAAGGAGATCTATTTATTAGATAACATGTTGTAGCCATAGGCTCAGCCCAGAACTTCTGCTCCAGACCAACACCGCTCAACATACTCCTTGCCTGTTCCATCAGCGTCCTATTCAACCTTTCAACAACTCCATTTTGTTGTGGAGTGTAAGGCATTGTCATGCCTTTTAATTCCATGATCAGTGCAATACCTTTCAAAATGTGTAGAACAAAGTTCACCACCATTATCTATCCTCAAACATTTGATTTTTCTTTCAGTCTGATTCTCTACCAAATATTTAAATTCTTTAAACCAACTGAACACTTTTGATTTACTTTTAATAAAGTATACAAATTCCCTTCTAGAACAGTCATCAATAAAAGAAACATAATATCTAGACTTTGATAACGAAGGAACATTAATTGGACCAAACACATCAGAATGAACATAATCCAGTATACCAGAAGATTTGTGAAGACTAGAATAAAATGAAACATAGTGCTATTTTCCATAAATACAATGTTCGCAAAAATTGAACTCAAGGTTACAATCATCAAGTAGTTCTACAAGATTTTTATTCTTCAAGGTTTTTAAACCTTTCTCACCAATGTGACCAAGTCTATGATGCCATAGCATAGTCTTCTCAGCTAGGATTTTTAACTCCATAGCATTTGCAGCTAGAGAGTTGGCTTCATCTTTCTCTACAGGAGCAACATTGCATGACTTTACAAAGGCACTGTTACAATGAACAAGACATGCATCCAGCTTGTACAAAGTGCTAGTACGAACACCCTTAGCCAACACCATTGCACCTCTAGCCATTTTACATCCCCTACTTGAGAAATAAACTTCTACACTAGCATCATTTAACTTACTAATAGAAATACGATTTTGAGCCAGACCTGGTATGTGAAGTACGCCACCAATACATTTGACTCTCCCACCAGGAAACTAAATTTTGACTCTCCCTCTACCAACTATCTCCAGCATTGAATCACTTGCCAAGTATACCTTTCCACCATGATACTTCTTGTATTTAGAGAACCATTCTCTATTGGACGTCATGTTAAAGGAAGCACCTGAGTCAACCAACCAAACATCATCTGATGCCTGAGTTGTCAAGGCTGCTGCAATGAAGGCTTATGCATCACTTTGAGAAGATTCATTATCAAAAGCATTCTTCTTCTTCTTCTCCTTGCAGTCCTTCCAGATATGACTAGCTTTCCCATAGTTCCAGCATCTCACCTTGAACTTTTTACCAGGAGACTTTGATCTCCCTGCAGATTTGGATTTTGACTTCTTGTCCTTCTTCTTGCCTTTCTCCTTTGGTCTTCCTCGAACAACAAGAGCCTCTTTGGCCATCTCTGAAGACTTCCTTTGCATCTCTTTAGATAGCAATGAGGCAACAAAATCTTCCATCTTGAAAGCAGCAGTAGTGCTTCCAATGGCCATGACAAGATGATCCCAACTATCAGGTAACAAACATAACAGGAGCATGCAACAATCCTTCTCCTCTATCTTTACACCTACAGATGCCAACTGAGTAACACTCATATTAAACGAGTTCAGATGGTTTGCAATAGATGCACCCTCTTCCATCTTCAAGGAGTACAAATTCTTCCTTAGGAATAACTTATTTACTAGAGACTTTCCTTGATAAATATCACCAAGCTTCTTCCATAATGAAGTTGTAGATTGCTCCTCATGGACGTTCAGGAGTATAGAATTGGCTAGACTTAGTCTTATCAAACCTCTTGATTTTCTATCAGCAAGATCCCAAGATTCTTGCATCGTACTTTGTGGCTTAGTTCCAGACACTGAAATCCAGAGGTCTCTATCCACAAGCAAGTATTTTATCTTGAAAATACATAACTCAAAGTTACTTCCATTAAACTTCTCAATCTCTACTCTACCAGATGTACTCGCCATCTCAAATATAAACAAGTTTCAGCAATGCAAGACTCCCACTAAAACAGTATTAGCACAAAAAAATGATCTTTCCTACAAGGATAACACAATTGGCCAAGCTCTGATACCACTTGAAGGGAAAAACTGGTAGGATCTAGAAACCCAATAGTGTGAAATAGATTCCCTTAACACTAATACAACAGAGGAGAAGAGCATAAACAAGTTTCAATAGTATCTAAAACTACTTGAGATGAATACATGTAAAATAAAGATTACACAAAATGAGCATTCACAGTTGACACAAGATATACATGGGAAAACCTTTACAAGTAAAAAACCCACCACACAAATTCAAGACAATTGTATTACAGTAACAAAAATAGTTACACACAATATACTCTCTTCTCTGATCAGCTCACAGTAGCACTTGGGAATTATCTCACTATTACAACGTTATGTCTAACATACTGTTTGAACAAAAAAACCAACTCTCTTTTTTGCAATCAGGTACTCAACTTACATAATTCATATGTTGCATTCAATTCTATCAACCAAGCACTGACCATCAAGTTCATGAATTTGTCATTCAATCATGCAACTGATCTGCCCATATTGATCTCTCTACATCAAGCCACCCAGGCATTAATGCCATCACCCAAATCGAGTCCTATTCACCACCCTAAGTCGACTTGTACCTACTGCAATAACTATTTTAGTTTCCAACCAATTATCACTCTAACATTGAGCCACGTGTTTGCATCCCATTCGCCTAATGCTTCTACCACCGAGTCCAACTCGGTCAACCCATTCAATGAGCTCATTCGAGTTCTCCAAAGTCCTTAGCATGCTACTGCAGCCCTGCCGAGTTCAACCTGCAGTATGGCGATGAGCTAGATCGAGCTCACCCCAACTTCACTGAGTTCTTCCCTTCCTTCCTATTGTGCTACTGCATCCGGCTTCAAGACTCACCGTGATATGGTGGTAGCCGACTTGGCTGCCCGCTGGTGGTCTTACCGCGGTAAGGCAGTAACCGCCAACCAGGTCACTGGCAATCTTACCCCAGCCACCATGGTCAATCAATTGACTGACCATGGTAAGGAGGTAACCACCATCCAAGCCATTGGTGGTCTTACCATGGCCACCGCAGTTAGTCAATTGATTGAACGCGGTAAGGCAGTAATTGCCAGCTAGACGGAGAGACCATTATCGTGGCCACTGTGGTGAGGAAGGAGACCATGTGTGGTAACAAGTTAGCTGCCAAACCCTTCACCGCAGTACTACTAGAATAGAAAGGAAGACTGCCACAATATGGTAGTAAAGGCATAAAACATATTTTTAAAATTTTTTTTTTTCCAAGTCCAAAAAAGGTAGAGGTTCAAGCTGGCAATTAAGGCATCGTTTCTCAACACATTTCCCTTCTATAAAGACACATTCAAGTTTGGACATCTTAGCCTACTATCAAACATCTTTTTCATAAAGTCTCTGTCAGAAACCAGAATTAAAATTGCTCGAAACATCCATCATTTACATTCGTTAGCTTGCATTTTAACCATTGGTTTAAAATTTCCAAATTTTAGTTGCATTCCCTAGGCATCATAATTGTAATTTTTCATTGAAATTTGTCCCTAGGTTTCATCTTGGGAAACTTTGGACTAGGCCAAATCTCCACACTTTGTAAAAACCATTGTGTTCAAAACTAGGTTATCTTGGGACTTGGTCGTTATTCCTCTTTTCGGTCATTGTCCTTTTTGTGAGAACCTCCAACTCAACAGTCTAGTTAGGAAAGCTCACTCATCATTTCAACCTTGTCATTTAGTCCCTTTAGAAAGTCCCTCTTGATAACCAAAATTGAGACATAAGTCAAGCTTAGAGTGGCTAGGAAAAAATTTCTCCAAATATTGTCCAAACTTAGTCCTCATTTTAAACTTAGAGTTTGCATTGTCCACCTCTAGTCCTCATTTTGAACCTAGACTTTGCATTAATCATCTTAGTCCTCATTTGACACTTTGGCTTTGACAACCTTGTCATCTTGCATCAATTAGTTCCTTAGAAAACATTCTTACATTAGCATCCTTTATCAAAAATCCAAAAACATAAGTCTTGCATTAGCATCCTTTATCGAAAATCCAAAAACATAGTCTTGCATTGTCATCCTTTATCCAAAAATACAATAACATAGGCTAGCATCATCCTTGCATTTTGTTGTCATTTTCATCACTCTCATTTGAGAAATTCCCTTTTATGGTGGAAACTAGACTCCAAAGAAAGAAATGACAAATGGCAAACTTTGGACAAGATTCTAATTCCAATGTCACCAATCATACTTATGACCCAAATTGGACTTTTGATGACCCATTTAGCGACAAAACTACTCAACCTCTTATGACCATACCATCATCATCAAACACCCCTTTTGAACCATTCTTACGTAAGGATGAATATGGACAAATACTTGAGGAAAACCTAGAGGTAGCAGCACAAGATCCTGAGGTCGCCTACTTCGTCGAACAAATGGTCTTATGTGACAGATAAATATTTAGCCATACTTTTAAGTCAAGGAGCTAAATTACCTTGTGGGTTCGACATTAATACTTTGAGACCGTCATCTCCTGACCATAATGTCAACAATACGAATAACATGTCCAATAGTGGTCAACCTCCAAACAACACAAACAATACCTTTTTTGATGCTACCTTGCAAACTGTCACAACGACCATGAGTGCTACCTCCAACATTCCAAATAATTCCAATTCAATAAACACTACATCCATTGGAGGAACACAATCCGTCACATTGCCTACACTATCCACAACATCATCACAATTTTTTGGAGCCACCTTTGGGTGGGAAAGTTATTCCAATCCTTTATTTACCATGTCGGTAAATGCCATGGGGGCAACATCAAGCCATAAAAATCCTCCATTGATGATTACATCTAGTACCACAAGTGCATCCTCATCATATCCTCTCATTGGTACCTAACTAAATCCTTTGGATGGAGGTAAATGATGTCTCTTTATTCAAAGACCACAACCAAATGTTAACACGTCAACATAGTTTAATACCAACCCCACCCAAGGAAAAAACATGAATATCCCTCCAAGGCAGTTCCAACAACGCTGACAAGGCAATCAAAACACACAACCTATGGAATCTATCAGACACCAAAATATTCTTGGTCGCCATATTCCCCAAATATCGACCCAAATGGCTAGGGGACACATTTTAACATATTCGCCCCATATTCATACCCATCAACACATCTCCAATCCAAACTTTCAATATGAACACACAAACCAAAACACATCATACATGTCACAAAAACATATCCCTCAACAACACACCAACATCCACTCACAACAAATGGGGACCCAGGGTGTACCAATCAATCCTATGTATGGGGCCAAAAATGACCCTATAATCAATGCCTTGCAAGCTAAGCTAATGGGTCTATAGAAGACCATAGAAAACATACAAATATCTAGCAAGAAATCAGAAGTGTCATATGATTTATCCATGTATCCCTTTGACATGAACTTATACATGTCACCATTTCCTTTGAGATATGTGTCACCTAATTT
Organism: Sequoiadendron giganteum; assembly: GCA_007115665.2. Taxonomy (NCBI): domain Eukaryota; kingdom Viridiplantae; phylum Streptophyta; class Pinopsida; order Cupressales; family Cupressaceae; genus Sequoiadendron; species Sequoiadendron giganteum. Next base: position 552,610,429 of record CM021101.1, on the reverse strand, counting down.
TACCAAATATAGAGGAAATACAAATCCTATTGAACATGTATGAGAATTCATGAACAACTGGGACGTCGCCTATGAACAAACATACTTGATGAGACTCTTTTCTAAAAGTCTTGTAGGTCCCACCCTTGAATGGTTGTCCACTCAAAAGGATATCCAAACATGGGATGAACTTAAACGCAAATTTATAAAAAATTACGCATACAACATTGACATGGACACCTCTATTACTAGCTTCTGCAATCTCACACAAGAGGATGTTGGTGAAACGTTCATCCCATTCTTCCAAAAATGGAGAATTCTAGCTAGTCATTATCACATTGACATACCCGAAAAGGAAAAGGTTGACATGTTCATTTAAACACTTCTAGGTCCCCTAAAATATGCACTGTAGGTGCATTGTTGCACAAATTTCACAGACCTAGTCGAAAAAGGTGCTCAGATTTAGAAAGCCCTTATTGCAAAGGGAGAGCTAAAATGCAATCCTATAAACACAAATGCAAATCCTCCCATTGACAAAAATAAGTACTAGGTCAAAAATAAACATGTTACCAATGATGATGTTGTTGATGCCAAGGCTATAAATAATATGGGTCCTGTATTGTCTTTGAAAGGGGTTCAACCGCGAAAAATCCAATGGCGATACTAACACCCCCCACCAATGCCACTCCAAACAACCAAAATGGTCAAAATAGTCACAATCAAGGACAATACTGTCAGATAAGACAATTTCCCAGGGGTCGCACATACACTCCCTTGGGTGAAACCATTGAGGAAGTCCTCAAGAAATGCCTTCAGAATGGTCTCATCATACCTGACGAACCAAAGCCATATGACCGAGGACAATAATGCTTTCTGTGATTACCACCGGGCTAAAGGACATAAGACATCATCCTATCGACAACTCAAAAATATTATGCAAGACCTTATCAAGAGTCGAATAATTGAATTGGGTGGGCCACAATTTCCATCGAATGCTGACCATACCATCCATAAGAACCCATTGCAAGACCATGGGTTTGATAACGCTTCCACGTCAAGTCCTAAGATAAACATTTATCAAGTCAATTATGCCCGTGCCAAGTATGACTATTTAGGTGGACCTATTTTTAACAATGTCTAAACTGATAATGAATGTGTCAACACTATCACCATCAAATGAGCACCTCAATGCAATGCTACTACTCGAAGTGGCAAGATCACCATAGCTAGTCTGCCTCTTGCTAGGAAACCTAAGATCACAATACCTGGTCCGTCTCCTAGGCAGTCACAACCCACCTTGACCACAAAGCACTAGCAACCTAAGAGTCAATTTAACCTTATAGACCAGCTTGGAAAAAATCTTGTGCAGATTTCCATACTTGAATTACTCTGCATTTCCCTTGCACATAAAGCTATACTCGATAAAACCTTGCAGGAGTCCTCCGTCACATAGGATATTGATGTCAACCTATTTGAGACCATGGTGGGATACCTCACTACACCTCATCATGTCACTTTTTTCGATCAAGATTACTCTTCACCCAAGACCAACCATAATGATGCATTACATATCGAAACTTTCATCCATAAGCACAAGGTCAGAAGAGTTCTAGTAGATGGCAAAGCAGGATTGAACATATTCTCCTTAAAACTAGTTAAGGCTCTAGAATTTTTTGATGCATGTGTAGACCCTACAAAGAGTATAGTCATAAAAGCATATGATGACAAAGAAAATTCTTCATGAGGTGTTATTTCTCTCCCTATTAGAGTGGGACCAGTCATTGTGGATACAACTTGCTAGGTCCTAGATCTAGAATTACCTTACAACATCTTACTCAGTCGACCATGGATTCATGCCCTAAAAGTCGTTCCCTCCACATATCACCAATGCTTAAAATTCCCATTCGACGGCACATAAATCACCATATATGGAGACTCCAACCCTTTACAATATTGTACCAACCTAAGGGGTGTTTCTGAGATCCAAGTGCCTATCAATCGAGAAGCTCCTAGCTCCTCTTCTTCTAAATACATTGACTCATCCAAACTCACATCATCTTCCACATCCACTCCATCCACATCTTCCACCACACTACCATCTTCTTCAAACCCTAAGGATGAGTCCAATGTTAAGATCTAGAACCTCGACTTTGGAGAATTCAATTTACATACAACATATAGCATCACAACAATACCCAAGTCTCCGAAGGTCTATGGTCGACCATGTTTTAGAATGGAACCCAAAGAAATTTTCCAAGTTCCACCAAAAATGGTTTTCATTAAATGGGGAGACAGGAGCAACGAGGACCTTGTCGATATTATAGGATGACTATATAATGAAATGCCTGACCTACCCCCATTACCAGTTAAGAAATATGGCAAGGGATATGACATGATTGTGACAAATGCTATGTTGGAAGATACTCAAGTGGCATTAATGGAGGTAAAAAGGCAGCTAGCTGATTTCAAACTTTTTAGAAAGCAAGAGAATGAGCAAAGAGTTGAAGAAATCAAGCAAGTAATTGGGGAGCTTGATAGTCTTCAAGAGGATTTTGATCTTGAAGGTTTCAAAAGAAAAAAAAAAGTTGAGTGTGCAGATTTGGATCAGCAAGATGGAAGTGAGCAAGAGGAAAGGGTTGAATTCTAATTTTTTGACAATCCTCTCTTTGAAGTGGGTGCTCAAGTGACTTATGACAATCCTCTCTTCGATTAGGAAGCAGAGGCATGTAGTGAAGAGACCAAGCATGAGGTTGAATGTAAACTCCAATCTATGGATTCTTTGATATCACTCCATGAGGATGTGCCATGTTTTTGATTGGTAATCTTCCAAGGCAATTTGATAACGAACGCATAAGTGGGTTTGAGGATGAAGTCTCCACATGGGAAGTTTTGAAGCAAAATAATTTCAGCATCTTTGACATCAAGGTGTTGATGAGACGAGTCTTGGTAGCTATTGGTAACTTCATTATAGCAACAAGAAGTGAAGGTTGCAGATTTGCTACTCATATAGTAGGGAAGAAAGATGGACCTGAACTTGATGTTTGCACTCTTGACAATCCATCCCTTGGGTGGAGTGATGTTTTGGCTCATACTAGTCCATTTTTGGAGTTGGGATTGAAGACAAAATTTGTTTTATGATCCATGGATGTGAATGCTTTCATGGGTTGGCTTCAGAGGTTCACTAGAGGAGATACCGATTTCATGAGGATGCACTTGGTTTTGACTAGCACTTGGGGTTGTGTTGAGTTTTCTTTTCAGTGTATTGAAAGTCATTTTTTAGTTGGGTATCCATGTTTGGGATCCTCAATAGGGGTTGATTGGGCTAAAAACTTGTGGAAAGATGCATTCATGGAGAGATATGAATCAAATTATCAACTTCCTTGGTGTTGTTACTTTCATTACTAGCCACTTGTTGGTCCCATTCGTTCATCGATAAATGGATTGGAGAGAAATCTTGAGTAGATGCATTAATTTGGATGACGATTTTCAGTATAGCAGCAATAGTTCATCTTCTTGGATGCTGATTATTCCTAAGTTAGATCATAAGTCAATCATTTTAGTCATGGTGGGCAATTGGTATACTTATTTTCAGACTTCATAGTCTCCTATCAAGACTGATTTTTTGCCTCAAATGCAAGAGGTGATGTTTCAAAGCAACCTAAATCCATCTTTGGGAGGTGTTCCAATTGTTACCAGTGACTATTCCTACACTTTTATTTGTACTTGTGCTTGGGGAAACAAACCTTTGATTTCCTTAGTTCATCATTTTGAGGCTCTTGGAGTTGGAATTGTGAGAAGTTTCTAAAATCTTCATGGTTGTATAATGATAATTCAGCTGAGGCTTAGTAGATTCATGTGGAGTCATGAGTTTGACTTTGATGAGGTCTTGCAAAGGATTGCTTTCCTCCTTGCAAGAGGATTTGGAGAAGTCAAATTTGCAGTTGTGGCTTTATTAGATACCTTATGGAGATATGCCGAGGATTACAATATTGAGTGGACTACACTATCTTTCCCGTTTCCCAGGATGGTGATAGACGGTGGTATGGTTAATATTGTCGACTCACAGTCTTTTGGGCATGAGATGCTTCAGGGGGTTGACTTCAGTCCTTCCAGGCTATTCATGGATAGTAACATTTGGGAGTCACAAGGGAGGTTAGTGCAGTTTTGGCATGATGTTTTCACTTATGTGATCAGAGTGGTGCAACATTAGCATGGTGGTTCCTTCTTGAGACAAACATGGGACCTAGGGAGCGTACTCAAGTTGGTATGGATAAGCTTCAAATTTTCTAGGGTTGTGGTGGTATTGCTTGAGGACAAGCAATTTTGGGAAGGGCGGACTGTAATGTTCCCATTTTTAGCACTACACTTTCTAGTGACTATTATCCTATTCCCAAATGCTCGTAAGCTAGTCAAAGGAAAAATTGGAGTTTCCAACTGCTTGGAAGTTTTCTTTGAGGATTCAGGGGTTTGCAAGTTTGAGTTTTGTAGTCTGGTTGCGAGATTCTTTCTAGGTTTTCAAAGAGCTTCGCAGTGGTATGACATGCAACTGAATCAAAGAACTTTTCCAGACTTACTATTTTTAGTAAGTTATGACAGCTGCATGTTGGAGTTTTATGGTTTGGATTCTGGATTCCTTTTGGGTTTTTAGAGAGCTTCGCGACAATGTGATATGCAACTGAATCAGAGAAATTTTCTGGACTTACTATTTTTAGTAAGTACGACGACTGCTCGGATTGTGGTTAAAATGATTTTGGAACAACTTACTATTTTTCGTAGGGTTTCTGCAGTTCAATTTAGTGGCTATATCTGGCATGTCAATTTGAGTGGTTTGGTCTCCAACATCCTTGGTGCTATTTTTGGTGATGTTTCAGCAACTTGGTATTATGGCTGTTTTAGGCAGGGCAGTATATTCAGTTGGTCTCCAACATTTGAGGTGATTATTTTGGCAAGTTTGATATTTGATGAGTATTATTTTAAGTGAAATATTTAAAAGGCATGTTTGGATGCCTTGGAGAAATAAGTGGCCAATTAGATTTATATTTCACTTTATTGTTTTGACGCCTAGCCTGGAGGAATTAAATCAATTTAATAAAGTATTTCACTTTATTATTACTTTGGTCGCCATAATATACTTTATTGACATTTTAATAATGTATAATACTTCTTGGAGGAGGATGACTTGGAGAAATGAAATGAAAATGACACAAATGGGCATTGTGAATTTGAGTTTGGTTTTGGCATCCATTTGGAGGGAGAATGAATTTGAATTTAGAGTAGGAAATGTTATAAATAAGAGCATTGGGCTCTTAGTTCATTATCTTATATCTACAGTAATGTTATGCTGTTGGAATGGTTAGTAAGTTGCTTCAAGGAATGCATACCTCCAAGCTTTGGCTTGACTTTTTGCTTGAAAAATAGCAACTAGTTGAGATTTGGCTATTCTCAATCCTTGAGAACAAATTGAGCACATTGTAGTTGAGTTTCTTGTAGTTTTATCAGTTTTTGGTGATGCTAGTGTGGTGCTTAGCTGAAGCACATTTTCGATCATAGCTCCTTGCATAATTTTTTGTTGGTTCTAGGTATTGGATTATTGTTCAAGTCTACCTGGGGCACCCCTTCTTTCAATTTTTCAGATTTTTCAAAGGTGATTTGGATTTTATCTTGCTGGTCGCCCTTTCTTGGAGGTTGTACTTTATTTGCCATTGCATTGGGAAGCATGCATAAAATATTAGAGGTTGCTTGCTTCTATTTCTTGGTTTGTACTTGGTCACCCTTCTCTTATGCTTCCTTTGCACTTGATTTCACATCAATCAGAGGTGTTTTGATGAAGTTATGAGCATTTTGGTGATTCTAGGGCTTGTTGATTGTTCATCGCTTTGTAATTCTGAATCAGTAGTACTGATCAACTCTTTAATTTTTGCACTTTATATTTTGTATCCCCACTTCTGTGGAAGAGACTGGTCATGGTCAGTCTATATTATATTGCATTTGCATATTGTTGATTGGCTAAGTCGTCAACACACTCCCGCTGAATAAGTGGTCGAGTTGCATATTTACTTTCAGCATTGTACTTCTCTTTCTAGTCCTCCCGTTGAATAAGTGGTTGAGTTGATTGTTACTTTTAGTAATGTAATTTCTATCTTTCCAGTCCTCCCACTGAATAAGTGGTTGAGTTCATTGTTACTTTCAACAATGTAATTTCTATCTCCATTCGTCCTGCTGAATAAGTGGTTGAGCTAATTGTATCTTCTTCTTATTACTCTTCTAGCAATTTTAGTTATGCTAACGATCCCCTTTCGAGTATGCTCTCAACCTTTCCCACATTGGGATGTGGGTTGGTTAGAGGAAAGGGTTCCCTTCAGTTCAATTGAGTTGTGTTAAAATATTGAAAAAAAATCGCCCGGTATATTTCATGAACCCCATAACCATCAGTTGAATACATCTGACTTGATAGATAACATTGATACCCATAAATCTGAGTCCTTCACCCCTTACTTTGACAAATAATATAAGACAAGTGAAGGGGAATATTGGATAGAGTTTGATGTACAATTGGATGATGATAATTTCATCTACAATATCTCTGAATCCATCTACATTCTTTCTACATCCTCTCCTCAATTCACCAACATTGACGATGGAATTTCCCTAGTCTATCCACAATTAATCGATTGGGACCAACAAGGCCCGCTAGTCCTAGACACCTTATAGAATGATGAGGCTATTGAATAATTCATGGGACTCCATGAGGGAATACCAGGGGGTGATCACAAAATATGAATTTCCATTTACCTAGATTGTGCAACTTACTTCAGGGAGACTATGCAATCCCCCAGTCACAAAAATATAAAGAATAAAATTAAAAAAAAATGTCTTTGGGTGAAATCTGCAAGGAACCTTTTGATAGCAAACTAGTAAAAATAAAAGATGTATCCAAAGGTGAAAACCTCTTTGAGGTACCTAAGGATGGAGAATTGGGCTTTCTTCTCGTAACACAGGAAAAATTGGCAATGCTTATCAAAGACACCATTGAAGTTAACATAGCCATATCGGAGAATCCCAAAATGGTTCTCTTAGTTGCATCCTTAACAAAAGAAGAAAAACTTGAGTTTCAACAATTCTTCACAAAAATGAAAGTTAACTTTGCATGGTTATATGCTGACATGCTAGGCCTAGATCCATAATTGGTATTGCATCATCTTTTGTTAATCCCAAATATCAAACTACTCAAACAAAAATTGTGGAAAATGCATCCACAAATTGCACTACTTGTAAAGGCTGAACTAAAGAAGTTATTGGATGCTAGATTCATAAGATCAATAGACTATGCTAACTAGATATCCAACATTGTCCTTGTCACAAAGCCAAATGGAAAAATCCACATCTATACGGATTTTAGAGATTTAAATAAGGCTTGTCCAAAAGATGATTACCCATTGCCGAATATAGACATGATTGTTGATCTCACAGCAGGGTACGAGATGCTGTCTCTCATGGATGGTTTCTCAGGCTATAACCAAATCCGCATTGTAGTTGAGGATCAGAACAAAACAACATTTACATGCCCATGGGAGACATACTATTGGAATGTCATGCCTTTTGGCCTAAAGAATGCAGGCGCCACATACCAAAGAGCCATGACAACAATATTTAATGACATGATGCATATACTAAAGGAAGATTATGTGGATGACCTCTTGGCCTAATATTTGACATGAAAAGATCATCTCAAAGTCATGGAAAAAATTTTTAGATGGCTAGAGGATTACAAGGTTAGTTTGAACCCAAAAAAATGTGTCTTTGGGGTCAATTTAGGAAAGCTATTGGGATGTATAGTTTCACAACGAGGCATAGAAGTTGATCCTGCTAAACTAAAAGCAATTCTAGACATGCCTCCACTAAAAGAAACCAGTGAGTTGAGAACACTTCAAGGCAGACTGCAGGCCATCTGATGCTTTATCGCACAGTTGGCAGACAAGTGTCAACCATTTTAGTACCTGTTACGCAAAAGTATCCCCTTTGTATGGATAGAAAAATGCCACACAACCTTCAAAAAAATCAAAAGAATATCTATTGACACCACCTATCCTAATGCCACCTATTGAAGGAAATTCATTGATCCTGTATGTCTCAGAAACTACAAATGCACTGGGGGCATTATTGGCACAAAATGACCATGAGGAGAAAGAAAGAGCCATATACTATATCAATCAGACATTGATAGGATATGAGTTGAACTATACAACCATTGAAAGTGCATGCCTTGCAGTTGTATTTGCAGCTCAGAAGCTAAGACATTACATGTTGAGCCATCAGACATAGTTGGTAGCAAAGATTGACCCCCTCAAATATCTATTGAGTCATGCAGCATTGACAGGACGTCTCGCAAAATGGGTCATGATTCTAAGTGAATATGACATCCAATATGTAGAAAGAAAGGCAATAAAGGGACAATTCATAGCAAACCAACTGATAGACACGCCTATACAAATTGACCATCCCTTAGTGGCAGATTTCCCAGATGAGTCAATATTCCATATGAAGCTAAAGTCACCATGGAGGCTATACTTTGATGAATTGCATACTATTTATCACTAAGTCTTTCCACATAGCTTTTCCATGCACAAACAATGTGGTAGAATATGAGGCACTTGTTATAGGGCTTAAAATGGCAATAAAATGGAAAATTAGAGCACTGCATGTATATGGGGATTCTCAATTAGTCATCAACCAAGTTAATGATGACTATGACACAAAAGATGAGAAACTAAGGCCCTACAAACGAATGGTGGATACCTTCTAGACATACTTTCACATGGTGACTTTTGAGCAAGTTCCAAGAACACAAAACAAGGCTGCATATTCAATGGCTACAATAGGCTCTCTCCTCAACATTCCAAGAAATATGCCTCAGCTGGAATTCCTAATAGAACAACTGTTGGTCCCCGCCTATGATATTCCTGAATTGAAGATGGCCTCTGAGCTTGTTGGTCTCGATTATCCTTGGTACCAGAACATTCATGACTACCTTAAGTCCCAGATCTTTCCCCCTAATTTGTCCAATAACCAGAGGAAGTCCTTTATTTGAAAATTCAAAATATATGTCATCTTCAATGACACCCTTTACTGCATTAGCTTTGATGACACCCTCCTTAGATGTCTTGACACCAACGAAGCATGCACAACCATACGTGAAGTACATGAGGGTATATGCAGGTCTCATTCAAGTGGTCCTACTCTGGCCAGGAACATAATGAGACTTGGGTACTAGTGGCCAACCATTGAGAAAGATGCACTAGAATATGTCAAGACTTTTCATCAATACCAGATTCATAGTGATTTGATTCACGCTCGAGCGCAAGAACTTTGGTCGATCACTTCTCCTTCACCCTTTGCACAATGGGGACTCAACCTCATGGGTAAGATCCATCCTACCTCGTCAAATGGCCACAAATTCATCATCACCACCACTGAGTATTTTACGAACTGGATCAAAGCCATCCCCATGGCATACATAACTGGAAAATAAATCTCCAAATTCATTCTTAACTATATCATTTTCTGGTATGGTCTTCCATAATCCATCATCACTGACAATGGACATCTTATTAAAAACCAAGACATTTGTGAGTTATGTGAGTGATTTCATATCCAGCATTATTTTTCCTCTTCATATTACCCGCAAGGAAACAGTCAAGACGAGGCATCAAATAAAACCATCATTAAAATCCTAAAAAAGACCGTCAATGATGTTGGTCATGACTGTCATATTCAACTCAACCCTGCTCTATGGGATTATCACACCAGCATTTGTATGCCTATGAGATCCGCTCCATTTGAGCTGGTGTTTGGAGCTGAGGCCATCTTTCCCATTGAGGTTGAAATTCCTTCCTTATGAGTCTCCCTGAAGGGTCCGACTGATGATGAGGAGTATAGACAATCACACCTACACGAGCTGGAGATGTTAGAGGAAAGAAGGCATAATTCCCTAAACCATCTATGGGCATATCAATACTATCTTTGTCACAGTTACAAAAAGAGAGTCATGGTTAGGAAGTTTGACATTGGTGACTTAGTCCTCATGCAGAACCCTAAGAATCAGGAAGAAAGAGAAAATTCAGGCAAGTTTGAACCAAAATGGTTGGGTCCTTAAGTCATCATATCCTCTTTTGGTTCTAGAGCATATCAGCTAGCTACTCTAGATGGTGAACAATTGGCAGAGCCTATCAATAGTCTACATCTCTGCAAATTCTATGCATAGCATCATAAAGTCGAGCTAAAAACCTTTGAAAAAAAAGAACAACAAATTCAAATATAAAAAAATCATCACCCTGATGAAAACATAGAAAACAGGCATATTGGTGACACCAAAAAAAATTGAAAAATGACAAAAATTAGTAAAAAGAAATCATTTGTCCAATAGTGAAAACCTGGAAAACAGGTGCTTTGGATAAGTACCATGGTGAAAACCTGGCAAACAAGTGCCATGTGTATTCAATCATTGCTCTTCCATCTACTATTAATTTATCTATCTTGGCCTATAATGAACACATTTTCCATCACCGCCATGACATCTGCCATGACATCATACCCTTTCTCTCATGGTTGACAAATGGTTGACATCAAATTCTTGCATACTATCCATCCGGCATCCCATGCATATCCCTTTCACATCCTTTAAAATGGGCTAAGTCTTGGACCTGGCTAGGGGAAATTTTTTATCATATGACTGTAGTGGGTATCGTACATGGTCTCATAAATTGTAAAAAGTCCTAAAAAAAGAAAAAAACATCATAAAAAGTCCTGAGAAAAGATAAAATCATCATAAAAAGTCTTGAAAAAAGACCTAAAAATCATAAAAAGTCTTTAAAAAAGACCTAAAAATCATAACAAGTCCTGAAAATTAAAAATGTAATGAAGAAAACATAAAAAACATCCCAAATATCTTGAAATCAAAAATATAGAGTCATATCTTGTCAAGTCCGTCGAATCAGTCAGTCTTTATCATTCATTTGAACTACGTTGTCTCTATGCATTTGCTATGTAGGCAAGACTCATCTTGGAGTCCCTAAGACATTAGGTCCATCCGTTTAGGTTTGTCAAAATAAAATCATGGCTCAATATTTGGTCAACAAGACAAATTCATTAGTCATGTCGAACTACGAGGTCTCTGAGTGTATGACGTAGGCAAGGCCATTTGTCGATAAGACCCCAAGGTTGCACTAGGTCATTCCATTAGGGTTCATGGCACTGCACTAGCACACATGTCAAAAGTATTCAAGTAAGGACAAGTCATTTCCAAACATGGAAAAATCCTAAAACAAATTATGGTAGTCACTTATTTAACATGACAATCACACCAGCACGTCAACATCAACATGTAGTCAACTTCAATCAACTTCAGTCAAACTTAGTCAAAACAAGTCAAATTGTCGCAACTGGTCAAATTGTAAATTCTTGGTTATCTTTTAGATGTGTCCTTCTAAAGAATAGCCTATGTCATTTATTCCTTAGGATGTGTCCTTCGTAGGCATCGTCACCACCATCTGACATTTTGAGGGATCCTCTCGACATCTAAGGATCATTCCTCTCGACATCAATGTTCTTTCAGACGTGCCCTTCTGAAGAACAACCTCTATCATTTATGCCTTAGGATGTGTCCTTCCTAGGCATCGTCACTATCACCTAGCATTTCAAGGGATCCCTTTTGGCATTTAGGGATCAATCCTCTTGACATCAACATTATTCAGGATGTGTCCTTCCTATATTTGGAAATTTTTGACACTTGTCATCTTGGCATCGTCAAAACCTTGAAACCCTGGCATCTCGACATCATCAAACCAGACATCTTGACATTAAAAAACTTGGCATTCAAACACACTTGGCAAACACTTGGAACTTTTCTTTTTCTTTTTCATCATGTTACTAGTTTTTCAGTGAGATACCGACAACAGGATTTAGAGAAACAATGACATCTCATGGCATTTTTCTTGTATTTGGACACTCATGTTACTAGTTTCTCAGCGATGTCTTGACTACGGGATTTAGAAAAACAATGATGTATCATGATAATTGCTTTATTTTTGTTCTTTTGGGCAATCATGTTTCTAGTTTCTCGAGAATGTCCTGGAAACAGGATTTAGAGAAGCAATGACATTTCATGGCTTGTCTTTTTTGTCTTTTTCTACTTGATATTGGTTAGGACAAAAAGACTAGGGCAGTTGTGCTCTTAGTATGAGTCATGATCACCCTTGTTTGTGACTGCTTGTCTTATGTGATGGTACGACCTTGCACATATTGATTTATGTCATATCATGGTGTTTTTTGGCCATTACAATAATATGCCCAATGATGATTAAGAGCAATAAATATTAAAATCCTATGGTAAGGTTTTGAAAGATTTGGTCTAGGAACTAGCATGCATCTCCTTCTGTCTAGTCATCTTCTCTCGTCCATTTCTCGATGATATCTTGTGACATACAAAATCACAAAGTGCATACATAATCATATAGGCATTGCATTAGGTCCATAGATCATCATTGACATCATCATAAAAACCATAAACAGTGCATTACATATTGCATTATATATGGTCATACATTATCATAATCACAAACATGACATCCATTCAAATAAATATAATATGCATATCATCATCCATGACACAACATCAGCATGACATACAAATAAACATGGCATTATCATGGCATCACATCATAAGTAACCAACATAGGACATACATAATAGGACAGATAAATAATACCATTAGTCATCATAAATGGATCATATCTAGATCATTCATCATACATCATAAATGCATAAATCAAATCACATCATATATAGACCACATCAAAACCGCATCATGTATATCATATAAAAAATATAATGTCACAAGATAGAGTCAGGATAAACATGTCACAATCCAAAACTATTTGTGCCATTGTCTTTCTAGTCGTTAAATTGACTTATCGGGACACTTTCCAAATTTTTCAGTCACCTAGCCAAAATTCAAAAAATTTCCCAAGGGGGCATCTATACTCTGTACCTTCACTGGGGCATGTTTCTGACTTATTTTCTTTGTCACAACATGACATGCTACATTATGACAAAGAGGGGCAAAATGTAGACACTTAAAAATGACCTAGGCCTACAAGCTCTATTTTACCACTTTCGTCCTCGCATAATTATGACATTGAATTATTTCCTTGGTCCACATTCGACTATTAATTAAGTAATTCATTATTATTTAATTAATTCATGTCTATTGTATTCTTCATGATTAGTAAATAGATAAATTATATTTATTTATTCAATATGTCATTAGTTGTCTATTGTCTTCTTACAATTAAATAAATTTATTAGTTTATTTAATTACCTTTATTCATTTATTCTTCTTGATTATTAAATAAATGAATTTTATTTTTTTATTTAATATGTCACTAATTCTCATAATTAAATGAATTTATTAATTTATTTAATTATTAGTCATAATTCTCTAAATTAAATAATTATGTTTAATTATTTAATTACCTAATTTAACATTTCTCTCGTTTTAAATAAATGAAATTATTTAATATGATTTCGTTTTATTAACTGTCACTTCATTTTAGTAAATAATCCGAGAAAGATTATTTATTGTCACATAAAATCCTTATTTTGAATTAATTTAATTCAAAATGGTAATCTTCTTCCAAAAATCAAGTAATTGAGAAAATTCTTGATTTTCCAAATTTTCTTTTCAGTTCAACTCTTATCTTATTGATTTTTCGAATCTTACAAATCAAGCAGTCTTATCTTCTTGATTTTTCGAAAACCTTTATCTTTTTGACTAATTATCACATTTATTGTTGACCACCGATTTGATTTTATCAAATGAGATCTCCACCACTCATTTAACATCTTGCCCTAACCCTAAATAGGGATTGTCACATGGAATCTTGTCCATTGATTTTAGCCTTTGTTAGCTTTTAATCTCGTTCGTCCATCCAAAATTGCATTTTCTATAAAATGTCAATTTTTCTCACAATTTCAAGATGACTTCATTATTATAGACATTTTATGCTTATATTTTACTTTGCATTTGGATTATTTGATTTAATTTCTTTTCATAGGCATAGTCTTTTGTCATTCAAATCCTTCAAAACTTGAATAGGACATTGTCATAGTCAAATTGCTCACACACTTGATCTGAGGGAAATGATCACACGTTGCTAGCTAGAAGGTGCTATTGAGGTGAATCATGGAAGCTTCAACAGATATCTGGTATAATCGTTCTTGTTATTTTATTTCTTTGTGCTTCATAACTTCTTTAAGTTTTTATTTATTTAATTTAATCCGCTAACCTTTACTTGAAAAATGGCCCATTGATACAGTTTGTAGGAAAACCAATTATAAATTCATTAGTTAAACCAGTGGGAAAATTGGAGGTGCAACTAGAGGTGACCTTCACCTTCTCCATTGGTAGGTGCCATATACTTCTAACTATGTACCAAAATTCCTGGACTAGGTTGTAATGCTGATAAACCTTCATAACACTCAGGGTTACAACAATCACAAGGTACGAGGGAAAAGCTTCAACATAAATAAATGGATAGATGCTATTCATGTCGGGTTTACCAAAAATGTAAGAGAGGGGGATCAACCACATCAAAGCTCTAGGTTATGAAGAGCTGAGAATGGAGGGATACCTTAACTTACCTCACTCTAAAAGTATGGAGATCAAGAATGAAGAGCACTATGTGGTACTTTTGTCACCCTTCAGACCTAGGGCTTAGTTTGAGGCTAGGCGAGCTGGTTTTCAGAGTTGATATTGCACCTCAAATAGCTCTTTGTCTAAGGATGGTAACATAGTTATGGGATGACAGTGTGATACACTAGCATCTCTCTAGTGCACTAGCATTCATAGATCTAGAAAATGGGAAGTACAGTAAAAACTACCTTAAAATGTACTAACAACCTAGCTAGTTGATGTTGATGGGGAAAATAGAATAAGGAAGTAAAAAAAATAGAGATGAAGATGATTAAATAAGTAAATAAGAGCTAAGATGACGAAGACAATCTCACAAAGGTGCCAGTTTTCCATCTTACTCTAAGCACACATTCACCTACACTCAAGAAAGAGGGAAAAATTTTGGGGCTATATAGGGGCCTACCTTAGTCAAACCCCCATTTTGATGTTTTCACCTCTATAGACAACCAACTAGCAATAGAATGGAATAATATGATAAAGGAAAGAATAAAGTAAAGATTGAAATGAAAACTACAAAATAATACTATGATACTCAATCAAATCACAAAGGAGAGGAGTGAAGCGTTACCACCTCCACCCAAAATCTCACCAACCAATGGAAGGAGAATGCAAGGACTTGGAAAAGTCACCACAACCACAATGAAGATGAAGGGAGGTCTCACAAGACTCCAAGCCCACACTTCTATGGCTTGCTTCACACTTGCAATGTGGAGTTGATGGAGCTTCAAAGCTATTGCAATGGAGTGCTAGAATGCTACTTGAGAGTGAAAGAATGAAGTGAAAATGCTAAGAGAGCTCAAGAGAGATGCTAGAGTAGGAAATGTAGTGAAAGTGAATGTTTTTTAAGGTGGGATAGGAAAAATATACCATTTTGGGGGTCGATTGGTCAAAGAGGGACATTATAATTTGACCCCAATTAGGTGTGTAATACCTCTGCCAGCTTCAGATGTAGGAATCAATTAGGGACAGTAGCATGTCATGCGGACATCCACATGCCACACATTCTTCCTTGATACATATTCTCTCACCAACACAAGATATATTCCAAGTCGATAGAAGGTAGGTGGAAGATGTGAAATTTTGCCTTCAAATTTTATTTTCTAAGGTGAGGTATGTGAAAGGGGAATTTTCCCAAGGGGTGAAAATTTGCGCCTATATAGTTAGAAAAAGATGGAGAACTGAAATTTGGTCTTGAAGATCTTAATATAATTAAAAATGATAATAGAGAGCCAAAGGAAAATCTAAAAGAGGCAAATGAGTGCATCAAAAAATTGAGAGAGCAGATCAAGAAATTTAGAGAAATGAATAAGGAAGTCAATGATCAATTGAGGAAATAAAATGAAGATATCACTAGATTAAGAGTACAAGTGGATGAGAAGAAAATAATTAAGGAATTCTTGAATATAATAGTAAAAAGAAAGACTGATGAGTGCACTAGGCTTGAACAAGAAGTGGTAAATATGAGATCAAATCTAGAAAAGAAAGAATTGATGAAGATAAATTTAAGACAAGTTCTACAATGCTTGATGAGTTTATTGTTGGATAGAAAGTATCTAAAGATAAAGGAGGTTTGGTACTTGAAAAAGGAGAAAGCTCTAAAGTAGATTAGACATCTAATGAAAAGAAGATCAATGAACTAGAGAAAGTTGAAGGCAAGACGAACTATGGAAAGTTTTAGAATCAAAGAAGCAATACTAGAAGATCCCCTATTAGACAACCAAATACTCAAAGGTACCAATATTTCAATGTTTTCTATTATTTTTGCAATAAATTTGGACATAGGGCTATGGGATGTAGAAGAAAAATGAATCAAAATGCTTTACGTGCAATAAATGTGGACATAGACCAAGCGAATGCAAAGGTCAAATGATGAATAGATACAATAATGGTAGAATGATTCAATATTTTATCGATTATTTCTATATGTGCTATGGATTTAGACACAAAGTTAATTAATGCAAATTCAGAACAAATGGAAGGGATAATTATCAAATAAATATCATATACAACAATTTCAAAAAGCCTAGACATATTGCTAAATTTTGTAAAAATAAGAATATATGAAAGAATAATCCGATGAAGAAAGATAAACCAATCAAGAAAAATGATCTGAATGAAGTGAAGAAGGAAATGGAAAAGTTATGGAGAAATAAAGAAGAGAATAAGGATAAGTGAGAATCTATACCAATCTTGAATATAGATGTTTCCTTTGATAACTAATCCCTAAGATATGGCTTAGGGGGAGATTTACTAAAAATTATATAACCCCCCATCAATATCATGTGTCATGGATTGACATGAAGAAATAAGATGGATATGAATTATATGAATATTTTGGAGAAAACTATGAAAGGAAATATTCTAATGCAACAATTTGCAGAATTTTGAAAGTTGACTGTGCATACAAGGTTTTAAAGTTTACTAGACTTTTGTCTGAAGAATTTATTACTGAAGTGGGTCAAATTAAAGAGTTAAAATAATTTTTGGGAGGAAAAATTCATTTCGCGGTATGCATTTGAAGGGGAAGAGAATATTTGAAAATGAAATTGAAGGGTTCAACACATATCTCAGTGGCTAAACCTCAAAACCCTAAGTCCGCCAAGATGACTAAGAGGTATTTTGCAATTCCTACATATCCAAGTCTTCCAATATTTCTCTTTGAAATAAATTTAAATGTAATGGAGGCATCAAAGGTTGTTGATGTCTCATAGAAACCTGATCTTAAAAATTTTTTTGGTAAAGTTTTTCTAGAAAATCCCTGAGGTGCATTCTCTAGCACTCTCTCTGGAGTTTTACTGACTTAGGACATTAAAGTGTATATTCAAGGGAAAATGGAAGAATTTTTGTCTAGAAAATTATTTATTCTATGGATAGAAGAATTGGAAGAAAATTATGAGACTTTAAAACAAGAATACAAATCACTAAGTGAGAAGAGGCTAGATATGTGGTGAAAGTTTCCATCATTTGATGACAAAGAGAAGTACACCAAAATAGTGCTAAGTAGAATTCATGATGAATCTATATGGATTGATGGCTTGTACATGATAACTAAGGAAGCAATCAAAGAAATAATTGGTTTGTGGTCCCCCGAACTAGTTCCAAGCTAGAAATATGTAAAATTCAATGATGTAATGGAAATGATAGGTGCTACCCTTTCTCAAAAATAACTCACATTGGACTCTATTATAAACTAGGTAGTCTAGTATGCAACAATGCTCATAGGTCACAAGATTTATTACCCAAATAGAGACAATGTAGTCTATATGATCGTTGCCCATTTGGCTTAAGATATGACTGAAAATTATGGTGACTATGACCTTTATGAATTAATTTGATAAAACTATTAAAAAGTATGAAGGAGATCAAGAAGAATAAGAAGCATACATTTAGGTATGGAACACTAGTGATTTGTCTACTTTTCTACTTCTTAAGGGAAGTACTGATGATTGGGAAGGTAAATTAGAAAAATAAGAACCTACAACACATTGGATAGAAAACCATATGAAATTTTTTGGAGGTTTAGATTCTCAAGATGATGCTCTTGCAATAATTTTGGAATGTTTCAAAATGGGATGAATAAATAGATGAGAAATCCAAATATTGTGGTGGCTAGATACTTAAAATACATTAAATTTCTTGTCTCCACCGAATTTTTCTTTATGGAAGCAATTGAAGTCGGGGCTATTTGGATTTAAGAAGAGGACAATGAAGTGACTGAAGTAGAAGTTGTTCACTTTACAAAAGTTCTTCTAAGAAGCCCCAAAGAGCTCAACAAATCAAGGTTAGAGGATAGGACTAGAGCTGAGATGAGTGCAGAAGCCTCCGACAACTCTAGGAGGATAGGTAAGAAGAGAAAAGTCACAGATAGCCCTTCGGTCGTAGATAATGTCAAACAAGAAGTTACAGAGCAAAAGGATAATAATGTTGAAGAAAAAATAACTCACTTAGATGATGCTCAACATGAGCATGATACAAGAGTCATTACTACCAATGCAAAATATATGAATAAATCTATAAAAGTCTTACAAGAGATAACTTTTGATAGAAGTATTGATGCATCATTATCTTTTATGGAAAATTTAAAACTCTTGGTTGATTCCTTCAAGGTATATGTCTCCAGTTTAAAAGGACAAGCTAAAAGTGAATTAGAGGAAAGGCTTGCAGAAAAGAAACTAGTGGATATCACATGGAAGTGTGCAAGTGCACATCATAAAGTTACCAAATGCTTGAAGGATGCTCTTGACTCTGTGAAGAAGAAGCACATAACCTACTTTCATATTTCTTAAAATGGTCGAATAACACACAAAGCATAAAGAATGTCATGAGTTCAATCAAAAAACAAATAAGTTATGCATTATAAACTTATGATCCAGTGAAAGACAAAGATAATTAGACCTAGACTAACATGATGCAGCTACATGAAAAATTCTTCACCTTGTAGAATTAGAGAGAAGAGACAATTATAAAACATGCAAAGGTAAGGGACTTAGTAAAGATAAAGCATATACCTATCTCAAGTTCCCTTTCTAGTACTGATAAACTCTTATAGAAAAATCTTAACCGCAATAATCTACAAGAAGGAGAAGAAACTCTAATAGAGCTTGAATTACAGTCTAGGAAACTAGTAGAAGCAAAAAGGCTTTGGGAAGAAGGCACATCCACTTGGAAAGAAATTTTGCAGAAGATCAAAGGGGAAACATCCTCAGGTTGATAATCTTTCACTCCTATGTATTTTTATAATTTTTCAGAATCCATTATTGCATGAAGAAAGGCATAAAATTTCCTTTTTGGTTAATTCTCTAAGGAGGAGTCAACACATATATCTAAGGGGGAGAATACTATGTTTTTCCACACCCTTTTCCATTGATGTCAAAGGGGGAGAGATAGTGAAAAAAATTTTTGGTCAAAACATTTGGAGAGAGATACTTAGGAATACTTGGAGAGATACTGAAAAAATAATTTTTAGGAGAGATATGTGTAAGGGGGAGACAAGCTTTCAATTTTTTTTTGATATGCATGTTCCCATCAATGACAAAGGGGGAGATCATTTGAAGTTGGAAGTCTATCATTGATGATGTCATTTTGCAACATGAGCATGAAGTGTATATATTGTGTGATCCTATGTTTTCTTTGATTTCAACATTGTTATGATCATCCTATCATAGTCTAGCAATATTTCTGGTGACATATGTACAATGCAAGTTGGTCTAGAAAGTATGTCTTATGAGGAAATTGGCTAATTATTTCCTCTAATAGTTTTGTAGTTCAATGCATCATTTTTTGGGTCCGCACTTCACCGCAAGTTGTTATAACCTTCTATGATTCTAACTATATTTTTAAGTTCATCAAATTTATCTATATTCAATATTTTGTGACATTCTATGAAGTTTTGTGAAAGATGTGAATGAAAGTGTGTAGCCTTGTATATTGTAGTTTCCTTTTGTATGGTGCATCAGTATGGGAGATTCTGCATTTCTTCATAGATAATTATTTTTTTGTGATGACAAAGATAAATTGATAAATATCGGTTGAATGGGAATTCAAAGGAAGATTGATCTTTGACGTCGCACGTTTGGTGAATTGCATGTAAACTTGAAGATTTTATGTTTAGGTCTATTTTTGGGCTAACCTAACATTTTTGATGTTTTGTGGAGGATAAGAAAGTAACTCTATCTTATATGGGATTTATATTAGGTCCATGTTGATCTAAATTTATGTTAATTAAATTTTGAATTTAGTTGCAAAGTGTGGATAAATGTTTTTGAGGATGACATACTAAATTTTGTGTGTTACTTCTAATTAGGCTGACCTAATTGAAGTTAAAATTGATGTGGATATATATAGGATATTAAGACCAAAAAATTTTAGATGAGAGGATATGTGGTGTACAATGTGAAGATAGTAGAGTAGACTGTATACAAGTATTGAAGAGATATATGACATGTATGGTGGTTCACCTACATGTGTGGGATGCAGATTGTGAACATAGCTGAGTATTGATTAAGATTAGTTTGGAGATCATTTTATACTTCATTGGAATGGTAATCTGAGATATGATATATGTTATTATATCAATTTAGATAGGTAGTGTTTCCAATCCTTCTTTGTTCTTTCTTTGTGGGTTGTGAGATTTTTTCTAGACAATATATCTTAACTTAGTAGTGAGTCTTTCTGTAATATCTTATATTTGGATATAATATATTGTGAGCTAACCCTCACCATGGTTTTTCCCTTTTTGGGGTTTCCACATAAAAACAATGGTGTTAATGTGTTATGTGAATGTGTCGTTATCTTCATGCTTTCATTCATCATTGTAGTTATATTTATTTTGATAATTAGATGTATTGTATGTTTAATTGGTTTAAAGGAATACTCATTCACCCCCTCTCAGTATTTTGGGTGTTCAACAATAGTGTTTCCATAGATGTCAACATTATATCTGAATATGGAGATCATGATGTAGATCATTTGGTTGGTTATAATGTGTTTTAGAGTGTTTGTGAAAGACATTTTTGTAAATTCATTGGTTTGGTAAGGTTGGTTGTAATGGGAAATCAACTAAGTGTCAATATTTCTATTTCAGTGTAATAGAGATTTCATTTTTGGGTCCACAACAATCTACAAATGAAGGTTTCACTTTGCACTTCTAACATTATTTCGTTGGATATTAGATGTATCTAATTCCAATTCTTCATCATGTTTTGGGTATTGGATTGAAAGAATGAGTAACAAAAGTTGGTCTAGAAAATTGCAATTATTCCCTATACAATCTACTTGTGTGGGAGAGTCTGCACTTCTCCATGGATTTTTTTTTAACTTTGCACTTTTGAGGATAAATTGATAGATGGAAGTAGCATGTGAATTCCATTTGGTATTGATTTTTGAGGTCCATGTGTCTAAATTTTGATACATTGTTGAAGGATTTTGTTATTATGTCTTATATCATGCCAACCTATTGATGGTATTTTGTACACAACAAAAAATCAGACATAATATAATATCCTATCTCTCTTGAATGGTAAATGTCTATCAGCAAGGCTCAACAGATAACCCCAAGGTCTCTAATGTTAGGTCTTGACAATGCAAAAAAAGTCAAAGATAAATGTGAAAATACTAGTAATCACAAGGGGCCTTACAAATGAACAATGTTGGAAGCTTCAAATTCATCAGATCTTGCAATATGTTGATACTTTTATATTCCTAAACTAACCCGGATTTAAAAGATATTGCAAAATATAAAGGGGTTGAGAGAGATTTTATTTTAAAACTAAAACCTAATACCAACTGTGCAAATGATCCAACACATTCAAATTGGACCAATCCTTCCAAAAACTAATTCTTGCTAAACCCAAATTAAACCTGCAATCTCATAGAAACAATGCAATCTTCTAAGGAAATAAAGTTTTTCAGATCATGGAGCATTCACACAAATCAACCTTATTTTATAATTGAAATGAATAAATACCCACAATTGGACTCAACACACAAGATATAGGCCTAGGCTAACTTTACACAACAACTTGCAATCAACAAGCAACAAAAAGTATGGATGAAGGATTTCCCAAACACCTCAAATATTGAATCATTAACACAATTGCATCACATCTAAACCTAAAATCTAACATGTAGCTATAATTTCAAAGAAATATTTAAAGATATAGAAAAAAGGAACCATGAAAAAGTGAACAACATAGGAAAGAGAACCAAAACACAATGTTTTTACTTGTATTAATTCAGCCAAACTTGTAACAATTCATGTATCCACAATATTACATCACTTGCTCTCAAAATTATCTAACTCTTTTTCAGTCCGAACTATCTCAACTATGTCTAACCCTTACAAATGAAGCTGAGGCCCCAATTTATAGAGAAATCACCTCAGGCCGGCCCAAAATTAGTG
Source organism: Sequoiadendron giganteum (assembly GCA_007115665.2). NCBI lineage: Eukaryota > Viridiplantae > Streptophyta > Pinopsida > Cupressales > Cupressaceae > Sequoiadendron > Sequoiadendron giganteum. Next base: position 552,587,801 of record CM021101.1, on the reverse strand, counting down.
TTACAAAATTAGGTCAGCCAGAAAAGTTAACCAAGAGAGTTTTATAAAATAAAAATTATATTTAATATTTTAAAATAGGATGTAGCTCAGGTTGGACCCTTCTAGAAATACTCCCTTGTTGGCATAAAATTTTAGGTCACCCCTCCTAGCTATAAAGTCATGTGATTGGCACTATTCCCTAGGTCGCTCCAGGCTGGACGTTTTCTCCCTCCTTATTGGCCTCTAGTCTCTTGGATAGTTCTTTGATTTTTTCTAATATCTCTTTCATATCAGCCAGATCTGGAGTTGGAATAAATTCTATTCTTAATTTATGAGTTTTCAACTCATCAACATATCTGGGCATCATTTTATTCCATTCAACTTGTAGTTCATGATATTTTTCCAACTTAGAAATATAAATTCCTACATCCTCTATATGATCTTTGGAAATTTTAGCACTATCAGATGGAGCATAAATCTCATGCCACCATGCCTACAATCTAGTGATGTTCATATTTTTCTGTCCAAACTTTTTTTTCCCAGTCATTATTTCCAGAAAGGTGATGCAACTATCAAGTATTTCCTTCATTTTTCCCTGTGGCTTCATTATCTTCTTCAGTTCCTTGGAGAGAAGTTCCTTTTTTTAGTTCCACATCTCTATCCACTGCATCACTTTGTTGATACCATCAGAGGTAAAGATGTTCATTTTAGCCAATTCTTCCTTAGGCACCTAAAAAATATTCTTCAACTTCTCAACAATTGATTCATCAACCTTATTGTAGTCAGTAGAAAATTCAAAGGTGTCCTCTAAGAATTCAATAAATTTTGCATGAATGTTGAATATTTTCTCAATAGACTCATCTACCCTACTACTGACATCATGCAACCATTTCTGAGTGTTGTGAACTGAGGAATTCAACTTTTCAATTTCTGAGACAACTTCTTTTGGCAACAATCCCTTTGGAATTGAAGAACCCTCATTGTTGGTTATTTGCAAAGACTTCATCAAATGCTGAACATATTTATACACATCATTAAGTTACCTTTGCATCTTCTCCTTCTCCTCAGTTTCTTTTTATATTCTTCTTAGGATAGCCTAGGATGGTTCTTGAAACTCTTCCTTCTCTTGTTTCATAGTAGATGGACCTAGATTAATTATTTTCACCTTGTAATCTATGGGCCTTATTTCATGTTTGTACCTATTTTCTACAGGAATAGCTACATGAACAACTCTACTTTTTTATTCATCCCTTGAGAATTTTGAAACTATTATAACTCTTATCCTTTGTTTGGGTTGTCCCCATTGCTCTAAAAGTTTTTCATAGCTATGAGTCTACTCTTGAAATATAATTGGCTTCTTGCTAAGCCTCTTTTATAGCTAACCAAGAACAACAAGTTGCTCTGTTCCTATGTCAGTGGAAGGAGCTTCTTGTCTAGTCTTGTCCTGAGTTGGGCTATCAACACATTCTTCTTCATTCTTTTATGATTCTTGTTGATCTTCCTATTAATTAATCATTACTCTTCTAGAGAGTGGGATGGTACCTCTTGAGTCACCTCAGATTCAACATTCTTTCTTTGAGTTCCAACGTTTGATTGCCCAAATTCCTCCATGAACTCTTGCCAATATCCACTTCTGGGAGTAGATATTTCTTGATCTTCTAACTCATGTTGCTCTGAATTATTTGATATGTTTCCTTCCTCACTAGTTGCCTCCTCTGGGATTAACGTATTGTCAAGAGGAGAAAGAGGAGAATAATTATTCCATATAGTTGTTCTCTTCACACTATCATTTGTAGGTGCCTCTTGAATCTACACCTCCTTTTCACCAATCTTTACCTCTACCACTGGGGATGAATTGTGTTTAGGATAATTTATCCTAACATAAACCTAAGGTTTCTCCCTTGATCTCTCTATATTCACAACCATGGATGAGGTGGGGGCATCAGAGGTAATGTTGCTCTTTCTAGATTTGGCTGCCTTTTGGCCCTCCATGACCAATTTCCTCTTGGATAGTTTGAAAGGTTCTCCCTCTTCAGTTGTAACACCAGCCTTGGGAGCCTTCTTTGTTTTAGGATATTGCTTCTCAATGAGCCTGGTCTATGTTTGACTCCTTATTTTCCTCTTCAGTTTAAGAGGTCTATCCTCCTCTTGACCATATCCATCATGAGGTTCGGTGATTTCACCTTTATCAACTTCTACTTCCCCCTCAGATTTGGATTCTAGACCTCCCATCAAGTCATAAGTAAACTTGGTACCATCTACTTCTAGTTCCAACACTTTATGTTTCACCCAAAGCCTTGAATATTTCTTCATCAACTCTATAGCTTGGTCCAAGTCTGTCACTCCTTCTTTTGAGCAGTTTACTAGGGGGTCGATGTTTGTTCTTATAAGGCTCAAAATCATGATGTTAAATTAAATCTGCATCATCATCTTGAATTTGGTCTGGTACCTCTATTACCTTGTAGAGCCTTATCAAATTGAGAGGTAGTGCAAAAAAAATTCTCCTGATAAATTCAAATTGATCCTAGAAATTGGCCCAATAATCTTCAATATGATCCTTGTGTCTAAATTTTGTGTTGGCATGCCTATGAGCTTTTCCATAAGGATCAAAGTTATCCCTTCTGGTGTGAGAATATAATTTAAATTATGCCATTTCCTTCTTATATTATTGAGCACTTTGAATGGAGGGACATGCTTCTAGGGCTCCAATTATCAATGAGAATTATATCCCTAACCCTTTCTTATGCAAGTATTTCTATAAGATTTCCTCAAAGGCCACCATTTTCTTTGTTAAGTCCAACAACATGAGCTTATTGGTTTGATATCTTGGTAATCTGAGGGGGACATCAGGAGATCCTTGTATCTAGATGTATGTGAATCTTTGAAATTAAAAAACCACTACCCATATTATTTGATTAGGTCCATTACATCAGAAGAAATCCTAACATGGAGGGCATCCTACAACAACTTGGGAATGCACATAAAGAATGCATCATTGGCTATAACCTATAGTTTTTTGTTCTATATTGTAATTATGGGTAAACATCCCATATCCAATCATTTACCAAGGTTCCTTTACAACTAAGACCTTTGTACTTGGTTTTGCTTGCCAACATGTACACAAGGTAAGAGGTCATTGTGAACTTGTTAGTATCCTAAAAAATCCTTATTTGTGCATCCAAGTTATTGCTTATAATCCTAGCCCAATGGTAATGTTTTCCACCCATGATCTGTCTGATAGGATAAAACATATAGGTGTGGAAAATATGAGCCTCTTCTACCCCCATCACCCTACCCAAGAGGGTTATGACATCATGGTATTCAAGCTTAAAATCACTTCTATGTATTTGCTTGGGCAGCTTGGAATAATGTGGTTTTGGTTTCAGATCTAGGAGTTATTCATATCTCCAAGGCTCTATTGGGATCCTCATCATAGAACTTTATTACCTCTCTGATATTTGTCTCCTCAATGAGTTTGTGATGTGAGGAAATGTCAAACACTTCTACTATGGACTCCTCAATGAGATTAGCCATGACTTTACCTTGAGGTCCAACTATGATCCTCTTGTCAGAATCATAGTGCCTTGCACACTCCAAAACCAATTCAAGGCACAATTGAGTGGGAGGGAACCTTGTTGCTTGAGCTAGGCCAATGTGAATAAGGATTTGTGCCAGTTTGGTGGGTGCACTACCAAACACCCTTTGTTTAAAGTCATCATATTCCACATGCCCCAAATTTGTATGTACAATTGTCACCCAAGCAGAAGAAATATTGGATTCTGGCCATATACCCATGAAATCATACTTCATTCTTTCAACTCTCTTTTTCACCTCCTCTTGCACTACAACAACTTTGTATTTGGAAGTCTTATCAAGGATCAAATCTACCTACATCTATTAGACAAAAGTGTAATCACCAATATGTATATAAAAACACAACTCAATGATACACACCATTAATTCAATGAGATTTATCAATATATACTCAAATGACACCACTGAATGAAAACATGCAAGTGAATCTCAAATTGCTGAAAATTCAATAATGAATGTCACACAACCTCATCTATAAGCCCAATTATCATTAAAATTTTAAATTTGAAATCATAAAAGAAAGCTCGGAAACTTCACCCCAAGGTAGATTCCCTGGTTGGATTAGAGCTCAAGTAATCTGAGGGAGCTCATATTTTTCAGTGGCCTTCTTGGTGTGCACTTTAGCTCTTACTCAAGGGATCCTAAGGCATCTTCATGAGGTTGTTTGAAATGATAAAGCCTATACACTGATAATCATCATTGATTTGAGATCATATTCCAACCATGTACAATGAATTTCCATTTGTCTCACACACTGGGGATTCATGGGCTAGAAGGACTGGGAAATTCTGAGGGAGGTCAAATTTTCCAGGTGGAGTAAGGCTCAGAATATCTGAGCTACCTTAGATGTTCTAGTGGTGCATCAATCTTGAAAATTTACTAAGTGTGAAAGTTTCAAAGTTTTAATCCATTCATTTTTGTTCTTCATCTCTCAAGATTTTGAGGTTGGGATGAAGTCAAAAAATCTGAGGGGAGCCAGATTTTCTGAGTGGATTAAGGCTCAAAAAATCTGAGCTACCTCAGAATCTCTAATAGTTTTTCTTGGGCTCAAAATTTGTTAAGTTTTGAACTCATCATGTGTTTAAATGATGAATAATGATCATTTTGCTTGCTTAAGGTTGTGAATCCTATCAAATTTTTTTCATTGAAGCCTGGATCAATCATTTTGAGAAAACTTCTAATTTAATTTACTCATTTCTCGACTTTATCAGTTGAGAAACAAGAAGCTAGGGTTTCTAATTGGGATTTAAAATGGGGCAACACCCTATAGCCTTAATGTCAATCATGAGAGCACAATAAGAGGGGAATCTTGAAGAAGTTAACTAGCCCTAGTATCCCATTCTATTCAAATAAGAACCCATACCAAAATCTCTCAAATGCATGCTTCAAAGAGTGAAAACCGTAATCGACTAAACCAAAACAATCAAACCCATTCATTCAAAATCCATAGATAACATCACATACTCCAGAAAAAGTTTCATTAAGCTCAAGGCATATCAAATCATTCTGAAACAAAAAAAATGAAAAACATGAGCAAGATACCCTACCTTGAAACGGTGACCAAGAAAAAAGAGTCTGGTGGAGGATTTTGGATCTCACAACAACCACTCAAAGAAATACTACCTTCATTCTAGGGTTTGGTGAATCATAGAATAGAGCAAGCTCTCTCGAGTTCGAAAGCATACAACACAAAATGACCAAGAATACATCATGAGTGTTAATTATATTCCCATTTCACATCATAAACACATGCCATAAATGCTCAAAGGGACGTTTGAAAATTTTTGGGGATACAAGTTCGGGTAATCTGAGCTACCTTAGATTTACTGAACTTCTCCCAGACTTAGAAAATTTTGGTCTCCAAGATGAAATTTTGAACCAGGGAAGACTTCAAAGAGCTAGAATTCTATCATGATATCACGAAGAAGACACCTCAAGTGCAAATAAGACCTTGAATTCCTGGTTGAGGCAAAACCAAAATAGAGAAACCAATCCCTTAAGGGGAAAAGGCTGGAACCCTAAAGAAAACAAGCAAAGAAAACAAACAAAAAGAGGGTCCTTGCTTTCAGAGGGGCATGTGTGCGAAAGGTGCAAAACAAATGGTGACTCCTTCTAGGGAAATTCTCCAAAGAATTTTTGTGACAAAATGGAATCAAGAACCTAGAACTCTGCTTTCAGTCCTCACATCGAGTCAACCATAAAAAATATTTCAAAGCTAATGGAAAAGAAGATCCTTCCTATGCTAGAATCCCAGTGTGTGCAAGTGCATTCATTTCTCTCCTTCAGCTGCTGCAACAAACCAAGGTCAGTAAGGTCAAGCTAATTGCATTAAGCTATTGTCTTAAATTACTCTTAAAATGGGTCTGATTTAATCTTTTAGAAATGGCTTCCTCAGTTCATCCTAAAGTGTCAATCCAAGAACGTAGGCTTTTTGAACTGTGTTGTGGCAATATACCAAAGATATTAAATTAATAAACCAAGGGTTGATGAATGCAAACTAATATAATATGTTTTTGAACAAAATTTTGATTGGCAGAATTCCTCTCACAAGTGTGATAGGAACCCGTAAAGAAATAGTTCTACACAAAAAACAGGTTACTCGCACACAATAGAACAAAAGTAAAAATATCTATAGCAGAATAGAAATCGATCTAGAAATAACATAAATAGAATCAAAGTTGAACTATTGAATGCAAATAGAATTTCAACACCATTGATTATTTAACTTCTTAGCTCATAATAATTCTATTAATCAACATCTAACTATTCTTAATCCTGGTTACAAGTGACTAATGAAATATATATATGCAAATAGATATTAAATAAACCAACATAGATTATAATGACAAGTATTAGACAAATCAATATCGATTAACACTTTAGCTGAATTGGATTATGTAGATAAAGGATCGAACAAACAATGCAATAACGAAATTAATCGAATAAATTATAAAATTAGAAGATACATTACCACACATACAATCCTGATGCAATGATCACCAACAACCGAGGAAGTTGGTCCTACCTTCACTGGTTATTGAATGATGAAACTCACAAACACATAATTACTCCATGATAGCTTTCATTCATCCAAATTACACTAAAAGAGTATAGATTTAAAATCACCAAAGTTTGATTTCTATTATGTATATGTATATCCAGTTTCAACGTACACACATATATATACATAATGTAGCTACCTATACTTATAAGATTCCTTCAGATGTAATTGAATAAATTTTTTGGTTGTTTGTGGCTTTCAGCCAACAACCATTAAAAGATAATAAAAAATGGTTTTAGAGTCTTTGATAGTATTCCAAGGACAATATAACAACTTAGAAAAAAATTGCTAATCTTGATGAATAGAACCAAAATGACAAAAGGACTTCAGTATCTTAGTCATGCCTCCACCGACACCCTTCATGATCACTATCAACCATTAAACACTACTTATTACCAAAATCACAAAGATAGTTAGCAACAATCAGCACAATCGGCATTTTCACTAGTTTTTACCTTTCCTTCTATTTCATAAAATACCTTGAATTCATTAACGAAAAGTGATAGAAATGATTAGAAACACTAGGAAATATGACAAGGGTTAAAACAAATAAGAGGTAGAATAATAGAATATTTGTCCCCCATCATTTCCCCCTAGATGAAGACTCTGGATGTCCTCATGCAAAGAGAGTATAGAATACAAACCAAAGAGAGAAGGGGCACTTTTCTATAGAGTACTAGTGACCTCTGTGACACACAATCGATGGAGTTCCTACAACTACTTTTCATGCTCTTGAATTTTTAGCACCGATGTCTCAATGACCTTTTCTTGGTCAAGTGTTGTCTTTAACTAATTGATTTCATTTGCTTGCAATGAATTGAGTGACTCTTCCATTTGAAACCTTTTTTGTATAGTTTCATTTTCTTCAGTCAGCTTGGTCACCAAAATCTACATGTTGTGAATTTCATCATTAGTGAGCAGGGGATGCTCCTCTTCATACTCTTCTTTTACCTCTGACTCCTGTTTTTCTTTTTGTTCCTGATGAGGGTTTACAATATTTTCCTGTTCCTGAATCTCCACATTCACTTCATTCCCTAATCTCTCTTCTAATTGATTCTATTCTTCCTGGGTAGTGTCATGTGGGATTTGATCCTCAGGATTTTCAAGGTCATTGTAACTTTTGGCTAGGGAAGATTAAGTCTGAACAATATCCTTGTCAAGAATTTCTTCTTGACTACTCGGTATCTTTTCTAAGACAGGAGAGTGCTGGGGTGGTACCTCAAGGTTTTTCTCAGGTTCCTCTTGGTGTTGTGGGAAATCCTCAGGGTCTATCATTTTCCACTTATTCCTCTTACTTCTCAATTCTCTAGCAACAACTTCTATTCTTTTAGTCTTTCAAGAGATCGTTGCCATTATTGTCAATTCTCAAACGTCCTCATTTTTCGGAGGACTGAAGCCACTGGATACATTAGCCAAGTTGGCTAACTTATCTATGAAATTAGGTGAAAATTGTTTTTCCTCTAAAACAGGAGCCGAGGTAGACTCACTACACCACTTCTTTTCAACCGTAGAGCCAAGTGTAGAGATTTCAGTATCCTTGAGTTTAAGATGTTTAGCACTAGAACCCTTAACCTTCTTGCTACTTGACCCTAAGTTTCATGCTTTTCCTTTCTTAGAACTATCAAGAGGAGCTTCATACTTGGAACCCTCGGTGCATTCATTATCCTCTTCTAAATTTTCCTAACCAGACTCTTCCTCTTCTAAGTTATCATTAGAATTTTCTATATTGTGGGAATCTTCTTTGGTAGAGTGTTATGAGGTATCATGGAGGTCATTTTTGACAGAATTTTTAGGGTTTCATCTACAATAAATGAGTCCCAGTCCCTAGGAGGTGAAGGTATCTTTAATTCCTTTACAATTAATAGTTTGATAAGCCCATGATGTGCTAATGAATTCTCACTACCCTTTTGAACTGATTTGCACATTTTCATTAAGGAAGAATACATAACAAAAGGAATATTGAAAAATGCACCCCATCTCAAATGTATCATCAACCAAAATTGTTTGGCATAAACATATGCATACCTTCCTTCATAGGTCAAATACTAAATAACAAATTTTTCCACATCATTCCAAGGGGCTGGAAGTGAAGATAACTTTTTGCCCTGACCTGACACCACTTCAACCGACTCCCCATGCTTTAGGAACTTCTTACAGAGGGATTTAAGGTCTCTTTCTCACCCAGAATTGTTAGGAAAATAGTTTTCTCCTGTCAAAGGAAACCCCATGACATCCGCTATGCTTTCAACCAAGAAATAAATTGCCATCCCATAGAATCGCACCCACTTGGTGTTGCAGGTTGCCATGAACTCGTCAGCCAATTTCTCATCATATCCCCGTAATCTCTTGAAATACACATCCCATTCTTCTTGCTTGAATATTTCGTAAGCTTCATAAATCATCGGAGCCCTTAAATCATCCATATTCATTGGCTCATAGTGGTGCCTATATTCTCCTACCATATCCTTACCAGGAGGTGTAATTTGAACAGTTCATAGTTCGAGCCCGTTAAAGTGTATGAATCGAAACTAGTCTTTTCAGAAATGGCTATCACTAGGAATAGGAAAAACTTAACTGGCAGCGATTTTTAGGTGGTAAGAAATGGTTTATGGTAAGTGGGTAAAAAAATGGTGGTTTTTAATTCATTATTATGAGCGAATAATAATAATTACTGGCGGTATTAAGAGGGAGTTACCAGATAATACTATTTATGATAGATCACGCTAGAAATCAAAGGATGTAGATATGATTGAACATGATTTTTATCAAAAAGATGAGACATGACGATAGATGTGACACTTCCCCCCTAGCTTAGCAAGTTACCAATCTGCAAGTGATGTCACCATCATTATAAGAATGACTGATATTTAAATAAAATAAAAAGAAAAGAGAAAAATGTGAAATACCAATGTCAATGACTATTGATGGACATGAGTGGAAATGTGGTGACACACATGGTGAATCTATTGCTGATGCAGATGCCAACTTGCAACAATGATAGGATGGTACGAGTACAATGCAAGAGGTAGAGTCATGATAAAGCTAAAATCGAATGAGAGTAGCCAGCTGACAAATGATGTGTGTAGAAGAAAGCATGAGAATATCATCAAAAAAAAGTACGATGATTGACAAGGTGGTGTTCAACCAACTAATGCACTGGAAATGATGAATAAAGCCTAAGTTAATCCATGGAGAAATGAGTACCATTGAAAAAACAAACAACTCCTGTCAAAGAGACTGGAAATCCGACCAAGAGATAACCGCATCGGTTCCTGTCACAAAGGAGATAGGAACATAAAATTAATCAGAGCAATGGTTGCTGGCTGAAAGCCACTAACAAGAATTGTGACACAAATGGAAGAAGCAAGAGTGAAGGGTCATAGAATCCAACTAGAAATAGGTGATAGCACCCACCATTGGGGACACCAAAAATATGGGTTCCTAACAAGAAAATGACAGGAATAGTGTCAAAGCATATCACCAGAAGGTAGGAAAGAATAGGCCAGGATTTTGAGTAGGAAGTCAAAGGAGGACTCTGAATGAGTGGAATGAGGGACTCAAACTCTTGCCACATAAAATAGCTCCTGGCGGAAAAATGATAGGGAGGTAGGGTGCCAACGCTTGAAGATTTTTATTTTCTTTTATCGACAATAGACCACTGGTTGCTTGGTTTTCAATCTTCCACCACCTAGTGGCACCGAAAAAATGGTTTTCACCACTAAGTTTTATTTAATGGGTAATGCTCATTGGAAACTGATTTTCAAACATTAACTAGCCAAAAATGCCTAAAAAGGGTTTTCACCATTGGATCTTTTATTGCATTTTTATTTTTTATATTATTATTGATCAATCTCGAAGGATGCCAAAAGGAAAAATAGTAAGTTCTTGTGCTACCTCTAAAAAGAAATATTCTTTGGAAAGAGGCTTCTTGTATAGTTTCAGGCAATGACCATTGACAAGGAGAGATCTTCGTTCAGAGTCACCTGTATAGAGATGAACATAACCATAGCATATATGGTCTGGATCTTATAGGGTCCCAACCATCGTGTGTGAAACTTTGCCTTGAAGTATTGGAAGAAGGAGTTGTATAAGAGTGCCCAATCTTCAGGTTGGAGTGACCATTGTCGGATGTGATAGTCATGTCATAGAGCATGTTGTTTCTGAACAACCTTGCTGTGGAAGATTGCTTCCTAATGCAATTCATCTAATAAGTGTAATTGATCAATGAATGCCTTTTGTGCATCAAAAAGACTCATACCCAATTGTAGTGCAGTGCGAAGACTTTTTATCTCAAACTCAATGGGAAGGATGACCTTCTTACCATAGATGAGCTCATAAGGGGTCAGACCAGTGGTGGTCTTCCACATTGTTCGATAGGCCCACACAATTTTAGGGAGTCGTGTAGCCCAGTCGCGCTGATGAAGAGTAACTATCTTAGTAAGAATATTCTCAATCTCTCTATTGGTGACTTCTACGTACCCATTGGCTTGAGGGTGATAGGGTGTGGACTTGTGATGGCGAATTTCATACTCATGAACCAAGGAAAAATTGAGCTCAGATGTGAATTATGGTCCCTAATTTGTGGTTATCTCTTGGGACACACCAAATCTTGTAAAAATATCAGAGTATAAGAAATATGCTATTTTTGTATCTCTAGCATGCTTCAGTGCTACAACTTCTACCCACTTGGTGACATAATCAATGCATACAAGGATGTATTCCTTGTTCCTTGATGGTGGGTTGATTGGGCCAACAAAATCAAGGCCCCACTTCTCAAATGGCTCTATCGACAACTTTTAGTGTAAGGGCATCTCATTTGAGCATTTGGGTTGGCCCATATGCTGACACTTGTCACAATGATGAACATAGAATTTACAATCCTTGTGGATTGTAGGCCATTAATAACCTGCAGTGAAAATATTTTGGGAAGTCCTCTAAGCAGAAAAGTGTCCTCCGCATGGTTATGTATGGCATGCACAAAGTATATAAAAGACATCATCTTCTGGTACATAATGCCACATGATATTGTCAATTCCAGTGTAGAAGAGTAATCCATCGATCCATGTGTATTGGCCACTAATTCCAACCAACTTTTGTCATTCCCTCGAAGAGAAATGTGGTGGAAAATTTCATGTAACTAGATATTTTGTAATATCAATGAACCATGGGCTCTTTGCAGATATAGTAAAGAGGTGCTCATCAAGAAATGCATCATTAACTAGAGTGGGTTCATTGTCTGGCTATTGTAATATGGACAAAATGTCTAAAACCACATTTTCTTGACCAGGCTTATCAATTATATTTATATCAAATTTCTAAAGTAAAAGCAACCATCTAATGACTCTACCAGTTACCACAGGTTTATTCATTAAAAACCAAATTGTCGAGTGATCTGTGTGGACAAACACTTTATAACCAGTAATATAACGACAAAACTTATTGATTGCATACACAATAGATAAAAACTCTTTTTTAGTTATTGTGTAATTTACCTCAGCCCCTGTGAAGTTCTTACTGGTATAGTAGATGGAATAGAAGAGATTATCCTCTTTTTGTCCAAGGTAAACTCCCATCGAACAATCTGAGGCATCAGTGTGGATAGGAAATGGTAGTTCCTAGTTTTGTCCTCTAAGGATTGGTGTGGTTACAAGTTTTGTCTTGATGGCCTCAAAGGCTTCTTTAAACTCGGTTGTCCAACAGAAAGCAATGTCTTAGGCTAGCAAGGTGAATAGGGGGGATGCAATCTTACTGAAATTTTGGATAAATTTGTTGTAACACCCAGCATGACCAAGAAAAATTTGAACATATTTTTGACTAGAGGGTATAGGCAAGTCTCGGATAATTTGGACCTTTTTAGGATCCACTTGAATACATTTAGAGGAGATGTAATGGCCAAGCACTATCCCTTCAGTCATAAGTATATGGAACTTTTCATGACTCAATGACAAGTTGGTATCTATGCAACGCCTAAGTACCTTTTCTAAGTTTGTTTTAGCCTCTTCATAAGTATTACCATGGATAGTAAAATCATCCATATATACCTCAACACAATCATTGACAAGATCTACAAAAATACTCAAAATTTCCCTTTGAAAAGTGGCAGGGGCATTACATAAACCATATGGAAAGACTCTATAGGAAAAGGTACCCCAAGGGCAAGTGAAAGTGGTCTTGTCCTAATCTTCTAGCGCTATGTGAATCTGGTTGTAACCACTGAACCCATCCAAAAAAGAGAACTTCTTCTTACCTGCAAGAGTGTCCAATACTTGATCAATAAATGGTAATGGAAAATGATCTTTCTTAGTAGATTTAATCAATGCTCTATAATCAACACAAATTCTCCATTTTCCATTTTTCTTAGGAACCAAAACTAAAGGAGAAACCCACTGACTATCTGAAATAGGATATATAAACCCAAAATTTAACAATTTTGTAACTCCTCCTTAACTATTTCACACATAGAAAGGTTGAGTCAACATTGAGGTTGCCTAAGGTGTAGATGAGTCAATGGCTAAGAATCATGAGGTGGATGGCATAGCACTCAAATTTTCTGAAGATAAGAATGAACTATACAAGAAATTATGGGGCAACAACTGATGCAATGTGATAAAGTGCTAAACAGAATGTGAACTACCCACTAATTGAAAATTTCCAAAAGGACATTGATTATTTATACTTGAATGGAGGACCATGATTTCAAAAACTTCATTAAATTTATACCTGTTCTGAAGGAAATTAATAAGAACATTATCCTTAGTAAGTTCCTCAATATCTAAGGCTTTATCAATTGTCAGAATTGGCAATGACTCATTTAAGTAACTATCAATCAAAACCGGGTAATCTATTTCCAGCAAAGGTTGTGTTGGCGGGTATAGAGTCAGTTGTTTCTTGTGCTCGCCATTAGAAATAACCATGTTCCCTGACCGCATCTGTGGCTACCAACCAAGGTCATCTCAAAATTAGGGGGTATCCCCCCAGCTTAATTTTTAGCTACAAAATCACAAATTCAGTTGGGTATTCCCACAAATCAATAGAAAAGATTACATCTTCAATCACCCCTTTGGGCTTGACCAAAAATCTATCTTCCATTTGAAGAACTATGGGCATACGCCTAAGTCCTTCGAGTGACATTCTTTCCTTTGTTTCATTTGTCATCACATTAATTGTAGCACCTAAATCCATGAGGGTATCAGGAATACTTACATTACCAATAGCTACCTTAATGACAGAACTCCTTGGATCAGAGTACTTTGGAATGGTTATATTTTTGAGCATAAGATCAGCCAACTGTTTGATGAATTAGACAGTCTTTGGGTCTTGCTTATTTTTTTCTTTCGAGTACATAGATCATGAATTGTTTTTGTATAGATGGGAATGTCCTTCATGGCTTGCAACAAAGGAATCTTGATGTTAACATTGCACAACTCATTAAAAAAATCAAATTCAGGTTGAGAATCCTCCCTTTTTATTGGTTCAGATTGAAATCATTCGAGAAAGGGAGGTTCTTTGGTTGGCTTTGTTTCAGACTACTCATTGATTTCTATAATGGTGGGCTCTTGAAGAGCCTTCCTTGACCTCTACTGAACTCCATCTATTTCTAATGTATTTATGGGATAGGTGCGGTAACTTGTTGCCGCATTATTATATACAAGTTGGGTTACCTTATTATTGGGGTTTGGATTTGGCTGGGCTAGCATTGATGTAGGTCTTGGTGGTTGTGATGGATGGTTTTTTGGATTCACAGATTGAGCAACCAATGATGGCAAGGCCGAGAGAAGTTGTTGTGGCTATTGGTATGGGTTGATCATAGGAGGGGGTGGAAATTCTGATTGTGATAGAAATGGTTGTTTTTGGTATGGTGAGGTTTGTGGCCTCCATGCCTGTTGCCATGACTTTGAAGTATACTAATATTGTGGCATCCATTGAGGGTATGGGGGTTTTTACCAACCCCCATACCATCTTGGTTGATAAGAATTGGGTTGGCTAGGTCCAGGGGCTAGATAATCATTCATGTTAGGGTGTATTACTCTCAGTGGAAAAGGTCACCTAGGGGCCATGTAATATCTAGGTTCTTCAGAATATTCCATTTCAGGTACACCTACAAGAAGAGGTCTCAACGTAGAACTTATACTAACTTCTTCTAAAGATGAGATGTTTGTCCTATTGTATGGGAAATCCTCACTACTGTGTCTCTTGCAACATGTTGGAAAAAACATGGCCAAGGCCTTCTCGTCTTTCTCTTGCTTCCTACGGTTATAAAGAGTGTCTATTTGTTTCCTCATATGGCTCAAAAAATATTTTTTAAGATCCTCAAGTAAATTGCCTATTTCCCATTTTGTTATACCTGTCATATTGCCTATGGTATAAGGCTTACTTGGATAGCTCCTTCCCAAATGCTGAGACCTTGAATAGTTCCTACAAATATCATAGATATCATCAAATTCCATTTTGGAGATATTACCTTTTCCTATTAAATTTAATGCTTCCATAACATCATCTCTTATCCCTCTACGAAATAACATTTTAATAGCATCATCAGTTAATCCCTATTGGCAAGACCATTGAAGACTAAACATAAAGCATTCAAGGTAGTCCTCTATGGACTCGTCTTCCTTTTGAGTCATGTGAAAAATTTCATCGCAAACCTCCTTTGTTTTGCAATATTCTTGGTACTTGGTCAAGAATAATTCCTTCATGACTTCCCATGTTCTGATGTTTCTCAGGTTCATAAACCATCATAGGGTGGCATCCTTTAATGTAGCTGGAAATAGCTTGAGTTTTTGTGCATCACTTTGATAGTCATAACTGTGGCACAACACATCAAATTCAAACAAAAGCATGTCGGGATCCTCCATTGAAAGACCATGAAAGATAGGTAAAGTTGAATGAGGAATATTCTTCATAGGAGCATGTTGTTCAGGATGTGTGATTGGAAACTTGAAGGTAATCGGATTATTTTTGGCCAAAGCCCTATTATGATTGTTGTTGTTGTTTTTGTTATTTTTGTTGGGATCCATGATTTCTAATTCCGAAGGGGTAAAATACATTTTAAATGTCTAGGTTTCTAAAAATGGACCAGCTTTATCCCTGTAAGACTCTAGGAAAAAAATTCAACCTTTTTGTGTAATATCTCAGAAGAGCTTGGTTGGGTATTTGCGGGTGTGTAAAAAATAGTGGTACCAATAGCACGCTTCTTGAGATCAAGTTTAAGTAATTCTAATGATGACAGTTTAGTTTTCAATTTCTCTTAAGTTGAGATACTTCCTTCGATGGGTGATTTTGACTTATCTTGCAATTCTTCAGGTTGAGGATGCTCAATGGATGGGACTGATTTATGTTTGGGTTTTTTGGGTTGTGAACTGCTTCCCTTTTCTTTTCTAATAAATCTTCCTCTACTATCCCTATTACGATTCATGTTGCACTTAAATGATCTATGAAAAAGAAAACTAAGGGTATTTTTCCAAATGAGGTCGACTATCATGTGGAATTTCTCCTTAGCACAATGATCCTAACTTGGTTTATTGGAAATGTAGGTCTTTAACACCGTTCCCTAGCAATGATGCCAAAATGATTGGATTAAACTGTGTTCTTAAATTACTCTTAAAGTGGGTTTAGTTTAATCTCTTAGAAATGGCTTCCTCAGTTCATCCTAAAGTGTCAATCAGGGAATGTAGGCTTTTTGAACCATGTTGTGGAAATATACCAAAGAGCTAAAATAAATAAACCAAGGGTTGATGAATGCAAACTAATATAATCTATTTTTGAACAAGTGTGACAGGAACCCGTAAATAAATAGTTCGACACAAAAAATAGGTTATTGGCACATAACAGAACAAAAATAAAAATCTCTATAGCAGAATAGAAATCTATCTGAAAATAACATAAACAAAATCAAATTTGAACTATTGAATGCAAATAGACTTTCAAGACCAATTGATTATTTAACTTCTTAGCTCATAATAATTCTATTAATCGACATCTAACTGTTCTTAATCTTGGTAACAAGTGATTGATGAAATATATATGCAGATAGATATTAAATAAACCAACATAGAGTATACTGATAAGTATTAGAAAAATCAATATTGATTAACACTTTAGCTGAAGTGAATTATGCAGATAAAGGATCGAACAAACAATGCAATAACAAAATTAATCGAATAACTTATAAAATTAGAACATACATTACCACACACACAATCCTAATGCAACAATCACCAACAATCAAGGAAGTGGGCCCTTCCTTCACCAGTTATTAAATGATGAAACTCGCAAACACAAAATTACTCCACGATAGCTTTCATTCATCCAAATTACACTAACAGAGTATAGATTTAAAATTGCCAAAGTCTGATTTCTATTATGTATATGTATATCCAATTTTAGCATACACACATATATATACATATTGTAGCTACCTATAATCCTAATAGTCCTTCAGATGTAATCAAATAATTTTTTTAGTTTTTTGTGGCTTTCATCCAACAACCATAAAAAGATAATCAAAAATAGTTTTAGAGTCTTTGACAGTATTCTGAGAGCAACATAACAACTTAGAACATAATTGCTAATCTTGATGAATAGAACCAAAATAAAAAAAGAACTTCAGCAACTTAGTCATCCCTACACCAATGCCCTTCATGCTCACTGTCAACCATTAAACACAACCTATTACCAAAATCATAAAGATAGTTAGAAATAGTTAGTTAAACCGATATTTTCACTAGTTTTTACCTTTCCTTATAGTTCATATAATAATTTCAGTTCATTAACAAAAAGTGATAGGAATGATAGGAAACACTAGGAAATATGACAAGGTTTAAATATATAAGAGGAAAAATAATGGCATATTTTTCCCCCGTCACAAGCTACATAAGGATTGTAACTCCAAAAGCAACCTAGATAAAGCCTCACTACCAGTCAAGCATCCATAGCCCCAACAAGGTTATCATTGAGAATCTCCCAAACATAGCTCTACTGCTAGTGAGGTGTCCATAGCCTCGGTAGAGATATTTTGATACTCCTAATAAGTTGAATTCACTTCTTTTTATTTTTCAATATTCTCCTTTCTTTTTCTTTTCTGATACTCTTTCTTTTCAATTTTTCATTTCAACTCGTCAACAGTGAAGTTCACACTCATGGCTGAGAACCACAGTGGCGCTAATGTTGAAATAGGATTTTTTCACTTAAATAAACCTCACAAGGAACCTCCAACAACCTCAAGATTCTTAAGATGTTTTTATAAGTATAAGACTCAAGCACAATCTGGAACTAACTTAATCCAGCGACTCATCTACTATGAGCATTTGGCACATGTGACATCAAGTAAAGGAATTCCACCAACTTAACCTGGAAGGATGATTAAAGTTTGTAAAGGAAATAATTAGAATGGTCCCAAATAATAATTGGTTGTCATATAGGTACAACACCCCCAGAAGAGAGTAGGGGAACCCAAAACTAAAAAAGGAAAGAAAAGCCAAACAAAAACCTCAACAAAAGCAAACCTACACTAACCAAAAACAAAAATAAAAGAAAACCAAACCAAACCAACCAAAGTAGAAAACAAAAGAAAAAGAAAAAGAAAACCCAAAAGAAACCAATGCCTTAACTAAATATTTACAAGGGAGAGCTGAAAATAGGTCAAGCCATAAAGTAATGCTTCAAATATTGCCCATTGATAGGCAATGGGACATCCTCTCTAGTGAGGGTTTTCAAATGAAAAGCACTATCTCCCACCATCTCTGAGATCTGGAAAGGGCCAAGCCAAATTTTATTAAATTTTCCATGTTCTCCCCTTTTTTCATGTGCTTTGTCCCAATATAAGACTAGATCAGAGATTTTAAATCCTTCCACCTTGGATTTTTGATCAAACCATCATTTAACAATGCCTTGGTGTTTAGAAAATTTCTCTAACGCTTCATCTCTCTTCTCTTCAAGTTGTCGAAGCTCAACCAAATGATCCTCACATCTATCCCCTTCATCATAGTAATCATTAATCAATTGCAAGGTGGGGATTTTTAGCTAGATTGGAAATACTAGTTTAAGACCATACACAAGGTGATAAGGAGAGGTTTTCAAAGAGGATTTGTGTCTAGTAAAATCTACCCACAGAGCAAATCTAAGCTAGTGTGCCAGTATTTGGGATTTCTCTCTAATAGTTTGTAAATGATGGTTAGAAGTTTCTTGTTTGTGGACTCAACCAAACCATTTCCTTGTGGGTAATAGTTAGAAGAAAACTTAATAATGGTACCACGATCAAAATCCCATCCAAAAAAATTTAATGAAGCAAACATGGGACCATTATAATAGACTAAAGCATGTGTAAAACCAAAATGATTGATAATAGCTAATTCTAGAAAATTGATCAATATTTCAGAAGTACGTTGTTTATAGGAAAGGTCTTTAGTCCATCTAGTAAAATAATTAGTTATGGTAAGCATGTACTTGTGCCTTGCAGATGAAGGTGGGAAAATTGAACCAATAAAGTCTAATCCCCACTGCGCGAATGGTTTTACCTCAATTATCGACTGTAATGGAAGAGATGAATGCTTCTCCTTAATAGTTGCAACTTGACATACATGGAAAGTTTTGATGTGATTTTGTGCATCTTTGAATAAGGTTGGCCAAAAAATCCTACCCTTAAGATTTGGTTTGCAATAGCTAGTCCAAAACCATGGCATGTACCATACTTATCATGAAACTTTTTCATCATCCGTGTAACATCTTCTTTCCTAGGACAATGAAGGTAGATGCCTTCATGGTTCTTCTTAAACAGGATAGCCCCTTTCAACATATATTTTTCACTCTTTAAACATAGGAATCTTTGTTGTACAGTGTTGAGATGATTAGGGCACTTTTGATTCAATAGGTAATAACCAATATCATCATACCATTCATTCAGAGAGACATATTGAAGGTGGTACTATTGTGCTGTGATATTAGGACCAATTTCAGCCATAGTCTTATTCAATCCTTTCCCTCTCATAAGTTTCATAGGTTGTACTTCGATGTCATACTCTTGTAGCATTGTAACCCATTTTTCCCTTTGTTCCCCCAACTCACTCTACATCAGCAGAAGTTTGACTATAGGGTCTAGCACTATTGCAAAGACTTTTTTTCTCAAGATTTAATGTTAGAACTTCTTCACACCTCTAACCAATGCATAAGCTTGTTTTTCCACACTAGGGTACTTCAATTCTACATCTTTCAATGGAGCACTCGTGAATACTATAGAGTGCTCACTTCCTTGATTAGACTTCTGAGTCAGCATGCTAACACAAGAATGATCAGATGCAATTGAGTATATGTTAAAAGGATTGGAATAATCTGGACTCACCAACACCGAAGCATTAACTATTTCCCTCTTGATTTCCTCAAATTCCTCCTTTGCTTCAACACTCCATTCAACTTTTGCATCCCGTTTCAGCATGGCATTCAAAGGTTTAACTATCTCTGCAAATCCAGAAATAAAGTTCCTAATGAAATTAATTTTCCCAAAGAAAGATTTCATCTCCTTCTTACTAGCTAGAGGTTGGATTTTTAATATAGCTTCTATTCATTCTAGATCAATAGATATACCCTCTTTTTAAATAACATGTCCTAGAAACTTTCCCCAATTACTCCAAAGATGCATTTCTTAGGGTTGAGTAGAATATCAAATTACCTACATCTCTAGAATACTTTGCACAAATCTAAAATATGATCACCTCTTTTCTTTGAGAAAATAGTCAAAAAATCCATATAGATAATGATACACTTACCAAGTCCATGCAATATCCTTGAAGGAAATGTCCATGACCTTTTGAAAGGTTTCCCCTGCATTTATTTATGCAAATGACATTCTTCTATAAGTAAAGGTTCCCCATTTCATGGTGAAGGCAATCTTCTATCTATCCTCATACTACACCATAACTTGATTGTACCCTGAGTATCCATCCAAGAAGGACATCATCTAGGATCCATTAACAATTTATAATACCTCATCTAGTGATCAAATAGGTTAGTTGTCTTTTTTTGAGGCATTTTAAGATTTTTGAAGTCAACACAAAGCTTGATTTCTCCATTTTCTTCCTCACTAGAACCAAGTTAGCAACCCAAGTAGACCACTTGACTAGAAATATGATGTAGGAAAACCATAATTTATGTCCCTCCTTATGGATTATTGGTTCAAATAGTGCATTAATTGGTCTCTTTCTTTGCCTAAATGGCTTGGCACTGGGCTTGAGAGGAATAGTATGCGTAATTATTGAAGTGTCATACATCTTCAAATCTTCATAACTCCAGGATATGGAATCTTGGTATGCATGAAGTGCATCTATTATTCCCTTCCTTTCTTCTGGAGTACATATCTTCCCGATGAAAACATTCTTGACATCATCCAGAGTTACCATATTATAAGTGTCACACTAGTTGCTAATGGAGTCTTTCTTGTTTTGATGTTCCTAATCCTTTATCATGTCCAGATCAAAGATCCTTTCCATCTATACCATTCCCCCTGGGATGGTGTTTTTCTTCAAGTTGATAACCCCTTCCAGGTCCGTTTTTGCCTCCTGGGGCTCTACCTCATTGATTATCTGAGAAGTGAATAAATCACAGTTTGTGATAAAATCATGAATGTGCTTGTCATCCTCAAATACTTGAAAATTGGTTACATTATCAAGAATTGAGGGTATTGGAGTGAGATCCACAGTGAACTTCTTCAATCCTAAGAGTGACAAGGGTTGCAATGTCCTTGCTACCTATGCTAGAGAATCTACAGTTTGATTCCTACTTCAGGGTATCAGTTGAATTTTACAAGAATCAAGTTTCTCCATTAAATCCCATACTCTATGCCTTTAGTTGGTCATTCTTCTATCATGGCATGAATATTGGTTTTTGACTTGCCTAACAACCAACTTGGAGTCCCCAAAGACTTGTAAGATCTTGAACTTCTTTCTTAGAGCCATCAATATTTCATGATTTAAGGCATCGTATTCAACTACATTACTACTAGAATGGAATTGAAGTCTATGAGAAACAAATAAAGTTTTTCCTTTGGGACCGATTAGTTTGAACCCAGCCCCAACTCCTTGCTTGGACATGGATCCATCAAATCTGAGCATCCAACAACCAGCTACAACCGATTCTTTTGGTCTATCCTCATTAGTTCTGCTACTACTCAGAGATTCCTCCTAGGACATTGGACTTTTGTCCTTTGGATCATCCTAAATACTTTGCACATTTAGCCTAATAGTTGGAGATGGGTTAATGCAACTCTTAATTTTCTCCACTATTGTTTGGCATAGATAAAATTCTAACTCAGGGTGAGAGGCATTGTGAACTCTACACCGGTTTGGAATGAGCAGTTCTTTAAAGTTAATATCTTTGCCTAGTTGAATTTGGTCTTCTATGCACTTTTAGATGAACTCTTGGAAGTTATCCAATAGGCCGAGTTGACCATCTTCTTGATCATCCCCTTCTTCTATTGATTCTACCAATGCTCCATTACTGCCAGATTCTTGGGTGAGCTCCTTGGGTACATCCTGCAACATGAAGATTTCATTTCTCTCTGGTTCCTGAGGGGAGGCTGTAAGTACATAATTCCCTAGGCTAGCTTTGGATATTAATACCTTGTTTGAAGTATTTTGATATTCAGTAATCACATACTTCATCCTTGGTTCCCTTTCAATTCTAATGTAGTTTGGCACTCCTTTCTAGGGAAGCCACATGTGATAATGGTCATTTGACACATACCCATTTAATGCCTTAGTTAAATCCTTGCCTAATACTAGACCATATGCATTAGGGATGTATGCCACTTGAATTTTGATGATCTGTTGGATCCTAGGTTCTGACTCAACTTGCATGGGAATAATATTCAAATGTACTACTACATTCACCTTTGTCTTATCCAACTAAGTGACCTTTCATTGTGAAGCTACAAGAGTAATACCTAAGGCTTTGCAAATAGTAAAGGGCATGACATTTGTGGAGGCTCCTAAATCTAAGAGGCAATTATGCAAGTTTTTCCAAAGATGCGAATAGAAATCAGGAAAGGAGGAGTTTCAATCTTGCTTTGAAATAAACACATATGGGTATTAGCTTGTGCAACCTGACCTCGATCCTTTTATCTCCCCTTATCCTTAGATGATCTGTGACCTTGGTCTTTTGATGTTTGTGAACTAGAAATTTTCAGAGCTATTTCACTGACTATCCTATCTTGGGAAATTACATTGCTCTTGAAATCTCCTAGGACAGTATTTTTAATAGCGAGAACCCTTAAAAATTCAAAAGAAGAGAGGCTTACCTTCATTTTCTTAAGTTCCCCAGCTACATACTCAGCCAACTATTCTATGCTCATATCAGCAAGGTTGTCTTTGGAGCGGTCCACCAAATTTTATTTTCCTGCATCAATGCTCCTTCCTTTTGAGAGATCAAATTGTGTAGTGAAGTGTTTTGGAGGAATTGAAGTAGTGAGTGGACCTCCAACTTTCCTATTCCTCAAATCATATGATCTTGTGCATTGGTGGAACATCTAAAACTCTTCATTTCCTATTTCTTCTCCTTCTAAAGGACCATTTTAGTTCTTGGTGCTCTCATGAAAAAACTATGTGTATACACCTAAAAATGGTCTGGAGAATTTTGATTAATTGAATATAAATTATTTGATTAATTATCCTAATTTCCTCTACTGTTTGAATAAATAGAAATATTTATTTATATAGTTCACATTCACGTCACATTTAAATTCATCTTAATTAAATAAACAAAATTAAATACTTTGTTTGATTTAATTATCATTTTCCTATTTTATTCTATCACATCAATCTTAAATTAATTCAATAAAGATTAAAACACTTCATTTATTAATTGTCGTATTCTTCTATTTAATTTAATAAACAACTTCTATAGTTCATTTTATTAAATTATTTATTCCTCTTTTGCTAATTTAAATAAATAAAAAATATTTGAATAAAGGCATAAAGAATATTCCATCTATATTTCCTCAAAATTGAATTAGATATTCTATGTCTAATTTATGTCTAAATTATGTCAAAATTAATGGTTTGAAACTTCATGAGAAGTTTTGGAGACAAGTTGGAGAAAAATTCCAAATTCTTCTTTCAATCCTCCTCCATCAATTTTTCCTCTTCTCTTGCCTGGTGTTTTCATGGGTAGAGACAATCACCAAAATTATCTCAATCTCCTCCATCTTTCACCATTCAATCCTCCAGATTGAATCCAAGCCTCTCTTTGCCATCCCTATGCATTTCTATAGCTAGGAAATCTATAAATAAAGCCTCTTTCAACCAAGATCCAGAATCCCAAGTTATCAAGTTTACTCTGCAAAATTTCATCAAGCATCCAAGCATCCAAGCATCAAATTTTCATATCATGGCTGCTTCCTGTAGCTGCATTTTGTCAATTTTCATGTCAATTCATATTGCATTAGTTTCATTTATTCATATACATATTATCAATATCCTTCTCTTTCTCTAAATTGTCATTTTAACAATCATAGTGCTCACACGATCTGAGAGCTACAATGATTTAATAAATCTTTGGAGATAGAGAGCAATATGATGCTTTTAGTAGATTATTGTTTTGAATTAGTTTGATTTGATTTGTCTTTGATATAATGTCATATTAAGAAGTGTTTTGTGTTGTACACTTTATTCACACTTACAGTTTGTCACCCACTGTGGGGCATTAACCCCAATTTTATCATTTTTTCTGAAAAGTGTCGTGCAGGTTTCTGGTGTGTTTTGTTTTAGCGCTTTCGTCAAAAAGTATAGCACATCCATGACAAACTATAGCACTTCCATGCTCTATTTCGACGCTTCCATGATACTATAGCGCATTTGACACTTCTTTTAGTGCTTCAGAGGTCTGTTTTAGCGCTTCGGCAAAAACTATAGCGCATTTGACACTTCTTTTAGCACTTTAGAGGTCTATTTTAGCGCTTTGACAAAAGATTTAGTGCTTTTGATAAATTCTATAGCACTTCTGAGGTCCGTTGTAGCGCTTTCAATGAAATAGCACTACTGGTTTAGCGCTTCTGGCCTCTATTTTAGTGTATACATGTTTTAGCGCTTCTGTTTTAGTGCTTTGACAGTCAATCTTAAAATGGCCATATCTTTGTCATACGGAGGTCTTTTTCAAAAGTTTTGTTTTTTAAATGGGATAGAATTTCTTAATCTATTCAATGGTGTAGGTATTTATTACTTTTGGTAGAGTTAAAATTTTCAATTTTATATTTAAAGTCAAATCACATTGTAACTTGGTCTAAATTTTAGGCTTTTTATGCTTAATCATTCATCTAATCTTTATATCTTCTTATTTCTTGATCTCATCTAATATTTTGAGCATTTATTGTAAGTTTTAAGAGGAATATGGAGCATTAAATTCAAAAAAAGTAAAAAAGAGAGTCATTTGATATCCATTGTAATAGTGTTTTCAAACACTCATGGGAAAATAACCCATCATATGTTATTTTTCATTCATGCTTTAGAAGCAACTAGCATTGCTTTGGGCTTAAAATTAACCATCTACACAAGCTTTGTCAAAATTTGGTTAAAAAGAACCAATCCTAGGGTAGTCACTTGGATTAAAATTTATCAATCCTAGGGTCGTCACTTGGTTTAAAATTTATCAATCCCAGGGTAGTCACCGCATTTTTTATAGTAAAAGAACAAACATGATTTTTGTGAAGAAAAATCTTCACATAGATTAGAAAATTGTCTTTTTAGGCTTAAAACAAAACAACTTATATGTTGTGCTTGTGTGGTGATAAGGCTTATGCTCTTCCCTTAACTGGGTGATCAAAGCACTGGATTCATCTTTATTTCATGCTATTTACGCTTTATTAAATCTTTTAGAAGGCCTGCCATAGTGGGAAAAAGTACTCACCCTACAAGAACGACCTAAGTGGCAACGCCTAAAGCCAATAATTCCAACCCACTATAATCAAAATACAAGTTGTTGATGAAAGTCCAACTTGATGCTAGTGAGGAAGATAACCATCTCCAAAATCTTTGTTCTAAAGATTGGGAGGTCTCTTGAGGGAGTTTATCGATTGCCGCACCGCATAGAAGCCCTATCTACAAACCATAGAGTAGTATCCCGTCAAGTCAGTAACCAAACATTGTCATACTCACAGTGCAAGGGGAGGGAAGAATCTACCCCCAAGACACTCACCATATAATTTCCAAGGATCGTTTGCTCAAGGGATCAAGAAATCTAACCTTGAGTACGCACCTGGAAAAGACAAAAACATGGGCGCCCTCTAGGGAGTGACATGGCTATGTGAGTAAACACAATTTAAGATGTGGGTTGTTGAGTATAACGATGACCTTTTTGACCTTAAGAGTGAGTCTGATTGAAGTTTATTCTTTGTCAAAAATCAGTGGAAATCAAGAAGGATCATGTTTGATTCTTAAACATACACTTGTTGTTTAGACTCTACGTCTTAAAGAAACAACTATTTTAATAATGCTTGTTGTGTTTTCAAAACATTAATTTAGATAAGATCATCCTGAAAAACACAAAGAAAACAAAAAGCTATGGGAAACCCCTATCAGACTGATAACATCAAAAATTGGATTTTTTTATCAGAACATAAACTTTCCTAAATCAAAACAGAGTCTAAAACTTGGATAAGTTGGACTTTACATTTGAATTTGTTCAAATCAAACCAAGATCTACCATCCAAAAGTGTCTCAATCAAACACATTTGATTGATTAGTAAGTTAAGTTTTAGGATCAGTCATCCTAAATCAAAGAAACAAAACCCTATAATCAAACTTATCAACTTAGTCTAATCAATAGAATCTATCATTCTATTTGACTTAAGTTAATATCCTTGACACTTTGCCAAACTAAGATCAAAAGTTTATTGAAAACAATAACGTTTGTATGTCCATATTAACAAGGTCATGAAGACTAAAAATCCAAAGAATAGGAAATTGAAACTCAAACCACCATGGCCAAAATAGATGAGGATCAATTGAATGCTCTAGCTCATCAAATGAAAAACCTTCAACAACAAATCTGGGATGTGCAAAGGGAAACAACCACAGAGAGATTTTTGCTACCATAAATTTTCTCTTATTCCTCTAACAAAAATCTTGACATGACACCCTCTCCATCAACAACTACATAATCAAATTTCGATGTCTTCGAATTTTTACAAAAGATCCATAAGCCCAAATCTAAGTCCTCAAACACAAATGATATTGAGCAATCCTATCATGTCATGCATTTATCTCCATCCACAATAATCCAAAATAAACCTCAAGATTCTTTCACTCAAGTTAACAATTTCATCCAATCATCCTCTTCTATTATATCTTCAACATCGAATGATTCATGTCAATCTCTCAATCCAAAGCATTCTAGCATAGACTCCCCTACACATCAAGATCAAAATATTCTTTCCACTCCATATAATGATATCAACATTCCACAAATTCTTCCAATCTTTGATCAAGATCCCATTTCTCAAGAATCTTATGATGATCCCCTCCTTTCACTTTTCAATTAAAATAATTCCCTTCCATCTCAAGAGACAAGTATCCTTCTGGGTTCTTCTTCCATATCATCTCATCAATCCATATCATCTGATGATTCTATTGCATCACAAGAGAATAGTAGTTCTTTCATCCTATCTAATGATGTCTTACCAACTGATGATCAAGACATGCTTTCTACAAATTCTCATGATTCCCTTCCTCATCAAGGTCAAGATATGCTTCCATTCAAGGATACCCTTTCATCCCATGAAGATGTTTATTCTTCTCATGATCAAGATATTCCTTTCATACCACTTCATAATTATTTTCTAAATCAAGATCAAAACACCCCATCATCCCCATGTCAAGAGCCTATAACACCTATTCAAGCTATCCATGAACCCCACATATAAATTTGGATCCTCCGCCTTTATCCATTCTGGTTTACTTCCAACACCTATCCTCTCATCCATATCATATCCTCCCCAAAATGGACTTGCATCTTGTTTCACAAACAATACATATCCCATTGGTAAACAAATGTGTCAAAGTATGAATTACAAAGGAAAAGGATTAGGCCTTCATGAACAAGGTATCCTAGAACACCTTTTTGTTCAAAGAAACCCATATCACCATGACCTTGGTTATACACCTAAATGTCCTAGTTCATCAAACCTACCATCTATCCTAGGTCCTCATCCTAATCCTCCAAACATACCATCTATCCTAGGTCCTCATCCTAATCCATCAAACCTTCCCTCTATGCTAGGTTCATATCCTATTTCTCAAGAACAACAAAGGCACACATCCTTGATGCCCTTTCAAAATTCTACCCACGTTAACTCCTCCATAATACCTCCATATCATTCATCTCAATCCACCTCTCCCATTACTCTTGGAAGAAATTTGGATGCCAAATATCAAAAGCTTCTATATCGAAATCCACATGTATCAAAGGATCAACATGTCTCCTCGAAGAGACATGCAAAAATAAAAGAAAAATTGATCCAAAATCAAAAGAAATTTTCAAAAGGTCACAAAGGCCCATCAAAGAAAAAATATCAAAGACCACAAAGGTCCATAAATCAAAATAAAATTTCAAAAGGCCACAAAGGCCCATCAAAGCAAAAAGGAAATTTTCAAAGACCACAAAGGTGCATAAATCAAAAAGAAAAATGTGAAAGGCCGCAAAGGCCCACAAAGAAAAAATCAAAGTAAAAAATCATGTGGATTCATAAAAGTCTCATAGAAGCAATAAAATATAAATTGGCATCCAAATTTGCTAATCCAAAAGCTTCCTCCAATTTTCCATCTAATAACCTATCACCTTCCAAATCCATTTTTCCTCCATCACTCCACCACCCTTCAAGGTGTGTGCCAATGTTGATCTTTCCATCCTTCCCATCTATCCATCAACAAGCCTTCCAACCTCCTATCCATTATCCAACATTCATCCCCCATCATTCTCCTTTAATCCAAACCTTTGCATAAGTCCTTAGATTCTTCCATCATATCATTTATCTACCAACATTTAGGAGTCTAATTCCCATTGCCATGGTTTATTAGAGGGATATTTTGTTGTGAAACTTGATGCTTAACTCCTTCCTCCATTTCCCTATCATCCATATCCTATCTTCCATATTCCTCTTGCACTCTACACTTAGGTAAAAGTTTCATCCATCTTATCATTCATGGTCATTATCCTTTCTATGCTCATTCCTTACATTTCCACCTTTGATCTTGACAAGGTTAAGGATCTTCTTGAACATCATATATCTTATCCTATAAACTTTATCCATATCTTCCATACCATATCTTTCATCTTATCCATATTCCATCATTCTTACTAAATACATCCTTTCTTCCTTTCCTTGGTCTTGATGAGGAATAGGGGAAAAATACTTGGGCCTTGTGTCTATATCTTATCTAGTTAATCTTGATCATCTCCATTCATCATTTTTTTTCCTCACTTTCTCCATTCCATATCTTCTAGCATATCAAAATCCATGTCATCATGTCTCTTTTCAACCTTGAATCTTATCATACAAATCATATTTAAAGCCTAGCTACAAAAAATTATCCAATCCTCATATATTTTGTCAATCAATCATCAATCTTATCATCATCATGTCTTATGGAATCGATCATTCCTAGCATCTTAATCAATCATACCATTATCATCTTTTGACAAGAGATATGTTGCTTGTGTGACATGTTTTGTAGTGAAACTTTCATTTTTGATCTATCAATTATCCATTGTTGCATTACCCCTATTGTCAGGCATCTTGTTCCTTCAATCAAGCATATCATCTCATTTCATCTTAAAATATCGTCAAAAATACAAAAAAATCATAAAATTTGAAAAAGGTGCAATAAAATCTCCAAGAGTATGTCGACTTTGCAATGTAATTCATGTCTGCACTAGCCAGGGGGACAAAATCCTAAAATCACTAGGGGCAATATCGGCATTGGTGGGGGTGTATCTCTCAAAGGCACATCTTTCCTAATCTTTTGGCCTCCCTGAGACTATAGCTCAGGGATCACTCCGGCCACCCGTTTCCCGCCCATAGTGCTCACCACCTTCAAACATTCTCACATGCACAACATCCCTGATGCCAGCGAGAGCTTCAGTGGGATCGGCGATTTTCAGGGATTTCCAAACCAATTCTTGGAGTTATAGGAATATTAGATCTTCCCTTGTTTGGTTTGCTCCATTTTGTTCACTCTTGGAACGGATCCCTTCTTCTGACTGCCAAGTTAAAACTTAGTTTGAAGCCTTGTGGCCGTTTTGGTCGTGGAGCGCCAGAGCAGAGTGTTATTGGAATAATGCCTAAACTTCATAACAAACCCTAAAATGTTGGGGATTCCTTCATAAGACATCTGGGATTAATAATTTCCTGTGTTGAGCCTCTTAGTTATTACATACATAGGTCTTCCAACTTAATTTTAAAGGGTTTCCTGGGTTTTATATTACATGTAACCTTTCACTTCTTTGAATACCTTAATGGTCTCCTCTACACTTCTACTTGCATAAACATGTCCAAGACACATGAACCTACACCCTTACCATGGATTGGAACAAACCAATCCATTTAGCAAGTCTTCTTGCTGTTGTTCTATCCAAGCACCTAGCCAGAATGCCCCTACACTCGCCTAGAGCTTGATGGTTACATCAACTTCCCTGCACACAAAGAATCCAAAAGCTATGTTTACACTATGTACACAGTACCCTACTTGATTCCAAGT